>LR812522.1:18846853-19165312 GCA_903798195.1 Danio kyathit
CTCGTAGCATGCAGCTGTGTCTAACCTAATGCATTGAGAACAATTATGACAAGCTTCCACACATACCAGCTGAGATTTTGACACCCAACCTGCGGTCAAATTGCATTGATAGTGGACACAGCTATTAAAATGAATCCCTTATACAGTTTCTCTGCTGCAAGCAAGAGGGCAGCACAACTGAAAAGATTGGTTTTGAAAACATATTTAATGCTAAATGTACTGTTTAGCTCCAATGCCAATTAAACACATGCAAATCTAGTTCATCAAGATTTTCCTATTTGGGTTCTGTCCCCAAAATCAGACATGGTCCACGTTGGAGGTGAAGCTAGATTAGGAATTGGACATGCCTTGGTTTCTCGTGTGTTGGATAGGCAAATCAGCAGGATTCTGACTCTTCAAAAGCAGGATCTGACCCTGTTCTAGACTTGATTAATAAAATATTAACTCATTTATCTTCTAAAGATACTTTCCTACTGTGCACAATTTGTCAGTGCAAGCCATTTCAATAATTTACTTTATCGACATTTGTTTAAAAGATGCATCACTATTCAAAAGTTTGGAGTGAGTAAGATTTTTTTAAAACATCTCTTATGCCCAAAGCTACATTTCCTTGATCAAAAATACAGTAAGTCAGTTATATCGTTGTGATGGCAAAGAAGGCTGATTTTTTTTGCTGACTATAGTGTGACACAATCATTTATAATTCCCTTTAACTGGCTGATTTGTTCCCAAAGACTAAGAATAAGAAGAAAAAAAAACATGCATCATTATCAAAACAATTTAGCTGCTTAATAGTTAATGGAAATGAAATCTTTTTACATTACTTTTCAAATAAAAGTATTTAAAAAATTCAGCTTGCTAAAATCTTGAACATCAGCAGAACCAACTTCATCTTTTGCTGACAATATAAATCCATTTTACTTTCTCAACTTCCTTGCTCCAGTGTGACCTAGCATTATACAATTCCTAATGCATAGGTCGCAAACTCAATTCCTGGAGGGCCGCAGCTCTGCACAGTTTCATTCCACCCCTAATAAAACAAGCTGATCAAAATAATCAAGGTGTTCAATACTACTAGAGCATGTGTGATTTGGAGGTGGTTGGAGCTAAACTGTGCAGAGCTGTGGCCCTCCAGGAATTGAGTTTGAGACCATTGTCCTAATGGATAAAAGTCAGTCCTGCCCAACATTTAATGCAGTTTAATAAACCATTTCACTTGAAAATATTTAACATTATGAAAGTAACATGAATTGTAAACTGAATTTCTGACATAATTGATGAAAACATTGTCTAGCTACATGCCAGAATACACTTATATACTGAACTAAATCAGGAACTGTCAACAACAAGCTGAATGGCAAAGCTACGCAAAGCTAAGTCCATATAAGAAAGCGTGATGAGGTCATTTCTAATGCCGCCGTTTAATCATCCGGACTCATTCATGCCTTCATCTCTCTCTCTCTCATGCAGGTTGGTCCCTAGGCCCCAGGGCAGATCTAATGGCCTGTGTATGGCAGGGGGGCAGGAGGCCACAAGTCTGGGAGGATTTACTGGGTCACTGAGCTAAAGAGTCTCAGCACTGGGCACCAAGCGCTCAGTGCAGACTTCAGAGCCAGTCAAACTAATGAGAATGCATGAAAAGAGATGGAGATAAGCAACTAGTGGTTAACTGATATGGGGTTTTCATTAGCTGATTCTAATATCTCAAGAGCAGGGTGGCCTATGGGGGATAGTAATGCCTGTTTTAATACAAAACACATTATATGTGCGTAAAAGCAATGAATTATGAACCCTCAATGCAATATTTACTCAAATGACAAAAGAATGGGGTGTTATCCAATGGCAGGGTGATAAATGCATCATCAGAATGAGCTTAACATGACTAACGTGTTCATCTAATACTCCCTTTAACAGGCAAGTACCTACCAATCAAATTATAGAAAAGCACATGCTTTGTTATGAGGATAATTAATTGCCATTCTCGCCCAAGACTAACATCTAACATCTGTCTAATGTTGAAAAAAACACCTGTGCTTAGCATTTGGCAAGGCAAGGTTGGCATGCTGGCACCCGCTACAGGACATCAAGGGGTTAAAGAGAGGAAACGCATACACACAAACACACATGCAGCCTTCCCAATTAGCTCCAGGCACGAGCATCAGTGCTAGCGAAACATTTAATAAGGTATCAAGTTTCCATGCCGATCAGAAGCAGATTATATCAGTATGTTTACGCCAGGCTTTCACAGGGCTGCCAGACGTGTCAAGACCCACGGGCGAATTGATTTATTACATTACGCCGTTCCAGTGTGCAAAGCGCTGTATGAAGGCCTCTTCGATGAAATTGTTTATAGACATTTCTACCCAAATAAAGCAAAACCCACTTGCGCATTAGAGCGTGAACTATTAAGACAACAAGATTTCTCCAAGGCTCGATAAATGCCAAGAAGCGTTTTCCCTAAAACTATTCATTGATCTCTGAAACTTCAACTTCAGTTAAAACTTTCTTGGCTACCGTATGAAAAGGATATGAAAGGATGAAAGGTAAAGGGGTTTAAAGTTCAACCTCAAACGCAGATCATTTACTTCAGCTGCTGTTGGACAGCAAAGTCAAACCCATCCCACTTAAATCCTGTTGCATGAGCTGTGGTAAACACAGATGTCCCCGGAGAGGCTGAATTTACTGGCTGCAGGTACATGTGGCACTCTCGGGGAGGAAAAGATGTCTACAGAAGCCTCACAACAAGACAGAACATTCCAGTCCAATTAGAGGGAGAGTTGTACCTGTGTGAAACACATCTGACAAACGTCTAATGCTTTAAAACTGCATTAAAATAACGTATTTTACATGAATTGATGATAAAGTAAAAAATATTAAATGTTAAATTAGAAATAAAGTTACGCTTCAGTGGGTTATTTTTTAGTAGTGCAGAGACACAAGACGATACATCACAGATCTCGCCCCATTTCTCCAATTCTCTCTTCCCCTACACCGTAGATCTTTATGTTTAATCATTTCTCTTTCTCTGAGAATCCATGCTTTGTATTCACTCATTCTGAGTTCCTCTCTCTTTCTCCATAAATGGTCAGTTTTAGGCAGTGAGCGAGTGGAGTTGAACAGAGAGGAGATGAATGTCTGGCGGTGTTTGTCCACCCTGCCTGAGTTACAGTCTTTTAAAATGCACTGCACTGTCAGAGGAGCTACAGGATAAATCTCAACACAGACACCAGCCCATTGATCAGACTGTGTGTGTGTGTGTGTGTGTGTGTGTGTGTGTGTGTGTGTGTGTGTGTGTGTGTGTGTGTACTGTATGTGTGTATGTGTTTTCCTGCTGCAGGTTGATGACAATACTAGTTGAGGCAAATGCCATGTTCTCCAGAGAGACTGTGGGAGAGGAAAACCCCCAGCGGAGAACTCCCTGCTCCCTCATTCTCCAAAACACAAAGTCCCTGCTGAGGCCCTGCAAACTGAAGTAACTACAGTACACACACTATCCTAACCTGGTGCCAGGTTTGGTAAACGCAACTTTTAGTGGAAAGTGTTTGATATGCCTGTTGTGTTTCCACACAGAGTTCCCAGGTGAAAAAGCAAGCCTGGACATGGATCAGGATAACACACACATGTGTGCACTGACACACAAACACACTCACACTCATGGGCATTCACTTCACACGTCATCAGGGTGACTACAGCAGGAAACTCACCGTCTCCAAAGAGAGAAAGGGCTCTCCTGGTCTGCTATGGTTCAAACCCAAACAAACCTATGAAAGCAAACCTATTAAACTGATGAAATTTTAAAGTGACCCTGCTTTGTTTTTAGAAACACATACTGGGTATGTGACTTTAATAATGTTTCAACTTTCTGTGTTTGTACAATGAAAGTGATGGGGGTTCAAATCAACACTGATCTTTTTTTTTTCAATTGAATTCAATTCAATTAATCTTTATTTCTATAGCGCTTTTACAATGTAGATTGTGTCAGAGCAGCTTAACAAAGAAGTTCTAGTAAATTAAAACTGTGTCAGTCCAGTTTTCAGAGTTAAAGTTCAGTTTAGTTCAGTTCAGTTCAGTGTGGTTTAAATTTCACTGCTGAAAGTCCAAACACTGAAGAGCAAATCCATCGATGCGCAGCTCCACAAGTCCCAAACCAAGCAAGCCAGTGGCGAGGAACAAACTTCACCAATGACGAAAGTGAAGGGAAAAAAACTCCTGGCCTGTTCTAGGATTATGGATATCTTGGCATCATTTCTTCAAAGGTTTTTTTCGCATCAATGACACTGCATAATCTCTAGAGGCCTCGGGATGAGTATCCCCAAGTGTTTTTTTTTTTTTTTGTCTTTACTGTATGAGCAAAATGAAACAAAAACAAAATCTAACACCATTTACAGTAAAAAAGTAAAAAATATATATTTTAGCAATGCTTGTATTCATGCACTAAAAGCCAAAACAGTACTGAGCTCCCTTTGATTGATATCAACTGATTCAAAGTTAAATGAAACCAACTAAACCAAAACAATACAAACATGCACACACACACATATAAAAAATAAATATGTAAAAAAAAATACTACAATAAAAATGTGCTGCTACTACTGTATATGGTTACTATATTTTATAAGAGGTTGCTTGCTAGCCAATTATCGAGTATGAGCGATAATAACGGTTATGCTTGCCTTAGGAAGTACAACTAAATATAGAATGGTCTCATCAGAGTCCAGGCATGGGAAATAAAGACCAAAGAGGGAGAAAAAGAGCTAGAGACAGATTGGCAGGTGAGACTGAAGAAGAGACAGGTGCATAAACACAAACAAAGGCGTCATAAACACTGCCAGAAAACAGACACAAAGCAAAGCTGTACGTGTGGGTGCCGGCAATGGAATGCACCAAACCGCAGTGCTCTTCAGAGAAAGATGTAGCATATGCTTCCAGCGTGTGGCATCTGGAAAAGTCTGATGCCAAACTCTACAGGTCGCACAAAACACACACACACACAGGTCACACTATGTAAGACTCCACTTCAGGGGACGGCTGATGATATATGTGTGTGTGTTTGCACATGCTCACGGCATCAACAGAATGAAGGACAGCAAAAATAGAAGAGTGTTTACAATGAGATTAGACTGGCACAAGTCTAATGTGAGGAAAGCAAAACTACAAATGACTAGACTTTTAACTCTGATGTCAGAAATCAGGTGTGCATGTTGCCATGGCACTAAAGAGAAAGATTCCATCTGTTTCTCCCACATGGCAGAGAATCACTGAGACAAACACAAATATGGACATGCATGCTTGGGTGTTCTGAATAGTTGTATAAAAAGTCAAATTAAAATAAAAAATAAATAATAAAATAAAGCATTTAAAGATTCTTTCTACTAGGGCTGGGCGATAAAATTGGTATCGATATTTATTGACCGAACACCATTGTCAATATTGATAAAAAAAAGATTTCCGTATGAAGCGCTATAGTTTTATTAAAATGTAGCTGCCTTGGAAGCAGTGCCAATAAGCTTGGGGTGTAAGTTTGTCATTTCCAATGGAGGCGCTCAACTTCCACGACAGGCATATGGGAGTGACGCGTACATGTTGTGCACATGAACCACGCACATGTTCCAGCCGCACCTAGTTTAAAAACATCTGAACTTTTCTGAATGCCCTGAGCACGCCGTAATTCATGTACAGTAAGTAGAACTAAACAATCTGCTTCACACTTTGTATGGAATATACACATTTCAGTAAGAACAGCAGAGTAATTAACTCAGACAAACACAGTGCACCCAAACACTGCAGCGCTTTTTACTTTTCTCCATAAACTTGCATCGGAGCTGCAGCAAGGATTTGTGATTCTCTGAGAAAATGGTTGATGGTCACCTAATTACGAGATAATCCATGTGCACTACAGGTCAGAATAACAACACATGCGTAAATGAATGGCGTATAGCAGCAGTGAGGAGATTGTAAATAAAAAAGGAAGTAAGGATGTCACCAGAGTGGCTTTTTGGTTTCTTTTTCTTGTGCATCCCAGCCACTAGCTCCCCATCTAAAGATTTTTTAGCATAGGGGGTAATATAGTCATTCAACTTCGCAATTTGTAATGTTCAGCATGTATTTGAATATTGATGGTCGGTTCCTTTACTTAAAAGCTCAGATTTTGAGGTTTACTTTATCATCATTATTGACAACTTACAGATGTTGATCTACCTTTACCATTGCACACACTTTGTAACATTTTATGCATCAAGTTTAAGAATCTCTTTAACACTTATGTTTATTTTATGATGAAGAGATCAGATATTTTGTTTAAATATTTTTGTTTTTGATTATTAAAACTATTTGACTTTGTAATGTTGGTAAATTAAAATAAAGTGGTTAAATAAAAAAAATCCTAATATTCCCAAATGTATTGTTAAAAATGTTCAATAACTATCGATCGATATCGAATGACATGAAACATGATATCATGATAATTTTTTTGCAATATCGCCTAGCCCTACTTTCTACAATAAAGAATGTACAAAGTTCAGCCGTGCACCAGTATGAAAATGTATTGTTGCCAATACATTAGTCAACATTTGAAGCAGATCAAAACCTTTCATCAAAGTTGTCCTAAAACTATTTAACATCACCCATTCTTGTAAAAACCTTTTATTTTTGATCCACTTCAAACGTTGACTACTGTATAACCGGGTAGGTGTTTACCTAAGTGTTTCTATGCAGTTACCAAAAGGTAACAAAAAGTGCCTTGTAATGCTTTTATAGGGAATTCTTGGAGGTTGTATAAAATCAGCACTACTAATAATGATGCTTGATTTGGTACACTAATCAGTCTACATACTATGTGAGTGGTTTATAAAGAGACTTGACAAGCTCTAAGAGACCCAGTGATTCACACTCACACACACACACACAAAAGCCCACATTTTCACACAGCAAGTGTTCTGAGCCAAGGTGGCAGACAAACATTGGAGCTGAGATGGAAATAAGGCAAAAACGCAGACAAATTAAGAAACAGAGCGAGGGCGAGAGAAGTGGGAGCATACTGAGCAGAATCAAGCATGATGAAGCTTTTTTTACACAAATGATTTGAGCCTAGAAGAATTGGTGTCTCTATTCCTGTGTCTTTCTCATCGTTCTTCTAGAAAGATGGGTACAGTTTGTTAATCTCTCTTCATTAATAAGCACAGGCTGGGAACTTTCCAACAGAGCAGAATCATTCAGTGTGGATGATGTGAAGAGTGTGTGTGCGTATAAGTGTGGATATACTCTCATTTAACGGCCAACATGAGTTCAAAGCCATTAAAGCGATGCTTGTGTCCTGCACTCTGCTCTCAGGGTGAGATCGCACACAGCTGCTGCAATATTGAACCAACTCAGTCGTACGGTCACTGACCTGCACTTTAGAGACAGAGGCGCAAGTGTGCAAGTGTCTGATGTATGGATGTGCGTGTGTGTGTGTGTTAAGGAGGTGTGCTAATGCACACATGGGACTGAGGGTAAGTGTCCCGGTGTCGTTCGTGGGTAATGTAATGCCATAAATCTATGACAACACAAGCAGACACATGGTCCAAACAGACTGTCAGCAACACTAGGGGCTGTCATTAAACACACAGACAACTAGCATATGTGAGAACCCATAAACACATGGCCATACGTCAACTGGCACCTATTTAAAATTCATTCCCATTAGTGCTGAAAGGAACAAAGGAGTTGATGTGCACACAAAGAGCACACACCCATAATGCAGAACACAAACTTTCCTCTTCTCCCTTTTTAGCAAAGCAAGCCTTATGCAATCTTTAACCACCGCTTTAAGAAACCCAGACACTAAAGCCTTGATCTGAAGAGTCTTTAATGTAACATGTAGAACTGCATAAACACTTAAAAACTCTATACAGTGAAAGAAAATTTATAAATCTATTTTCTCAAGTATTTTAACGAGGAGGGGAAAATGTGCATGAGAGCACAGGCATAAAGTTCATAATACAGTTGCACAATAGAGATGTATCAACATTGATCTCCTCAAGGAACTTTGTCTGACTTGTATGCCAACAGTATCAAGCAAACGTTTCTTCGGCGCACAGCTGTTATTTCCTCAAATGCACTTACCGGCTATAAAAACTCTGTGTGAAAGGCAACTGTGAAGAAAAGTAAGAAGTAGAGAGTTTTATATGCAAGGTCATTGAGCTGCTCACAGCATGAACATGTATTTCATGGTGTTATGTTTAGTAGCATGGAGTGAAAGAGTTGTATTGTTAAGGTTTAGATTGGACAGGTTTCTTATTTAAAGGCCTTGACGGAACTGCTAGAATTTTTCACATACTCTATTCTGATTTTGCTTGGGAAGGGACATTGAAAACATTTTTTTACTTCAACAATTTTAACACATTTAAATATGTTTTAGCTATTTTTTTTATAGCTACACTAATTTTTGGCAGCGAATATGGAGAAATGTGTTTTCAAATCTTCAGAGTTGGCTAGAGTTTTAGACAGCCATGAAGTGTCTTTTATGGACATATACAAACAAAAGAACAATTACAACACAGCACACCGGTTTCTGAAATAAATAAATAAATAAAATAAAACAGCTGTCATGTGGATCGACAGCGGCAACCTTTTCAAATGGCTGCTTGACACTTTTCTAGACAGATGTCACTTCCTGTCTGTTCATGTGGACGCCTACTATATCAGCTATCCCCAAAATTACTCTCTAAAATGTGACACCTTGAGGGTGTTGCTTTCAAAAATATTGGCCGAGAGCCTCACGCTTCAACGTCCAAGCCCGAACCAAGAAAAGCGATGGCGAGAAATGCTACCCTTTTCAAAGCGTCACCTCTCAAGACAAACAAGTAGGATTGATTCAGCTCTGGCTTGCTCCGTTTCTTGCTCTTTTTCAGAATCTATCTCTCTCTTCCTCTCGTTTCACACCCAGCAACAGGGGAGCAGGAAAAAACAATGCAGAGAAAGGCCACTGTCCATCTCCCAGCAGTAAACATCTCTTAATCATTTTAGCCGGCCTGCCTGATATTGCTCATTATAGTGAAATAAAGGAACAATGCGATATAGAACAGGAGACGGAAACAAGGACAAACTAGCTGCATATTTCCACTGAAAAAAAAAAAAAAAAAAAAAAATCACACTGGTTCCTGTGCCAGGGCCGGTACTTGACTGGGGATTTGTATAATTCTTGCAGAACCATTTAGCTATTATAACTGACTTCAAACCTGTACAAATGAATTAACTAGGAGTATTTTGGTACTAAGACAGTACTAAAAGAAATTAAAGACACACGGTTCAGACTGCAGAGAGCTCATTTTGTAACATGTGCTTGCTTTATTTTTATAAAAGGCATACTGTTTTGTTTGTATTGTGCATATACTATTAAAAACAGGTCAATGACTCCAACCCTGTGTGGCCAAAAATAATGGAGTATTTTGTTTTGCATTATTATGACTGAATCTGTGGTTTAACTGAAATGTACATCAGATTAAATATCTTAGGATTGCTAACTGGATATTGCAGCTGGTTTATCTACAGAAAATACTATCAAACATACATTGAGGAACTAAAACGCACAGATGTACAATGACTACATTTACATGGACATCAGTAATCAAATTATTTGCCTTAATCTAATTAAGACAATAATAAGATTAAGGCGTTTACATGAGTTGCTTTTTGAATGTTCCTTTCATGATCCCGTTTTACATGTTATACCTCCTAATTCGATTAATGTCATTGCGTCACCACGCTATCTGCATTTCCTCCGCAGTTTCATTTAATTTCGAGTGTTTCATTTTTAATTTATCGACTTTAACTGCAGTTTGGCACTTTTACTTTAATTGGGGAACATTTCATTAATTCCCCCATGACAAACGAGATATTAGATGCAACTATGAACTGATGGAAGAGTGTTGAAAGTTTATACCGCATGCTGAACGGAAGAAAAAAACTCCATATTTCACGATGCAGGTGTCTGTGGTCTGCACTGACTCGTTAAGTGCAAAAAGTGTCAAACAGCCATGTGTGTGTGTGGACTATCCTGTCGCAAAACGCGGTGAAAAGTCCTACATGACGGTAATAGTTTGATTAAGGTGTTTACATGTCTGTACTGCACTTCAATAATGCGACTAAAATCAGCATATTCCACATTTCTTAATTCGATTTCTCTTTAGTTCGATTATGACCTTAATCTGATTAATTTAATCAAAAATCGCTGTTTACACGGGAGACTCTTAATCAGAGTATTGTCTTAATCGCATTAAAATCTAATTTTTGGTGTCCATGTGAACGCACTCATTGATGCATCTGTATGAATCAGATCTCGAAGCAAACGGCAACCCAAATATAGAATCAACAAGAAATTTAATTGTACACTGGTGTCCAAACTTGGTCCTGGACGGCTGGTGTCCTGCATAGTTTAGCTCCAGCTTCCTTCAACACACCTGCCTGGAAGTTTCTAGTATACAGTACCTAGAAAGAGCTTGATTAGCTGGTTCAGGTGTGTTTAATTGGGGTTGGAAGTAAAATATGCAGGACACCGGCCCTGGAGGACAGAGTTTGGGCACCTCTGATCTAAATTAACCAAATGATGCATCATCAGCCATTGCAAGCTAAAAATGTATCGAATGCTTTTATTTCATGCATTGGCTCAGACACTATTAACGGGAAGAAACATCCAGCCAAGCATGGAAGGCTTTCTGCATGAGAAAAATATATTTCATAGATTCCCTCCTCCTCTCTTTAACTGTCTAACTCAGTCTGGCAGTCTGATCATCACACACATGTATTTTTAATCCAGACATTTTGCCAGACACAGTCACGTGACACTGTTAACCCAGCAGCGGTGTCTCTCTCTCTCCAGAGGCCAATGTTACAGTGAACCAATGTTACAGTGAGTAGGGAAGACTAATCAAGCAGTGCTACTTTCTAAGGCAGGACAGCAGTGTGTATTTATTTCACCATTCGAAAGTTACAGTACTCAAACTTTTACAGATAAACAGTCGTTTAGTGAATGGGTGAACTCCATCATGCATCCATCTTGGAATATGCACACTAGCACAAGAGAGTGGAATGATGTAATAAGGTTGCCTGATTTGAATCCGGTTCTTGATATTCATATCCGCAGCTGCACGGCACTTGACGCAGCACTTGAGCTGCCGGAGTGAGATCAGGACCCCAGCCCCACTCCTGCTGGTAAAAGAGCAACACTGCTGCACTGAGCCCACTCGTACACTTAACACTTCAAAGAGCAAACCACTGCCTTCAGCTTTAAAAGATCTGCCCTCATGCTTCCTTCCTTTTTTTTTTTTTTTAAATGAACTGAGCCAAAATGCAGCTGAACCTGACAATAAGTTTTCACCAAAGAGACTGCAGTTGTGGTGCATGTAAAAGAGCAACTTTGGCATTTAGACGCTAACCTATTTTGTGTTCTGTGCGACAAATGTACTGTTTTGGGTTGACTTTTAAAAATAATGTTTCCAAAATATAATTTTTGCAGTGATGCCATAGAAAAACCTGGATTCTGTAAAGAACCACTGATGCCAATAACAAACTATTATTTTTAAAAATGTTGCTGGGTAAGATCATTCTCAGTTTAAAGCAAATGATCTGTGAAAGTACACACTGATCAAATTTAGACATGCAAATGTCTAGTTTTTCCTGTTTTTTGCCAGAAATTTAGGCTTGGCTCTAAATCTTGGCTTTCAAATCTGAGAGGGTAGTTTTTAATGGGCATGAATCTCCTGATAGAGGTCTATCGAGTGTTTTGCCAAAATTCTGTATGCATGTCTTGGAGTAGCTTAAAATCATAAGTAGAAATAAGACAATCTCTGCATTTCTGTTTCTTCTCTCTGGTCAGATAAATGGCACAAGGCCCTTTGCGATCTTTATTGATCAGCCCAGGAGATTAATCTGTGCGCCAGTGGTGTCACGTTCAGCCCATGTGCACAATGATCCCACAGGGTGAGTGTTAAACCAGTCATTAGCTTCATTTCAATACACGTTTGAAAACTATGGGAGATCCAGACGCTGTGGCACTTTTGATATCTGCACTCCAAAATGGGGTAGTGTTAGTCAGAGTGTTGCACCCCTCTGCGCAAGAAGTCTTCTTTGTTAAGAAAGGGGGGAACCAAAAGTTGGCAGGCGGCTGAAGAGGTAATTAAGGGAGGGACGCACGTGTCTCGCCTTGAGAGGTCCCCCGGCGAGACACGGCTCAATCAAAAGCCAGCTGCAGGTATAAGGAGCTCCTCAGATCGTACTACTGTGTTTAAGTGTGAAGGCTTGATGAGCGTGTGTTTATGTTAATGTAGATAAATCTCCAGAAACGGGGTACAGCTGTACCTTCAACCGAACTCATTAATTATTATGACACATGAAAACGTGATTAATATTTTGGCACGTGTACCATTCATATCGCACCCAGACACACATGCGAACGGTGCCCTGGTGAATTGCAAAATAAGGACGCCACACTGTGCACTATAGTATAACGGAAAATGACACCAGTATGTTGATGTGTGCATGTCTTGATGTGGATAATTATAGGAATCTATTGCCCACAGGCGGAAGCCAAAAGGCAGAGAGTCGCAGTGAGGCGGTGTGTTTGGGGAGTGGGCATCTATCCAGAACAGCTGTCAGGATTACGGTTTATTAAAAAAAAAAGAAAAAAGCACACTTCACAATGCCCAGCCAACCCCCACTGACACAAAGCCCACGACACCCATCCCGTGCCCACAGGGGGCTGAACCGGGATCTCATGCCTTATCCCCGGATCTTGCTCCGCACAGCCTGCAGCGAGACTCAGGGTGAGGAGGGGCCGTCATCCCTCCCCGTTCATTTGGGCTCATTGACGGCTTTAGAAAAGAGTCATGGGAAGACTTTCATCTTCCGACATAAAGAACGAGTCTGTGAGATCGAGATGGTGAAAGAAGGTAGACAATAAGGTGACTGGTAAAAAAAACAAAAAAAAAAAAACACTTTCTATGAAGCCTGTGCATATACTGAACTCATAATACCTTATATTAAGTTGTTTGTTCTAGCGAACAGTGGTAACCATAGCTATAATACCTACCTACTCATAGGTAAACAGTGCATTACAATATTGAGTTACTCCCCCAAAAAGTAACTAATTGCATTACTCAGTTACTTTTTATGGGACTTTAATATGCATTATATTACATTTGAGTTACTTTTGCTTTACTTTTCCTTACCTGGCTGAGGTTAGATCTCTTTCAGAATTTGCAGCAGTTTTTTTTTATTACCTTTTTTACAGAGAAGCTCTGCATTTAACAACCACCTCTATAATCTACACCTTCATTATGTTTAAAAAAAGTAGGATAAAATTATATTTTGAGAATTTTCTGAGCCCAGAGCAATAAATGCTGTATATACAGATTAATGAAAGCATGTAAAGTAATGTGTTTGTTACTTTTGAACATTTTGTGTTATTAGTCAAGTAAATTCACTGTCAATTGAGATAAAGACTGCAATAAAGCCTAAGAGTATTAACATGAAATAATTCATTATGGCAAAAACAGATTTTAAACCTTTAAAATGTTTAATAACAAAATTAACAGTAAGACGATACCCTAAATAAATCTTTGAGCTTTATACATTGAATAAATTGCTTCACGTGGCCTTAAAAAATGTGTGAATCGCTTCCCAATTCCCTATATTACTACTTCTACAGTAGACTGTGTGGCTGCATCTCCTCACATTTTTTTTAGTTTAGTTGAAATAATTGTTTAACCTGGAGAACGTGAACTGATGTCAATGATGTCGAGCGATTCGCGAATGAATCGTTTGTTTTAATCAGATATTCTAAGTGAACCGGTTGAGTTGTTGTGAAATGTTTTCAGTAAGTACTAACATACTGGATACCCCCTCTGACTCAAAATAAACCAATATCCTGAGTTATTCAGTAACTAGAACAGTACACTGACTCGCCTGCTGTGAAAGAAGAGACCTGATGATGATGATGATGAGTGCAAGCCAACTGTCTGATCCCCCGCAGCTCGCTCTGTCATTGAGTGTGTGATTCAACGTGATTCAACCTTAGTTCACTTTGACTAAGGTAATTTTTATTACGCAATTTATTTTGTAAAGCTGATTAAGAAGGAAAAAAAGGAACTTGCTTTACATTTTTTAAAAGTAACTCAAATAATATTACTTATTTTTAAAGTAATGCGTTACTTTACTTGTTACTTCAAAAAGTAATATTATCACATAACGTGCATTACTTATAACGCGTTACCCCCAACACTGGTTACAATTATATTACATTATTGGATTATATATATTATTAATGCTTTTTATAAACAGGTTTCAAGAAAAGTGTTATCAAATAAAATGCTTGAGGGAGGGTTTATATCATCCGAAAATCATTAAATCAGCTAATAAAGCTCTTTCCTGTTCCTGAGAGGGCTTATCATACTGAAAGGTTGTGTTGTCTTAACAGACAGGCGCAAAACACTGGCAGAGGAAGTGGTCTTGGTATCTTATGTGTGATAGAAAGATTCAGTGCTATCTGATTTGGTGGGGGTGGAGGGTTTGGGGGGGGTTCTATCATCCCTCCATCAGCAGCACTCTATCGCCTATCATCCCTACTCGGTGAAATGGAGGAGAGATTAAAAATAGAGCCTTATTCTTCACTCGCAATTCAATTTCTGTCTTCGCTGTATGACAGTTTTACCAATGCTCTCTCTCTCTCTCTCACACACTACTTCACACCCACATCATACTTAAAAATAAACTTACAAATAAAAATAAACTTAGGCCTCAGTTTGGCTTCAATTTTGGGAGATTTCCACTGGTAGTTAATTAACATTGTTAAATATAATTAGCTGCTCAGCTTGATTTCTGTACTTTGTAACCTTGTCCATCTAACGCATCATTATACAACTGAATTATGTGCAAAGCAACAAACACATGTGTGTGTTTCTTTCCATGATCCTAAATTCTTAGAAGAGGCAAAGAACGCTACAATCATCTAACAGTAAATGCCTTTCAAAACAGTTTTTTTTTCTAGCTAACATGGTTCAAAGTTTGTTTTCCATCAATAAATTAAAGTCCCCTAATGGCCACACATGTTGCTGTGTATGTAGCCAGCATGTCAACATCACTGGTTTGTAACTGCATTCAGTAATGAAAAGCAATTCATAATTCATGAGCACAATAATCATCAAACATTCAAAAAACGTCTGGAGTCTCAGTAGTTTGTTATTCTGCAAAGCATATTAATAAACAGGCTCATTCAGGACACTAATTTCTTGGCGTTTGCGAGTGTGAAAGATCAGTTCATCTGCAGCAGCGGTCAGCTGGGATATGGCAAGCATTAATCATGGAAATAGGAAATAGGCTTGTTATTAAATGAATACACACCTCATCATTCTAACGCCTTTATGTTTGGGCTGTCATAATTTATACATCATAAATGTGCATCTTTTACCATAACTATCACCGAGGGCCTTTTAACCTTCAAATTCAGCAGAGATTCATTCACACATAACAGCGAATGAATATCATTTTCATATCTCACACCATAATTTGAGTGAATGAGTTTGAGTGGATTTTTTTTTAGCTCTTTTCCAAACAATGACAGTGAATGGGATCAGTTTGAGAGAATCCCATTCACTCGATCGAACTCCAAATCTCCGCCTCTATAAAAAAAGGATATGAAAGTGGAGGATAAGCTCTATTTTTGAGATACTGAAGCTTTTGTTGAAATACTCTCTGCGTGTTTTGATGTCTTCCAAAGTGCACATTTACAGAAGGAATGAAAGAGTCTCTCAGTACAGTGTGTGAACTGCAGCCCTGTGAGGGTACTGTGAGGTTTTCTAACACCGCAACAAGCAGTCTAGTAGGTATTTTTATTCGATCCGACACTCAGTTTGGGATGACTTCTTACAGAAACACATGCTGCCTCCCAAAATGTTAATTATTCAGAGATGCAACCAAGATCTGCGTGTGTGTGTGCGTGTGATATCACATGGTGAAGCCAAACTGCGCATTACAGTAGATGTCACTTCATAGATGAAAACACTGTAAACCTTTGCACTATTCCAAAACCCTTCATCCTAAACGAGAGATGACAGCAAAGAGAGAGCGAGACAGACAGAGGGAGACAAAGGGAGAGACATCAAAAGAAAGTGACATACTGATTTTCAAACAAGCCACAAGAAGATGAGTCAAACCTTCCCTGTTGTGTCTTTCCCCGGCTCTCCAAAACAGAAAAAAAAAACACAACAAATGCACTCAAACCAACCCTGGGCAGGAAGCATCACGAGGCCTCTGGGGTGCAAGTGTGTCAGCCAAAATATCTTGTTCAAATAATGAAAATTCAAAGCAGGGGATAAACAAATAGAAAAAATGTGATTAGAGACAAAGTCAAACAAGTGAAAGGTCAATAAAATCAATGATGGCAGCTGTTCGTGTCTTCCCAAAAACATTATGTAAAGAGGTCAAGGTCGGGCACAGGATCAAGGTCAAAGCTCATAAGCAACAATGTATAGAAACAGATGGTCAGTTGGCTCAATATCTGATTGCCATAGTCACATGTGCCAGTTTTGCTGACATGAAAAGAAAATGTGCATCCAAGAACATAAATTCATTCATTCTCTTTTCGGCATAGTCCCTTTATTAATCTGGGGTCGCCACAACGGAATGAACCGCCAACTTATCCAGCATATGTTTTACGCAGCGGATGCCCTTCCAGCTGCAAACCATCTCTGGGAAACACCCATACACACTCATTCACACACATACACTACGGACAATTTAGCTTACCCTATTCGCCTGTACCACATGCTTTTGATTTGTGGGGGAAACCGGAGCACCCGGAGGAAACCCATGCGAACACAGGAAGAACATTCAAACTCCACACAGAAATGCCAACTGACCCAGCCTGGGCTCGAACCAGCAACCTTCTTGCTGTGAGGCGATTGTGCTACCCACTGCGCCACCGTGCTGCCCACAAGACCATAAATTGTTTGCTATTAATAAAAAAGGTAACACTTTACAATAACAGTACATGAATAATGATGTGTTAATATGTAAACTAAACATTACTTATTTATGAACTAATAATGAGTTAAGGCGCACACTAATCGTGAACTATCTTTAACTACAACATTTCATGAGTGAATAACGGCTACCCTAATTACTTGTTAGTACATGTTGTTAATGTATTAATTAACATTACGTTTAAGCTTAATGTAACCAACATGAACTCATGAGCTGTTAATGTATAATTATGTCATGACTTTACTTGGAGGGGCACATCACCATTAACTTATTCTTAACTACTTATGAACTCCTGTGTTTAAAGGTTTGATGTTGACGTTGACTAAACACTTTTCTATTGTTATTCAGTGAAAATACACTAGACGGATGTGCACAAGGAGTTCATGAGTAGTTTAGAATGGGTTAATGATGATGTGCTCCTCCAAGTCATGTGTTCATGAGGGTTAAATTAAGCATAAACTAATGTGGTAATTAATACAATATTTAACAAACAATCATGTACTAACAAGTAATTAAGGTTGCCGTTATTCACACATAAACTCATGTGATTCATGTTGTAGTTAAAGTTCATGTTTAGCACATGCATTAACTCATCATTAGTTCATAATAATGTAATGTTTAGGTTACATATTAACACATCATTATTCGTGTACTGTTATTGTAAAGTGTTACCATTGAAAATACTAAAATTCATTCAAGGAGCACTGTAGACAAAAATGGGAATATATACATTCAAACGCATCCAAGTACGTAGAAATATATATATAAAATAATGCATCTCAAAACGATTAGAATTCTAACACACCAGCATTCTCAAGTATCTTAAGTAGCCAACCATCATTGGCATCACATCTAATGCTGCCATTTGTTGTGAAAGCTGAAGGGTTTTTGTAAACAACAACATTAGGATGAGTAAATGACAGCATTTTCATTTTTTGGCCAAACTATCCCTCTAAAGGAGCTTCAGCTGGGCTCATTGATACATCAAAGTCAAAGGATGTGCTGCAGAAAATACAACAATGGCCTCTGGATGCTGTGTTTACTGCTATCAGCCTCAGAAATCCATAATAACAGTCACCCAGCACAGAAATTGAGGGATTTGGGGTTTTTGCCGACAGCATAACCCAAGTGGAGACCTATTGTGAGCAGTTTGAGAGATTTTACTCAACAAAAACCCTCTGAGCTACACAAAAATCCAACAACTAATGATGTACTTCCGGTTTCTCTCCACTGTCTACATTACTCTCCCCTTCACACCCACCCATGTCATTTTATTGTCACCATTCAACATCACATCACAGCAAATGACATAGTTCATATCACACTCCAATTAGAGACACAACCAGGGGCTGCAGGACGCATCCGAGCGCCAGAGAGAGAATTGGGAAAAAGCACTGAAAAACAAGCGTACGTGTGTGGCATTTAAATACCAGCCACACTGTTCTTTCTTTTTGTGTTGTTTTGCTCTCCCACTAATCAGATTCAATATCCATGTTAAACTCAGGGTAATGATCCTATTTACACTCAATGCCAGATTAATCATCTTGCCTAACCCCAACCCCTGGTTGGGGGCTGAGACAGCCTTGTTTTGATCAGTGGGGTGTCTCTTTTTGAAAGATTTAGTGGAAATGTAAGCTTTCGGTAAACAGTAGGACATCTGGGGAGGTACATTTTTATAGTCTGTCTTCTTTTTACAATCCCATGTGCCTTTGCTCCCGGCTTGATCGACATTTATTACCTGCACCCAGAGCCATGCGTGTTTACAGGTGATCAGCGTAACAATAAAACATGTCTCTTGTGTGGATTTCTTCATGAAAGATGCCTTCCTGGGATGCATTTCATCAGCTCTTTCTCTATAAAAAACATTTTGAATCTGTATATACATGCTATATGTAGTTTACTATGGGTGGCATGGTGGTTTAGAGGTTAGCACTGTCGCCTGACAGCAAGAAGGTCGCTGGTTCAAGTCCCAACGGGGCCAGTTGGCGTTTCTGTGTGGAGTTTGCATGTTCTCCCTGGTTTTGGCGTGTCCGTAGTGAGTGTGAGTGTGCGTGTGTGTCTGTAAATGAATGTGCATGAGTGTTTCCCAATACTGGGTTGCAGCTGGAAGGGCATCCATTGCATAAAACATATGCTGAAATAGTTGGTGGTTCATTCCTCTGTGGGGACCTCTGAAATAGAGACTAAGCCGAAGGAAAATGAATGAATCAATGTAGCTTACTATTAATAGCCCCCAACATGCTGATGGCAATCTCATCTATTTATATACAATACAGTGAAGTATGTACTCTGAAATGAACACAATTTTAGATGCTGGGCCAAGATCGAACCCCTGCAGCCCCTAGGGTGAAAATGATATATCAAGGTATAATAGCAGATGGCTATCAAATGTAGTAAATAACACCCACAAGCCCTTGTAAGGAACTTGCCACTTTGCCCCATAGGGAGTGTTTTTGATGTAATCACAGTCATTTGACGCCTGTTCTTTTTGACATTTTCCTCATCTCTTCCAATTGAAACATCAGTAATACAGAGAGTGATGAAATTGTGTGTGAGCATGCACGTGTGTGTGTCTATAGTCTAAAGCGTGCTTGGGTCTGAATTGTAATACTGCTAATGGGACGGCTGGGAAGGTCACACTATCACCTCTATGGGAGCTCAAAAGGAGAGCATAATCAATACTGTTGGACAGGTGAGAGAGCGAGAGCGAGCGATGTATAAATGGCCTCTCTCTAACAATATGATGTGCTGCATAGTTCACCTCCAAACCTATAAATCAGCTGCTCGTTCAGAAATGAGGTGAGAACAGCTCAAGTGTTATGACAGCGTGCAGACACGAGACTGTAACTCTGGACTCCCTAGGGCTAAACAAACGCTCGTTTCTAATATAGCTAAAAGCCAAGCTCACATGCAGTACACAGTCTAATGGCGGTAAAGTCTGAGGGCAGATCTGAGGGTTTTAATGTACCCATTTTTTAAGGCAACAATCCACATAAAACAACTTGCCCTTGCCACATAAAGTATACCTGTTAACATAATGTAATTGTAGACCATGCTAATACCCATTGCAATATCTTAAGTTTATGTATACTTAGTGTTGGGCAAGCTACTTAAAAATTGTAGTGAGCTAAGCTATTAGCTACTCTACTTAAAATGTAGCTTAACTACACTAAGAGCTACCCTCTGGGAAATGTAGCAAGCGAAGCTAAGGGCTTACTCACACTATCCCGTTTCCCGGATCGTTTGAGAAGTGTGAGTGCTCTGAATCGGGCTCAGGCACGGTACACTTGGCCGGCCCTGGCCCGGTTGGAAGAGGTGGGCCAGAGCGCGGTTCACTTGGGCTCAGGCGCGGTACGCTTACAGTGTGAGTGCAAGTGTGCTTGAGCCCGAAACTGAAAGCGAGACGTGACTTTTAAGGGACTGTTTCATATGGATTAATTAATCATTCGTACTGTTCAATGAACGCAAACTGTCGTAGATTATTAAAGACGCAAACCCCTCACTGCACGTCAGCTGCGCCTTCAGCAAACTTCCTAATTCCTGCAGCACGAGGACTTTATGATTGTTTATGAGCATCAAAAGAGGCTGATCTGTTCGGCGAAATATTAGACTGCGTGTCACCGCATATCAAACGACTTAAACGATATAACTAAAGAAATATCCACTGTGCTGAGCGAGAGCGCTTACTGAGCAGCGCGTCATCGATGACGGAAGCGCGCCCAGGCCCGAATGTAATGTGAGTGCGGGCCGTCAGGGGAGACGGGTGGGGGGGGGGGGGGGGTGGGGGGGGGGGGGGGGCGTGCTTTGGCCCGATTCAAGGCAACTGTACATAGTGTGAGTACGGCCTAAAAGTTACTTGACAAAAGTAGCTTGGCTACATCTAAGCTATTTTTGCAATTTTCATTTTTAAATCGAAGCCACTTAAACCCAAGTCAATCATATCTTAGTGATCATTAAAACTGTCAATGAAGCATATGAGGCATAATTGTTCATTTCAATTATTTACTGCAAATAAAATGCTGTACTAAACAAACAAATTATAGTATATAACAGCAAAAACAAACAATCCAATATATACTATAGTAATTTATAGTAAAGGGAATTTTTTATGAATAAGCATTATATTGTATATATATTTACAACTCTTCCTTAATGAATTACACTACATAATGTATTATCATTAGAAACTATCATGAACTAATAGTAATTACCATAGTATACTTTAGCCTTTACTACATCTTAACATGTACTTCTCCAGGTATGGTCAGGAGGAATCCTGCTTCAGAAATAACTCCCCTCCCTCAGTCATCTTTCCATCATTTCTAAATTTTTCGTGTTAGCCTAATTGGTTAGCGACATCACCGACAAGTAACGCAGAAAAAAGCGTGTTGTCGACCACCATAAAACAGGTAGAAGAAGAAACCGTCATTCTTGCCATCATATGGATTTACTTTCATCGGCTAGACACCGGCCTCACAGCTTCGTGAATGTTATTGCTGTCATTTATTGAACAGCGATTGGTAAATGTAGCTTGTGTGGATGCTACTGCGCTACTTGATTAAAAAAATTGCTTTGCCACTGAAAAGCTATTGGATTTAGAAAGTAGCGACGCTACTGCCCAACACTAGTTGTACTTATACTAAAGTTGGTTTTTAAAATGCATTAATCACTATCAATAGAAAAGAAAAAATATATAATTTCTCATATATTAACATTAAGGCGGATGTCCTTCCATCTGCAACCCATCCCTGGGAAACTTTGGACTGGAGGTGGAAACCGGAGCACCCGGAGGAAACCCACACGAATGCAGGGAGAACATGCAAACTTCACACAGAAACGCCAACTGACCCAGTCGAGGCTCGAACCAGTGACCTTATAAAAATATATTAATACTATTAAATAAATAATATACATTATATAATTATATATCATAATAATGATGATAACCACAACAACAACAACAAAAAGAGCTATCTATAATGGACCCTTTTCACATTTCCGGGTTTCTCAGTAGCAGAAGTCATCATAGTTAGGTAAACGTAGAGCAGAGTGAATGAGAGAGAACAACAAATAGTTTTTTTTTTACAATCCTATTTGCTGTTAAACGCATCATAACAGTCTTGTGAAAAGGGTCCATAGCCTGCTAGCTTGCTTCATGTTCTGTTAGGAACATTAAAATGAGAGAGAGAGAGAGAGAGAAACAGACAGAAAGAGACAGAGAGATATTACCAGCACTCAGATGAGAGACAAGAGATAGTCCCTCTGTCTGCAAAATGGCCATTCATTAACCCACGGCCAGGGGAAAACACTGCACACCAAACTCCACAGAAATGGATCGGCCTCATCGATTGTGGCCCGCAGAAGGTGTGGAAACAGATACTTGAGCTGCCGAAACAGTGGATAGCGTTTCATAAAAACACTGGCGCTTCACTGCTTTCCAGCCCGTATTGGGTTTCTGCCACACACAATACAAGCATAATGCTGTTATATCCAAAGCCGGTGAAAATATAGTACAAAACCATGTGTCAATCAAAACACTGACTGAAACAAGACCTTTCCTTTCAGACCATTTCAAATCCACTGAAAACACTGTTAAACAAACTTGAAATTAACTAAAATTGTTAGGCTTTGATTTAACTTGAGCATTTTTCAAATCTGCACAAGCCCCAGACAGCACATGTGTTCATGAAAACCATACTGAGGTTAAGTGAGCTGTTAGACACCCAAAGAGAGGCAGTTTCCGGCCTGGCAAACCCAAAATAGTCACGCCAGTCTGAGTCGGCGTTTTCCGTGGATCATCGTAATTTCACTCCTCATTCCTGAATCAATTATGCATGTCCTCCCCAGATAAGAAGAGTGCCAGGGCCAATCCGAGGGGTGAGGGGAAATCGGGGGTCGAGGAGTAGGGTCTGTCGTGAAAAGCATTTTGCTAAAACAATAAAAAGAACGGGCATGTGTCTTCTGCTCTGGGCCAGGCAGAACAGAGGCTGAGATTAATTAATGACACAACAGGAGCAAGTGTGCAGTGCAGCCCAGAGCCAATAAAGCAATGCTAAATGCTGATAAGTGCTAACTGAGTGGAGCACTCCAGCTACATTTTAGCATATGCCAATGGGCTAGAGGGTTATTTAAACCTGATATTAGCTTTGAAGTGCAATGAAGAAACGGGTCATGGTTAGCGTTTAGGCATGAGTTCGGTTTGAGTCAAGTACCCAGAATTGTTTCCACCATGCCCAATTTTTTTTTTCTTTTAAATTATGTGACTATGTAGATTAATTATTCTCTTAAGAGAGCTCCATCTTACGCTCCACTTGCCTCTGTGCTCAAACCATTTGGGTCAATGCCAATCTCCCCCACCCCTCTTGCCCAAAATGCTCTCCATATCTTGGTTATTGCCTAATCAACCCAAGAGATTTGGCTGCGGTCCATATGATAGCCAAGAAAAGGACTCTGGTAGTCATAAACATAGCAATAATGTTTATGTCCTGTAGAAAGGTAATAATGAAGTGCCAAGTGGTTTACGAAAGATTTGAGAGTGCAGATGTAAACTGGGTGTTGCTCGAGTTCTGCCATGCAATAAGAACCAACAAGACTCTTCAGGGGAATGCCTGAAGGCCATATATGTCCATTAGACCTTCTGCAGCAGAAGATTACATCAATTCTCAGCTCTCTTAATGGTGTAAACAGAAGGATGGTGAGAGAGTGAAAGTCGTGTTTGTGTTAAGAGCCTACCGTATAAAAACAGACGAGGCCTTGCAATGAGCCAGCATGGGGTATAGCTCACTGAGGAATGAGTGCATGGTGCACGAATGGTTGGTTTGCCAGGCGAACAGCTGAGACTAAACAGCTATAATGAAATAACAGAAACCAATTAGAGACAAATCCAATAGATCTGCCCTAGTCCTTCTCTGGTGTTTTGCTCAGCTAACACAGGCAGTCTCTTTAAGGAGAGAAAGAGAAAAACGACATGCCTCCTTAACTTCAGATATTCCTAAACATTCGACTAAACCACTTTTTTTCAGTGAAAAGGTTTGCTTGATTACACACAGAGTGTCTAAACTAGAACACAAATTCAAGAGAACATAATGGCTGTCAGAAGTTTTTTTTTTATTTAACAACATAAATAAGGCTCAAGGAATCAAATATACTCAACTGAATGCCCTTGAAATTTTATTTCTCAATATGTATTGCATTTTGGTGCATGAATTAAAAATGAAAGTTGACTTTTTGGACTTTGACATTTGTTATTTGGTCGTGCCCAACAGAGCCTGATTTCTATCTAGGTTTTTTTTCCCTTCACTTCGTCAGTTGGTGAAGTTTTTTCCTCACCACTGTCTCCACTGGCTTGCTTGGTTGGGGACTTGTGGAGCTGCACATTGATGGATTTGCTCTTCAGTGTTTGAACTTTCAGCAGTGAAATATAAACCACACTGAACTAAACTAAACTGAACTTCAACTCTGAAATCCGGACTTTACTAGAACTTCTATGTTAAGCGGCTTTGACACAATCTACATTGTAAAAGCACTACGTATACAAATAAACATGAATGGAATTGAATGGAATTGAATTAAATAATTTAGCAATACACAGCATGACTTGCCTAACTACTCACTTTTACTAGTCATATGGAAAAGTAGTCAGATAGTTAGATATATATAATGATTATCAGCTGGAGGAAAAGAAATGCAATGCAATGTTATCTACAACAGGTCAAAAACTCCCAAAACATTAACTAAAACAACAATTCTCCCACTGTCTGTACTTTAGTAAAAAGAGCACAATCAACTTCAAATAACTAGCCCAGATCTATTATTGACTGTTAATACTGAAAACACTTTAAGATTTAGACTCATGCTCTAGTAAGATATAAAAAGACTCATTTACAACTTTAACAAATTCCCATTGGAGAAGTCCAGTCATTTCCCAATGAAAAGAGCAAAAACTTTACATGATGACAAAAACTTTGCCAAGCTTATTTCACAACAGATTCAAACTGGTAAGGCAAGTTAGACACCAGAAAGCAGCTTAGTTTAAAAGTGAGTTATGTGTAAGATACGCTTTAAACATTGCGACACTATGAAGTCCTTAAGTCCTACTTTTTTGTCCTCAAGATTTTGTTATTGTGACCGCATCTTAAATAGATTAAAATTGATTCTCAAAAGAACTTCTTTTGTGTTCATTATAAGAAACTTTTGCAGGTTTGTAACAAGTTGAAGTAAATGATAATCATTTTCATTTTTTAACAGTGAACTATTCCTTTAATTCTTCAGCCTGCTGAAATAGCACACTCAAGCATCAGAGAACATCACAACTTCTTTCCAGCACTTCTGTCTGATTGACTGTCCATGGCTCAATCTCACTTTTAAGACTCCATTTGACTTGCCTTTACTTTCACTAGCATCTCTGCAATTACACACAGCTCTCACAAGCTAGACAACAATTTCTGACAATGCATGTACAAATTCCCACAATGCATGTACAATGGATTGCGAGATCTTCATGATTTCCAATTTCTGTATCCCCCAAGGAAGGATGCAAACACCACACACTTCTATACCCTTTAAATAAACACAAAAGAACACAGCATGATGAATGCACGCGTAAGTCAAATGCAGGCTATGGACTCTAATGAGCAGCCCATCTCATGTATCTCTCATCTGCTGAAATAGAAAGTGTTTCTCTAAAAGATCCGTAATTACCATTCCATGAGCATAGTGAAAAGCCCCATAATCCTTTGGGAAAGACGGTGTAGCCAAGATAAAAAATCCACTTATAATGGTTTGGGTGATGGTTCTGTCGGTAAGGCATGAGAGAAAAGGAGGGAATGAAGGAAAGGCTAATTTCTGCATCATTTTGTAAATCTTGCTTCTTGAAGACATGCAAAATGTACTTGTAGGTGTGATGGTTTAAGTGCAACCGTCTACATATGCAAATTATATTTATCCTACTAACAGTGAACAAAAAAAAGGGGGACGGAGGGGAGGGGGGAGTAAGGAGTGCTGTAACTGCAGACACACACACCCACTGCGCACCTTTTCTAGGTTGCTCCTGCCTTGTATTGTCAAGGGAACAGAATGAGTGACCCAGTTGTGAGGAAGCCCATTTTCCTGCTTCCACAGCGGAGAGTCGCATCGGTCACCTCTTGAGACCGGAGAAAGCGATGTGATTGGCTAATGTAAGCTCACCTGCAATATGTCCTCTACTGTTACAGTGACATGTGAAAACCAAGGCTCATAAATCAGAGTAAGCGAGAGGAGGAGGAGAGAGAGAGAAAGGAAAAATGAAGATGAAGGAACAAAGGAAAAAGATAAAGAGCTGGCTCTGCGGTTAAGCAGGGCAGCAGATATTTCTCTGTCGCAATGCTAGAAACAAGTTCAATGACGGTCATAATTTATGCATTACGGTTTCAAGGAACACAAATCAGCTGAACAAAGGAGGCCTTGCATATTTGGAGTTATGTAACTGTAAATGTGAGTGTTCAAAGTTGCATAAACTCAAGGGAATAAGGAAAACACATCATTGTGCACCCTACATTGTTAAACGACAGGTGTACGACGAATAAACGCCTGGTATAACCTCTCTACACCCTTTTATCCTTTGAGCTACGGCCCTGAAACAATCTCAACGTCATCCTCGCCACACAAAGACATTTTGAAGACTAATTAAAACAATGGAAGTTTGGAGTTGCCAAATGCATATGAATAACCTTTCGCCACACTATTTAATTAAAGATCAACTTTGGTTTTAATTAAACGTTTGAAAGAGAACGTTCACAGTCTGTTACACAGAGTAATTAATGTAGAATCAAGGAGTTCCTATCTAGCTGAAAGGATGGCGCCTCAGCATGTCTGATTCTAATCATTCCCTCAACATCTTACACACTCACCGCTTCCGCAGGCTTAAGAACATGTTGACAAACTCTGTCACGCGCACACATAGTTGATTGGACATCGTCTGCGAGTGGATCAGATCAAACCAAATTGATTAAGCTGAACAGAAGAATTTCTTGAACATGAGGCCCGAGCTTGGCGAGACTGCTCAAAGAGGCAGCAGCACTGAATAATAAACCTGTACAAGGTAGCAGACATTAAGAATAATAATAGACAAGCCTGTTTGAACAGGATATATGCCTTATGCAATTAGCTAACATTACCAGGAGTGATTATAGTGGAGAGCTATGGGAAACAACACTTACAATGGTGATTTATGACTTGTATGTACTGTAGTAACTTGTGCGATATTTGCTTGTGCAAACACAACCCTTCATTTCCAACAGATCAGTATGAATAAAACAGCTGTGATTTGTAAAGACTAAAAGGCATCGTTCACCCAAACATGAACTTTTGCACAAAGTTGGATTACAATTGCAAAATATCACTTGAAATTGTTGCACAATTCATTCTGTTTCATATACGGAGTTCCAACTGTTTCTGAAGGCCCATGAAAGTTTAATTCTTTCAGAGGCTGTTGAGAAACAAAGTCAGAGGTTCAAGCAGATAGAAGTCCATTAAAACAATGAGACTCGAGTAGGCAAAGCTGCTGTTTACAAATGGACATCTCCTTCAGGGTGTTTCAGTAGTTTTACGGCAGTCTTAATGGTGTGTTTACTGCTGTTTAAAAAAAAAAGGTCTAGTTTATAATGCTTCAATAGGACTTCTCATAAAATGCTAGAGCCTTCTGGATTTCCAGGGGGGTTGGATCCAGACATTCTAATTATGGTGGAAGGAGAAAGAAGAAGTAAAGCTATAGTGAGTGGAGGACTGATTTAATACATTGAGAAACACATAGACAGATGAGCATACACTTTCAATTGTTGGAAAGTATCTCATTACTAATAGTGGTCCTACAATTGTAATTGACAACTGATTGACAACTGATTGACAACTCCAATAGATGTCCTCAAAATAGTGCAGTTTTCCCAATAAGAAGCTATTTTTCCCCAATTAATCGTTATGTAAGGACAGCAACAATCCAGTGTATTACATAACCTACTCAGTTCACTTTCTGCATTGAAGAGTGACACATTAAGGTTAATGCAAAATTGATTTGAACGCATTTGATAAAAGAAAGCTGAATTACAGAAGTGTTCATTTAGCTAGAGTAGTTAGCACCTTTCATTAGTAGCTTATTCTGTTTATCGGTGTCCATATGGACCACCACTTTTGGTCTTGGGTCCTGAAACAAAACCAATTGAGAGGCACTGGCAAAGCCAACGCAAGCAACACTTTTAGTGCAACTTCCTTTACACTGGCATGTCCACATATCCCACAATGCCCGTTATTCACACACAAATGTGAAAAATAACCCCTTCCTCAGACACTATGCAGCCCAGCTAAAATAGACATGGTAATCTAAGCCCCGCATATCTTAAACTGGCGCTGAATGGTAGAGCGGAGCCCGTATTCTCCATTACTGCAGTATGATTACAGAGCTCTGGCATTCGCTTCACCTCGGGATGAATAACCCTCCTCATGAATGAGCATAGTCAGGAATATTCTCTTTCCCTCTCTATTTTTCTCGCTCTTTTGGTGTCTCTGTCGGCTTTGATTTCTCACTTCCTTTCAGAAAATATCCAAGAATTTCACAAATGTGGAACTGTGGCTAATATATGCTGAATTTAAAACAGGGAAAATGTCTTTGTTGCAGCCAAAATTTCCAACAAGAGAAGGCTTGAGCATGCACTTACAAGACAAGAAACCAGTGCATTAATAATAAAGACAAACACGTAATGAATTACAATGACTACAAGTCCCATGATGCTCCGCTCACATCTATGCTGTGTGTAATCAGTGATGTAACAGAAGAAGCCATGTGTGCTGTCACCCCGCTGAGCTGCGAACAGGCTTTATCAATTATAGAGGACACGGAGGAGACAGCTCCACTATAAATAGACACATATCAAAATCATGGCGTGTGATGGCTATTTTCAGAACCAATGTGTTCATATTGTAGTTCAGACCTCTGTCTCACTGATAAAGATCTAATGTTTATCCTTATGCCAAGATCAAACTCTACACAGGTACACAAATGTGCAAATGGATGCTTATTTTGAGCAGTTATTATTGTTCAAAAGTTTGCTTTCAGTATATTTTTCAATTTGGCTGCACAGTGGCGCAGTGGGTAGAGCTGTCACCTCACAGCAAGTAGGTCGCTGGTTCGAGCCCCGGCTGGGTCAGTTGGCATTTCTGTGTGAAGTTTGCATGTTCTCCCCACGTTCGCGTGGATTTCCTCTGGGTGCTCCTGTTTCCCTCACAAGTCCACAGACATGCGGTACAGGTGGGTAAGCTAAATTGTCCGTAGTGTATGTGTGTGAATGAGAATTTATGGGTGTTTCCCAGTGATGGGTTGCAGCTGGAAGGCCATCCGCTGTGTAATACATATGCTGGTTAAGTTGGCGGTTCATTCCGCTGTGGCAACCCCAGATTAATAAAGGGACTAAGCCGAAAAGAAAATGAATGAATGAATTTTATATTAAATGAACTCTGCCTTGGCGAGTATGAGTTAAACCAAACTCTTTAAATTAAATTCTATCAATCCTAAATATAAGTGTAGTGTAAGTCTTTTTTTCCCTTCAAACTAGATGTTATCAAAATATAAAATTAATATTCAAACATACTGAATATTAGATCAAGAATTCCTACTGTATAACATGCCACAGTAATTAGCATTTCATAAATGAGCTCATGAAACAAACTGCATTTGACTGATCATTTAAATGTTTTAAATATAATATTTAATGACATTTACACAGAGAAATAAGCACTGCAGTAATTAAATATGTTTGCTTATTTCTGAAGCTGACTAGAATTGGCTCTAGGTCATAAGACTTGTCATTATAATGCAATGCCAGATTTGACAAGGTCTTCTTTGAAGTCATTGACTGTTTTGTTTCACAAAATGAAAAGGTGAGACTGCATCCCCGTTTTCTCTCTGGAAGCTTCATTCCCCCATGCATCCTCCCTTTATGAGAATGCAGGTGAATAACAAGCCCAGCCAAAGAGGCCAGTGTGTGCGTATCTAACCGCAGATCCACTAACAGGCCGGCGTGTTGTCGGCGGTGTGGATCTCAGACCGCTCCCAGGTCATTATTGCGCCTCACTTCTCATTTGCCATTTGCAGGCTTTAGCCACAAAACAACTGCAGCAAAGGTTTCCAGCTCTGCCTCAGAACAGACCAACTGCAGCTAAACTCGTCTCCCAAACTGCACAAACAAGTCATTAAAACTGAAACAGCACAGGGAGGGAGGGAGAGAGCGAGCAAGCAAAGGTCTGTGGGCAACAGGGCAGACAACACATTATAATGTTATAACACCTTTAGAAATGGCAACTATTATCCTTGTATCGTAATGTATTTTTTAATAAAAGAAAGCGGTGATGCTCACTTTACCTGGCAACCCTAAATATTAAGCTCTTTATGTTTTGCTATGATTGCATAGAAGTGTGTGATAGCATATAAATGTGTCGCTTAATCAGTCTTATAGATAAGGACCTGCTCTGGATCACTAGATTAGATAGTTGTCACATGGCAGGAAATGGTTCTTTTTTTGTGATAAATGAAGATATTGCAACATGCCACAACACACGGCAGGCAAGAGAGAGAGAGAGAGAGAGAGAGAGAGAGAGAGAGAGAGCGAGAGAGAGAGAGAGAGAGAAAGAGAGAGAGAGTGCTGCCATGGCAACCTTCCCATAGATTCATAAGCACAGAAAGAGGCCTAAGTTTTGCTGTCATCGCAGACGTATTCAGGACACACATGCATTTTGAAGTGTCTCTTACAAATGAGTTGTGCACTTTCACACTGGGTGTTTCTCTATAAGGCTGCTCTGTCTCTCTGCAGAAAAGGCCAGACTCGAAACCGCTGTGTTTTCCTCTGGGGTTTGGCATAAGCAGCTGCAGAGAGAGTGATAAAACTGTTGTATACAAGGACACACACACACACACACACACACACATAACACACACTCAACATGCCCATATTCACATATGCGCTCGCACAGACACACACACACAGTTTGCCCTGCATCTAAAGCACGCTGTCCTGCAGCATATTTCATCATTAAATTTCAACACTTAATCCTCTGCTCCAGTGGTTCCAGCTCTCTCACACATCATTTCAATAATCTGCATCTGTGGTGAGTGTCCAAACAAACACACACATGTATGAAAGCAAGCCAACCTAGTGGGATTTGAAAGCACAAAGAGAGGATGGGTAACAATGTTCAACTGGTTGACAAGTCATTCAACAAAAGGCAATATCAATTCATATTTAAATATTCGAATTAAAAATAAAATATGCATATTTAACAACATTACATTTTTTTGTAAAACATATACAAATGTGTCATTGCAAATCTAGTGAAATTCTGTAATCATTTCAAAAATATGTGAAAATAATGCACAGCTGGTGCCTGTTGCATTCCCCAATGCACATGTAACCTACAGTATACAAATATGGACATTTTGGGGCATTTACTGTGAACTGAGATGTTTGATAGACTCGATCATGAGCTAAAAGTTGCTTAAGCAAAGACATTTCATATTTTTCTTTTCTGTTAGTTATGACAGATGCTTTTTGCACCTTTTATTTTATTATGAGAAGCTGTGAAACATTAGATTGGGGTGGATTAACATTATAATAATAATATCACAGACTGATTTATACAAATACTGTATGTGTGTATGCATGTATACTGTAGTTTAAACTGCTATTTTTCCTATTACATCAACATAATAATAATAATAATAATACATTTACTATTGTTATCATATTTTTATGTTTTTTTATAGCAGTTTAAACTACTGTATACAAACATCCACATATACAGTAAATGTATAATTCTGTCTGTGATTTAGGCAGTGGTGGAAAGAGTACTGAAAAATCATCCTCAAGTAAAAGTACCATTACTTTCCCAAAAATGTAGTGCAAGTAGAGTAAAAGTATCTGCTGTAAATATTACTCAAGTTTGAGTAAAAAGTAGCCCTTATAAAAGTAGTGAGTATTACCAAAGACTATAGAATACACAAGACATGTCACTTGTATCTTTTTAAATGAGGGAAAAGTGTAACGGTCAATATGGTAAACAAAGCCCTACAAGTACAGGAGCCAATCATCGATCACTATAGGGCGAATAAAGCCCGCCTTCTAGTACAGGAGCCAATCATTGATCGCTATAGAATGACAATACTCTGAAGGAGGGGTTCAGACCAGACATGAGTTTCTGCAGATTTTGTGTGATTTGGACGTTTAAAAATGAGACTAAATAGACTGTTGTTGTTTAATTTTATTGATGATTCCCAATATGAATTTCAATGGTAAGCTTGGCAAGCAGTTTTGGAGAATTTGACGTTTCCCCATTCAAACAGAATGCCCGAGCATACTGCCCGAGAGGCGTTTCAAAGATGGCTGCCGAGTGAAATGGCTTGCCTTAAAGGGACTTTGGTATTACGCTGTAAAAAGCTGATGCATCTACATACAATTTGTGGATGTGTGTGTAAACGTAACATTCTGTAGTGCATTTAGTTATTGCCATTTTGGTCATCATACCGTAAACGTCTCTGGGTGATTGAGTGTAAAGATTTTGGACATGTTCTTAGACATATTTAATGCTTGCAAAAAAGTTTGCTGCATTTATAAATCGCTCACATCTTGCGGTTGTTCAGTATAATGCGATTTACTTTCTATGTGTGATTTGATTGGAGGGGAATCACAGGACTGATTTTTCTAATCCCCATAAACAGGAAAAAAATGAAGTAGTGACTGCAGGCGGAAGAAAATAAGTGGAGTAAATTTACCAATACAGCACTAAAAATGTACTCAAGAAAAAAGTACAAGTACACAAGTACAAAACTACTTATTAAATTACAATTTCTGAGAAAAACTGCTCAGTTAAAGTAATTTGAGTATTTGTAATTTGTTACACTATTGGATTTAGGGACAAGTTGGAGCATGTATATATTCCTAGCACTTGTGCACATGTAAAAATCAGCAAAACCAGAATTACAGCAAGAATAAGCAATAACAAGACGTACAGTGACAATTGAATCTAAAGGATAACGTGACCTTTTCCCCACAACCATCTACCATTCATAGACAAATTGAAGCCTTTTCCACCGGCCATCAGCATCGACAACCGGCAATCTGAGCCGTCATCCTGAAACAACCTGTCTCCGCTGCCTGAACAATTTTACAGTGTGTGAATCGCACCCTTTGAACTGTGCATCTCCTCTGAGGGCTGGAGAATTCACTTCAGTGCACACCTCATGGCTAAATGCACAGAACCTCATCAGATAACACACACACTTCGACCCACCTGCACACAAGCACACACTTTCCCCTCTGTCCTTCACGCAGGGCGCTGTCAGCCAGACTTCCGGTGCCAGGTCTGCTTCAAGGTTAGCTGCTCATTGTATTGAGTGAGTGGCTGAGGTTCTGTCAGCAGCAAGAGGGACGACTGGATGCATTATCACCTCCGTGGGGGGTGTAGATGGGGGGCTACTGCGGGTGACCGCCGCGAATGCCTCATGCTAAAGGATTAGGAGCCTGTCGACTTCACCCCTGGCTTGACACGGATTCACTGACCGCAATTAATAGGTTTAATTTCACCCTTTTTGACATAGCTACCAGCCAACGGAGAGGATTGAGGCCTGACCATATGGCCTATTTATTATACGTAAATACTGAAGGGCATCAGAAGGGGTTTTAAAAAGGATAATGTAGATGCCAATGAGAAGGGTTAAAGGGATTGGAGAGCTTTAGGTTAACGTGTGAAATAATATGCAGTAGGCCGGTTATTGATATTTTCGTTAAATCTTCCATATTGTAAAATCTGTATAAAACATTAAATATAAATCTTAAAAAACACCACTTTCGGCAAACTTTACAATACTAGTGAAATTAAGTTAGAAATAAGTAGTTAATTTTAAATATCATATTAAAAAAGCAAATAAAAATACAGCATACAAAAAAAATTACACTTAAATTTGTGGGGAAAATAAATATTGATGTTGAAAATGATACACGGATGAGTAGATGAATGATAAACAAGGTAGTAAAATGGGACAAAGAGGTTCCAAAGTCCCAAAACCACATCTGGTCTGGGGGTCCGCCGCAGTGCCAGGAGTGCTGAACAACTGCTGCAGCAAACACAGCAGTTTCGTGTTTTCTGCACTGCTTTTTATGCTTATGGCCAAGAGTGTGTGCGTCATAAAAATGTGTCTGTGTGATATTCTCTAGAGTGTTTAGAAGTTGTTTACTGCTTCTCTCTGGGGTTTGGCTACAGCTCTGTCTTTTTAACATGGTGAGACACAGAACATTCTGCCATTGCACCTCCTCTCGGAGTCAATCACACTGAGAACGCTAACTACAGTTGGAGAACCGCAGCCACGCTGAATGCTGTAAGCCTTGGATTATCCTGTTCAAATTTAAAATAACCACCTGGAGGGGATTCTGCTGTCGTGTTCCACCTAAGTAATCCTAATACCAGCATTCGTATTCAAAAAAAAAAAAAAACCCTGCATTAAATGAGAACGATCAACAATCACAGCAACACACAAAGCAATTAAATAACCATTTTAGATTTTGCTTTTCTCCAGCACGACTTTTAATTAGGTCGACATCTACATATTCTGTTTGAACAAGCCACTTGAAAGATCCCATAAAACTGCCTAATAGAAAACTTCCAATAAGATTTAGATATATCACAACATCATTTGCTACTTGCTAAAGACTTTTAAAAATGATGGTGCAGGATGAGTCATTAGCCTTTTTGTTCCAATTTCCAGGAATACAAGGACTGTCATTTTTTTTAAATCAGCTTAAACTGAAATTAGCCAACATTTTAGAGTTCATTAGCATGAACATGACAAAGATAACCAACATGTGCCAAAAGCCACAAAATTCTCATTTTAATTTAATGACCCCGCAAGTTCCTGTTTGACGATCGCATAAACCATCAGAGTTGCTCCAGATAATATTTACTTTCCGTGATGAGCTCGTCTTCAGCTAGTAAACAATTTACTGCATATGACGTGATGCCGGCCTATAAATCACTATGCAAAAGGGATGGTAATAAACTCATTTTCATTGATTAATGACTGCCAGTGAGGACTATTTTCTTGTTTTGTCTAAAAGGCAACAGTGACATCATCTGCTGTTTTCCCGCAGAGATCTGCAATCATCAAAATGGCAACTAAAAGGTTTCTGTGCATGTGTATGTGTGTGTGCATGGTTATGTTTGTCCGTCTGCTTGAAAGAGAACGTCACTGTGTTGTCTGTGTGTTCCCTGGAGATTTGTTTGGTCGCATACTCTTGTTCCTATCTGCAATTTGGTGGCTGTCATTTTGTCAATCATAGTCTCTAAAAAAAAGTATTTTTTTTTTATGTAATGGCACTCTGAAAACACCCTTATTACCAGATACAGAGCTCAGCATATATAAGTACACCCATCACAAGTCTATCATTTAAATTCATATTTTTAATAGGAAGCTATACAGTATTATATTTGTGCATATACATTACATTATTCAGTACTGAAGCCAAATCTGGAGCTTTTCTAACAAAATAACTTACGATAACGGTCCAAAAACAAGTACACCCAAATTAAAATGTTATTGGAAAATATTTAATACAACTTTAAAAGAGGAAAAATCAAGAGAAGCAAAAAATGTGAAAAATGTTGTAATTTTTTTTGCAATATTTTGCTTGAACTTAATTTTATTATCTTTCAATTTCTAAGTATGTTTAGTGACTAAAATATTATTTTAATAATTATATCTGTTTAATAAATCTGTTTTGTTTAAATGCACTAAAATACGTTGCCTATATTCAATGCGACATGGATAAAAATATTCATTTTCAAAATCGGGTGTACTCAATTATGCTGAGCACTGTAGATAACAGTCTAGTTCTAGCAGTCTCAATGGTATATTTGTGGGTGGAGTTTGAAAGAGAAGTTTATCACAACCAAGCAAGAACCACAGTTTAAATGATCATTCTAAGAGGGTAGGAAGTCCAAACCAGAACTATAACTCTGACCAAAAACAGGAAACAAATGAAAAATGTAACCCAAACTTTTTATAAAACATTGCAACATCCAACAAGGTTATAGTGCTTTATTTGTGGATTCAAATACAGTTACCATTCTCGTAAACTCAAGAACAACTTCCATCACCTACAGCATCAAAAATGCTCCTCTCCAACCTTCTCTAGAATGAAATTTTTGGGAAAGGACTAGTCTGTTATGCCACGGATTTTCATCCGCAGCCAGATCCAACTACAAAACACCACCACAATAACAAGAATGCGTCAAATTGGAATCTTGCCTTTTGGCACAGATTTGCCTGTCTGTAACGTCAACACCCTGGAGGTTTAGCACTTGAGAAAAAGAGAAAAATGATACTCTCAATCGCTCTCTCCCTCTCTGTCTGTCTGCCTCCTATGCTTCCGTGCTCTCTCTCTGTATTTTAATGTTATTTTCTGCTCTGTGCAGTGTCTGACTGGCCCTTGGATTCGTCTCAGACACGGCTCCTATGAGGCACAGTCAGAGGAGAGGGTACCGGGCCGAAAGCCCCTGCACCGCATCATCCAATTACCCCCAACAGCCTCTGCATGTACAGGGATTCCCATGGCCCTCAGTCTGTCTCTCATTGCACCGATTACTGACCATTCCTTTGGAAACGTGTCAGACACAACAGCAGAAGATTGCTGAACTCACCGGATCTAAACTTCTTACATACAGTAGGAGGGATGTTGTGGACAGCGCTCTAATCTTCTCATGTGTCAACGCCAAGAGTCAGCAATTACTACACTGAATCTCAGATGTTTTTAACCCCAATGCATCCTTTAGATTGATCAACTGACTGGGTTCTCACAATCCTGCAAAAGAAACAAAGAGGTCCTACCTTTTTCAGACGGCCTCCTCTAGTGCCCACAAAAGCCAGGGAGTGGTTCTTGTACACGTAGGCGATAACCGATGTCATTTTGTCTTTGGATTCAGAGAACAGTGGAATTCCGCGTACCATCTCTGACACGCCAAGTGGGGCGTTCATATCCAGACCACAGAAGTTGTCATCAATGGTGAGGAGCTAGAAAGCAGAAAGAAAAAAGGTTTAATTTAGGTTTTTACAGTAGAGTTTTGAAACAAAATCTGAAACTAATCTACTAGTTGGTTATAAGATGACTATCTTAGAGCAATGTGATGTACAGAATCACTTTTTATCATTAGCAAGAACCTTGAAAATGCTAGAAAGGGAAGACAAAGCGGTTTTGTGCCACAACATACATGTTTTCTGGTCCATTTGCGAAGCAGCTTCACAGCATATGCATCATTGTCACTATTTATCCTCAATTCAGGCAGTCATATATAAAAAGGGGTTTTGAGGTTTATCTGATAAAAGACTGAGTGCATTTGTCATTTCAGCAGGAAAAGCATCTTAAAGAAACATCTTTTAAATATGGCGGCTCATGTGATGCTGTGTGACTTTATGTGACATGTAACATATGGGTGGGAAAGTTGGCAGTGTCAGACAGAATGGAGTGATTTACTGCTTCTGATATAGAAATAATAATTTGGTAATGCTTCCATATTTCAGTCTCTTGAGAGGCCTTTGGAAACAACGGCATCCAGTGAAACAGCTGCAGAGACCTCGGGATAAAATGTCAAACAAATCGAAAGCATGATTAATGATGCCCAGGGCTTTGACTCATTGAGGGCATGAAACCATAACACTTCAAGCGCTGCCAAATATGATATGCTCATGGCCTTTAATTTGTTCATGAATATCTCTTTAGGCTCTGATAAGGCCCTGCTCAGAAAAAAAAATTGAAATGTTTAATTAAACCAATTTTTTTTTTCTGAACTGAATTATTATTTATTTTTTTTTTTACATTTTGAGCACTCTTCACAAATAAATAAAGCAACAAAAAAAATTAACATTCAGAAAACATGAAATAATACATTTAAATAAAATTTTGGGAGGAAAAGTCTAAATTATGCTACAGTATGTATCAAATATGGAATAACAGGCAGATATTTTGACATCAGACCACAGAAAGTCCTGACAATTTCACATACCACACATATCCAAACTCCCACTGCCTGTGTTTGTGTCATCTTGCACAGCAATACGACCTACATGATGATGTCAGGCACTTTAAAAGGTCTAATTTCATTCTAATAGCAGGGCCCATTATTTTCCATCACTGAAAAAGCAGAATAACAGGTGCCTCAAACTGCTTGATTAGCATTAATATTTCAGGTTTTAATGGCATATTCTCTCAGTCGGATCATGAAACTAGACAGCTTGAGCTATGTTTTGCCCCCAGGCATCAACCCACAGCGCAGTCTCCAGTGACAAAGTGGGCGAAGGGCGATACCCATGTTGTGAGAGGAAGCATCTGGATGTACATTATCACTCCCAGACTCCTCGTGTATGCACTGGAATAATGTACATACTCCCATGATGAGAGTTCAATTAGACTAGAAGCAGTGTTTATCTTAATAACAACAGCCCCCCCGGCTAATGATGTCTGTCATTGTTTTGAAAATCCATTGCAGGCCAAGGGACAAATCTGTTGTAGGGCAACATACTGGACCAACCTCGGAGAGACACGATCAATCAAGTGACCGGATGGGTCTATGCAATATAGCAAATGTCTATTTGTCAGCGGTCAGGAGATACAAGACCCTTCATTAAGCAAATGGAAGACAGGGGCTGTCTCTCTAAAATGGCGGTTTATGAGTGATCGGCTGAATCGATAGCGAACACTGCACTCAATTTTCAGTCCACTCAATACAACCCAGAATGAAGAATAAACAGAGAAATGAAGAAGGGAGTAGAGAGACTGGGAGAGTCAGGGAGAACAGGGAAATGTTTAACGTTCCATGTTTTTTTTTCTTCTTCTCTCTCTTTGCAGATGTCTGACCTTTAGAAATGTTCTGCTGTCAGCCCAAGCCTGCGTGCCGTTTGGCTCGCCAATGCCAGCTCAGAGTAATGGTGCTCATTTCTAGAGCACGGCTCTTGTTAGAAAGCCGCAGCTACATGAAAGATCTGTTTTCTGCAGTGTTAGTCTTTCTGCAGATGTCTCCTGTCCATATCAAGGGCCATGAATCATCCTGGGTTGTCGAGGCAGCAGCAAAGCAGCAACCTGCTTCTATGTGTGCACCTGCTTACACAGGCAAATAAAAATAAAACTCGACCGCAATCACGATCTCCAGCACCCTTCATCTTGCTTACATGGGTCAAAATGTGTAAAGCCCCAACACAGCAGACTGGTAGCAATAGCTACAAAGACTTGCCACCTCTGAGGTTAAGACTGAAAAAGAAAACTGGGCTAAGAATAAACACAATGATAGTCATAGTTGTGACACAGACTAATGTCTTTTGGCATAGCGGATATTTTATCACAAGGCCCAGGCATCGCCTGGCACAGCGCATATGCCTGTGACACTGACTGGAGGGGGATGGAGCATGTGTCTCGTCGCCTTCTCATTGGCATATGCCATGATATTTCTGGCAAGGTGAACAACATGCCAATCAGACCCTATGTGCTGCAATCTAATGAAATAGGCTTCCTGTCTGTCACCCTTTCAGGAAGCAGACACGTTTTCATTACCTTGCCACATAAACATGACATTTCCACTCTCCTCATCCCAATGCAAATAACATCTCTCCATGTCCTGTGTGCGCAAGGGGGCGCCCTCCCTGCTGCCCATCAATCTCCACTACTACTTTACACTCTCCGTTTCTCTGCCTTTCCTCTATCTACGTCTTCCTGGCTTACTCTCTGCGAACAAGCTGCCGCATTATTGGCAATTTCACGCTGCGCGTCTGAAGGTGTAAAGGAGGAGAGAGGGAAGAAAGAAAGAAGGAGGGAATAGTCTGACGAGTGCAACTAAAAGCCTCTGGAATAGCGCAGGCGCCTTTTTTTTCATTTGAACTGTTTCCAGAGACTGCGTAGCAGAATCAGGTCACTCGGACCACTCGCTGCCTGGCTACATCCTGCAATACAAAGGCAGCTCTCTTTCCTAGCGCCAGCGTCTCTGTGTCCCTGGATAGAAAGGCAACAAGTGAAATCCAAGCTTTTTTTCAGAAGCTTTTTTGTCCAATCTGAGCACATAGGGGACCAACCTTGAAGAGCATCTGGCCCAAGAAAGAAGAGAAAGACGGGTGCAGGACCAGGGCATGAACTACACACTTTTAAGTTCAAAAACATCTTTTGTACACCTCACCGTTAGCTGAAAGAGAGCAAAATATTGAAATGTGCTATTAATAGATCATGGTTTGATCAAAATGCACAGTTTATGCAAATAAACCCTGATCAGTGCTGCGAGTGTACATCATTCAGATGATGAATCGGCTCTTCAAGAGCTAATTCTGCACAGTCATATAATTACCCTTTCAGAGTCTTTCCTTTTCATGCTCAAGTAATATCTCACGCAGGGATTGTTGTTAGCAACAAAGACATTATTTCCCACAAATCTCAGCTCCATGTTCAACGTAATTATATCAACACTCAATCAGCTTGGAGCACGGAAATCCTTGTGCTTTCACAATTCTGCAGCATTTAAGAGGTTGTTTTTTGTGTCCGTTATGCATTTGATTGGGGGCATTCTAAACTCAGTCTTGTCTTAATGGTTTCTATCAGAGTGGAACGCCTTATAAACAATCATGCCAACTCTACAAAGAGAAGAACCTTTCTGAAGCAACATAATGGCTCTCTATCAGGGATGCACAAAATTGCATATTTATAAAATTAACTATCCAATGGGTTGCCTGATTGTCTAGTCTTAAGACAGTCCTATATAATTAGACTGATTTCAGGTTGACCTGAAAAGATTGTGTTCAAAACATAGTTAGATTTTGCACAACGGAATGGAGCAAAGATCTGGGAAAACATTGGAACATTTTGTAATATCTTGGCGTAACGAGGCATGATTTATTGCTCCATTTAGAAAGCTGCAGATATTACAGATGTTTTTATATGTATCGTAAGATACAGAATAATTAATTTCCACATGCTAATTTCTCATTTACATTTAGATTATCTGTGCTGCAATATATGCAATATACCTACAGTACTTATTCTTACAGTAATAATAGCTACAAAAATAAATAATTACATTATTCACTAATCTGTTGCTGGATGTCTAGCTAACTATCATGCAATTGTCTTCCAGACTACTCTTTTGAATTAAAGGTCTAATAATCTCTGTTTCCATCCTGCATTGGCCTCTACCCAGCACTGACTTTACCAAAGAACTCCGCTATGAAAGAATAAAAAGATATAAGTGATGAATATCGCACAACTGTCTGCAAGTAATGACATTTAATGACTTAATGACTGTGAACCCCTTCAGTAAGAAAGACATTCTGCAGGCTTACGCTTCCATAGCAAAGGCCTACATTTGAAGGCACTTTGTCTGTATTATTTGATCCAACATTGACTGTGCGCTATCACTACATCCAACTGAACCGGAGAGCTTCAAAGAAACTGTCAAAGATATCAAAATGAGTGTTACTGATACAAATCAAACCCCGAAATCTCATCTTATGCCACTACGTTGGCGTAAAGATGTACAGTAGTGTCAAACATCTAAAGACGGCCAAAGGATAGGATTTTCACAAACCTGTGATGGTATCTAAAAAGCAGGTGAAACGAAAAGGTTTCTTACATCTGATCTGTAACTCTTTAAGCTTCTATAAACCCAGATATTAACAATAATCTGCAAAAACCTACTGGAGGTAAACAAACTGTCACCAAACTGTTTTATCCAAAGCTCAAGAGATCAATCTGAAGAAAAAAAAAAAAAACGAGTCATTTGTGTGATGTTGCCTGAGTAAAGCTAAAGAAAAAGCAATGCATTAAGTAGCTGTCAATGATGTCACCGCATACATCACACTTTGTGGATCAATGAAACTGTTTAGATAGGAAATATCAGCATTTTTAAGCAAGAAACCACACAGTTTTGTGCTCTTCAGTCAGTTTTTGATTTCATGTGTTAGAGGATGTTAAAAAAAAATCATGTATTTAAGAACGATTAGGCTGAAGGTTTATAATTCTAATCATACTTCTGAAAGATCAACTGTCAGGCTCGCTACTTGAATGTGTTTCCATGTCTGCTTGTGTATGCATTCTCACTATCAGCGTATATAAGATTTATAATGGTTCCAAAAAAATGGAGAGGAAAAGGAAAGACGGCAAAATTGACGTAGTACAAGAAACATCCAACAAGTGCTGGAGCTCATAACCTTTTCACATCTACATGTAAAGTGAGTTTAGTCTGATTAGGAGATAACGATCTTATGATGGATTATGACCTTTGCTGCAGTAGTTACGATGGGAGATGTAATTACTGAGGCCAATAAACCTGGAGATCGACTTTAATGAATGGAAATGCAGTGCGCGCTGTGCAAGCGACTGATTAAAACCATGTCACACAATCCCATAAAGTGGTTCTTCTAGAAAGCGTCACCAAAGAAAACCTGGAGGAGGATCTGGAGCCTTATTTTAATAATAATAAAAAAAAAAAATACATAGAGAAAAGCAGCTTGTCGTCCAATTTTAAAGTTAACTATTTTTCTTCACTCAAAAACAATAACATAAGAAAAAAAATAAAGAATGTTAAGATTGAATTAGCAACATTTCCACAGCCAAACTCATAAAATAATCTCATGGTAGTAATAGTGAACAGCACATTTTTACGACACTCTGTGAAAACATTTGTATAATGCTGTATGTCAGTCCAACATGACTGCCACATCAATACAACGTAGTAATTACTAAGTGCATTTTAATGGGAAAAAAATAAGTATGACTAACAGAAGGAAATTAACGAGAACTGACAGCCACTTCGATAGTAAGAGGTCTGAAAAAAAAAGGTCTGTCTTGGAGGGTGAAAAGCGCTAATTATTTGGCAATAATATGTAATGAGCGTGCAGAGAGACTGACAGCTGTAAGGGAACAGCCTATAGCCTGATTTTAATGACTTATAATTGAGATGATTATGAATAATAATGAGACCAATCTTAATTTAAAATGTTCTTATCTCCATGACCGCAATGGCTCCATAAGTGAGCAGAGGTTGTGAGGGGGAAAAAAAAGGCATAAATTAAAAAAAAAAACCCTATTAGCATGTGGCGTGCCCTTGTTTGCTTGAATACATCACTCCAGGAGATGAGAAAGGTGAATTTACTGCGCCAGACTCATTTTCACACTTTCTTTCTGCTGACATAGGTGCAGACATATTTTTTTTATAGGTCAGATGTCAACACACAATGATCTATAGACACCAGCACTGATACAGTTATACATTCATTATCCGATACTGTCATGCATGTTAGTATTATCACTAGCGCTTCCAAATTAGTTTCTTCCTTACTAGGATTTGTTATTGGCAAATTATATGTATATAAAATCTTAAATTAACAGGATTTTACACATAATTAACTTTGTAAACAATGAACACATACATCAAACAGTTCTATTTCCCCTAATAAAAATCAATCCTACATTTTTCAGCCTTGGAAAAATAGAACAATATTTAAGGCTGTGAATTCCAGTCAATCACAGATCAATCTAACGCACTTTAAAAATAAAAGAACAGTAAACAAACAAAAACAAACATCAGAATGCCGTTTGTTCGGGTCTGAACACTCATCTGTCTGGGCCCAAAGGCACTTGGGAAGTCTGAGAGATGTTTGGCACAACCAGAGCTACAGTAGTCATGAGCGAGCTTCAGATCTCTGCCTCTGCATTTGGATTCCCCCTCGGTGTGTCTGATCTTTAAATAGCAGCACACAGCTGCCAGTTGTAACCCTGTGGGAGTAAAGCTGCAAGCATGACTTATCGAACCCTGGACTTGGGATAAACGGAACATGGGCCTGACTTTAAATCTTCTGAATGCATATCTACACAGAGCAACTAATACTTTTTTAAATGGGGGTAGGGGTGGTGGGGGTGTCATCACATTATATAAGGATGATTATTTATTATTTCACATTATATAGACAGAACAAGGGAGTGATTTATAGTAATAATAATAATAATAATACTAATACTAATAGACCAGGCGGGGGTGGGGGGGGGGGGTGCCCAAGTCAGAGCACTCACTCTGGTCCTCTGGGCATTGCGATTGGTTGGGGAAATTCCAAATTGAACCAAAACAATCCATTACAATTGGCTTAAGATTGGCAATCAAAATTTGTGACATTGCAACCTGCAGAACCTGGGAACTTAAAAAAATAAAATAATAATAATAGGGCGTCACGATGGTGCAGTGGGTAGCACGATCGCCTCACAGCAAGAAGGTTGGTGGTTTGAGCCCCAGCTGGGTCAGCTGCCATTTCTGTGTGGAGTTCGCGTATGTTCCCATGTTCACGTGGGTTTCCTCCGGGTGCTCCGGTTTCCCTCAAAGTTGAATTGAATTAGCCCCCACGGGTGAATTGAATAAGCTAAATTGGTCGTAGTGTATGTGTGTGAAAGAGAGTGCATGGGTGTTTCCCAGTGTTGGGTTGCAGCTGGAAGGCATCTGCTGCGTAAAACATTTGCTGGATAAGTTGGTGGTTCATTCCGCTGTGGTGACCCCTTAATAAAGGGACTAAGCCGAAAATAAAATAATGAATGAATAATAATAAAATAAATAAATAAATAAATAAATAAAGCACACATACCCACCCACATAAATCAATGAATAAATAAACAGCACATGCAAATATGTAATGTACATACATATAAGCACAAACAAATAAAATATTTACGCAGTTTAAGAAAATACAAAAATAAATAAATGCACAAATGATAAAATTATTGAAATTGATTAGTAAATCAATATAAAAACAATATAAAAATACAAATGATAAAAAAACAAACAAATACATTAAACACAGATAAACACAAATGAATTAAAACATACACAAATAAACTAAAACAAATAAACAAAAAATAAGTGAATATAGTAAGCGCATTATTTAATCTACAAATACATAAATACACAAATGAATAGTAAATTAATTATTACACACATATAAATAAAAACATGCACAAATATAAAAAAAAATACACAACACTAAGCAAAACACTAACCAAAAATGAAATTTAGGACAATATGCTAATTACATGCACACAAAGGAATACACTTAAATGATAAAAACATTATAAATAAATAAAAATAAACAATATACACATACAAATATTTCACACAAACAAAATGAACAGTAAATTAATATATTTAAAATTAAAACTTATATAAATAATACATTTTAAAAAAATTTAATAAATAAAGAGATGAGCTACATTTGCATCTAGGCATGCAACATAAATAAGATCTTGTCATGCAGAGCTGCATATTTCAAAGAGACCCGATCTCTTGTTAATGAGGGTGACAGCATGACCATTGTGTGTGACATGCCACGCCTCCACATACATGTGAGAGATGACTTCATTACCACCATCTAGAAAGATTTAGTCTAAGTCTGCTTTAATGAACTGATGAAGGTGGCTAGTCTGTCTCACATAGTGAAACGCACACCCTTTCTTTTGTGAGTTTGTGTGTGTGTGCATCATGTTTGACATTAACAGTGCCCCTTCATGCAGTCTGACTGCCCTAATGAGCAGTAGGTCTTCTTATCTGTTCATTAATTGGGGAAAAAACACACACCATGAGAGAAAAAGAGCAACGAAGAGCTTTAGAGAGTCAGCAAAGCAAAGAGCACTGCTGCTGCTTCTGCAAATAAATTTCTGCTTTCACTTGACATGTGCACATACTAAATCTACTTATTTATACTGTAAAACTACGGTAGTTATGAGATTAGTGGTGTAACATATCACAAATCTCACAGTTCGGATCACATTATGGTTTTTAGTTACAGATCAGACCATTTTTTGGATCAGCCAAAAAGGGGAGGAGACAAATGTAATTTGCTTTCCATTTAGTACTGCAAGAAACTTTTGGTTTTAACAAACAGAACTTAGAACCTGTAATTTTATTAAAAATAAAATGAAGAAACAATCAGCTGAATAAAAATTAATTGTAAAATATTCAGTACTGTGAAAAATTCAGTTACTACTACTGTTGCTCAACGTTATGTATAAATCTAACATTATAATTTGTACAACCCATATTTATTTTTAGTCTCATTTTCAATAAATGATTATTCACTCATTAAACTTCACGTTTTATTGCTAGATGTTTCATTTTTAGAAGAATTATTCAGTGGCATATTTTTGATGGTTGGTTGTCACCACCTACTGGTTAAATAATGTAATTGCTGCCTACAACTTTCATTTTTGAGTGTCAAGTAAATGCATATGACAGTGATTTTAATATTTACCATAAACATCAGTGGTTAACATAACTAACTCAAAAGACTAAAGACTGAATCTCTTTGTTGATTTTTGAATTTTTCAAATACATATTTGAATGTAGCGATTCAAAGAATTAATAAACATATGCAAATCACCATCATAGGGTGTCACCGCGGGGCAGTGGGTAGCACAATCGCCTCACAGCAAGAAGGTAGCTGGTTCGAGCCCCTGCTGGGCCAGTTGGCATTTCTGTGTGGGGTTTGCATGTTCTCCCCGTGTTCGCATGGGTTTCCTCCGGGTGCTCCGGTTTCCCCCACAGTCCAAAGACATGCGCTATAGGTGAATTGAATAAGCTAAATTGGCCATAGTGTATGTGTGTGAAAGAGTGTGTATGGGTGTTTCCCGGTGTTGGGTTGCGACTGGAAAGGCATCCGCTGCGTAAAATATATGCTGGATAAGTTGGCGGTTTATTCTGCTGTGGCGTCCCCTGATTAATAAAGGGACTAAGCCGAAAAGAAAATGAATGAATGAATGAAATCACCATCATTTATAATTTATGTTGCGTGGGTGTTGAGATCCTGATCTTTTAATGATTATTCGTGCAGCTTACACTGAATGCATTATTGCAGGCTAAACAAGTAGTGACAGAAAACACCTTTAATAATCTAAGAAACCCACCGCATCCTGAATAACCTACCACACCTTCTTCCGTCATCATTGTATTTTACAGGAAAGCCTAAATGTTTATATACACATGATTTGAATGATGCAAGAGGCGATCTCTCTGCGATCCTTACAAATTTAGGATTAATCTACAAGTAAAACGAAATGTATTAATCCGCGGGTCACGTGTGTTCCGAACCACGGGTTATGATCCGTGCGAATCATGGATCAACCGTGATCTGTCACACCCCTACCTATCACTGTAAAAAAAAAAAGACAAAAAGGCCACTGACAGGATGAATGTAGTCACCTTTGGATTTTACAAAGTGGAAGATGACACAGCACCTTAAACATGGCACATGTGTCAAACATAAGTTCCTCTGCACGTTTACATTAAAAGAAATTCAGCTAAAATTGAATAATAAAAAAACACTTTACAGAACTCATGGTAAATAAGCTCATTGTTAGGTCCCAGCAAGATTAGATCATCATTTATACATATTTTTCTATATTATTGTCGATACGCATCTAAAATAATAAAAAAGCTATTCATCCATGTCATCTGTCTGCACATGATCCATGACGATGACTGCTAGTAAAGAGCTGAATTTTGGACAGAACTAGAGATATATCTCATATGAGCCAGGCTTACATTATGCTATGTTTTTTTTACTTCACAGCATAATATCCTTATCGTCTGCAGAGGGCACAGAGAGGATATTAAGATATACATCACTTTCATATCTTCACCGAACCTGCATTACTATCATGTCATGTTGATGTAACGTTTGCAGAGGGCTGAATATTGAGAGAACGTTATCTTCGCATTCATGAAGAGGGGCTTGCTTGATCTCACAGTGCGTCTCTGCTTACTTAATTAGACTTTCATATCAGTGAAGTCAAAAAGCTTCCCGTTATTTTTCTTTTATTTTGCGATTCTCGGTTTGTAAAAAGCAGCTTGTATATGTTTGGCGTCCTCTGTGAACGATGATATGCAATATTTTAACTCCGCAGTTTTTCATACATTATTGAAAACACGAAACCATCTGAGACCAGCAACTGTGATTCTTGTAAAATCACGCTAGAGATATTAGCAAAACATCCATCTACCCGAGGTTTTTAAATCGTTTTCTCACTCCTGTCATTCTGAACTTTTTATCTCGTCAACATGGTCCCGCTGAGTGAGGATTCAGGAATACCGCAGCCCAAAAGCATTTAGCTTCAGTCACAGAACAGCCCGACAGATATGCCATTCTTTTTTAGCCCTGGGAGGCTTTTGAATGTGTGTGTGTGTGTTTGTGGGTGTTTTGCTAAAAAACAGGAGTGTCTGAATGTATCCGTCTATGAGCGTGTGCTTTTATTCATAGGTGAGTCAGCGCAATCGTGCCCATGTTCCTTCTGCCTGTGGGTGTTTGGAAGCTGCTTTATACCTAATGTAGTCTGCTTACTGAGAAAGACAACATGAAACAGCATTCATAATGCATTTAACGTCCATAAATGTACCATATTCCCAGATGAACTGGAATAGTCAGCAGAGAGGGAATGTAGGTTATGGTTTCATTTGATCCATGTTATAAAGTAGTGGACATTCTGTTATGATATAACTAATTAGTAGTCTTTGTCTGAGTATACATCAAAAGTCATTAGATTAATAATTTAAGTAAAGCTATTATAATTCATATAATTAATTACTTATAAAACAGCTTGCCATAACATTTAATATAACTATTTCGAATACAATTTTGTCTAAACAATTTTGTCTCAGTGGTTAGCACTGTTGCCTCAAAGCAAGAAGGTCGCTGGTTCGAGTCCCAGCTGGACCAGTTGGCATTACTGTGTGGATTTTGAATGTTCTCCTCCTGTTCATGTGGGTTTCCACTGAGTGCTCCGGATTCCCCCACAGTCCAAAGACATGCGCTATAAGTAAATTGAATAAACTAAATTGGATGTAGTGTATGAGTTTGTGTGTGAATGAGTATGTATGGGTGTTTCCCAGTACTGGGTTACGGCTGGAAGGGCATCCGCTGCGTAAAACCTATACTGGAATAGTTGGCGGTTTATTCCGCTGTGGCGACCTCTGAAAAAGAAACTAAGCCGAAGGAAAATGAATGAATGAATGAATGAATGATACATTTTAACTCAATAATTGAATTTGGCCATCACAAATCTACCAAAAAATGTGACAATGCGATTTGGCCTAAAATCAAAATCTGAATTAATTGAAGAATTAAAGTATTTTACCTCGATTATGATTAATGAACGATTATTTTAATATTTAATTTTTTGCCCTCATAGTTCAGTGACAGGATTTGTACAGTAAATACGCTCACATATTATATAGCGTCTCAAGGCATCTTTAGTGCAGCTTCCAATAATCGTCAATGTAGTGCAAAGTAAGCCTCAAGAATGGGTCCATCATCAGGAACCAACGGATGTGCAACAACTTTAATCATAAGGTAAACACAAAACAAAAGTTTCCATATGGAGCTCCTCCACAGGACTCAACACTCGCTAAAACGGGCTCTCTCACGACTCTCCACACTTGTCACCGCTACCAAACCGACCAATCACAGAGCTTGCGTTACGCGTTGTTGCGACATGTAGTTAACAAAGCAGAGTCACGTGACTCCTCACGCAGTAGGAAAAGTAATTGAAAAAATTGACCTAGAAAAATTTGATTGATTACAGGTTCTGAATGTCGATTTCGATTACTTTTCAATTAATCGCCAAGCCCTGACAAAACCCCTAATACCCAATACATTTAAATACCAATAACAAATTACACATATTTAAAAACTTAAAACCAGGATACTGTGAATCCCAAATTTTGAAGAAAAACATACATGAATTGTAATGAATCGTTATTAATATGTGGTTATGTATTAAAGTAAATGTTCATTTCACTTTGTCTTGAATACGCTTTTGTAAGTGCATGGTTGTGCTTATATTTGTTTTTGAGATCAGTTCACAGAGAGGATAATTTAAGCAGTAACCCTGGTACAAGTGCATGAATGTGCCTCTATTTGTTTCCGAGATCAGTTATCAGGATAAATTAAGCAGCAACAGAGCATTTATCAGTCTCAGATGTAATGTGTTTGAGCTCACTTGTGTTTTTCACTTCCCCAATCAAACACTTGCCTGGCTTTTAAATGAGGAGCTAGTAGCCATAGTTACCAGAGGAGGAGACGCAGACCATCCATCTCTCTCTCCTCGCTGTGACGCTCTCTCTTTAATTTATGCTGCAGTGGCCATACTGCAGTGCATGCAGAAATGGCACCATTCCTCAACATAACTCCCTGTCTTCCTCCCTCTCTAACTGTAGACTTATCATGACTCTCTCACAGTCCGCTTCACATTTATTCTTGTGTGTGAGTGTCTTCAAGTGTGTGTGTGTGTTCACTCAGTTTACACATATCGTCCGCACATCAGGAAAAAACTTGCGTATGGTATGAAATCGTACTATCACTATATGGTGGCAAATACCATAGTATATACTGTAGATTTACTACAAAGTTACTGACTACCATGCTATTGTTATAAAATATTTCTTGTAAATGCCTGAACAGCTCGTTCTTTTCTATAGCGTTTAACCTGGCTCAATTTAACCAGCATTGATGTTTCTAAATGGAGTTCAAATTCATTGGTTCTGTTACTGAGTGCTTTGTGTGGTACATTTTCTACAGTTTAGCTGTGTTTTATCAAAAGGTCTGAAAGGTTTGCTTTGTGACAAACATTGTAACCTTGTTGTGCGGAACTGAGTGAAAACTATTGTAACAAATGAATGATTTTATTTGAAACCAGAGATACTGTAAGTTGGTAGTCAAAATGGCAGCAATTATGTTGTCACTGCTGTGAGAAATAAATGAAGAGGAATACAAAGTAAATAACATTCCCAAAAATGTGACCTGCCGACTACAAAACCAACATCATTGTCCCTCGGCATGCATTGGTTTAAAATGCAGACTATAACTTCAATGAAAAATTCTCCAATTCATTTAGCCCAAACACCCACAGCTTAAAATACAAGCTTTTGCTTTCATAACAGTCAGTTTCTAGGAAACCATTAAAAATGTCACTTTATTTCGATACCTTGTACTGTGTTGTCAAAAGGCTTGTTATAAGCACAGCTAGTGGTAATTTATCAAAAGTGGTATTGTATTGCTAGTGGGCACTACCTCATACGTGTGCCTTTATTTGACCCAAATTAGCCCTACGCTCTGGTAAAAACTTGAATGGTCTTGTTTCAACAACTTCAATTTGTGTACAATTTGATGACTAACTCTGAACGCTCACATCTGCAATCATTTTAAATCATAGTGTGTTACTATAGTTACTGTCACGAGCAGTTTTGTTCTGCTAAGGACAGGTAAGCAGGGGTGTTGTGATTCTGAATGTACTCACCGCACTACTGCACGAGATGTCTTTCACTTTGAGCCAGGCCAGATCGAGGGTTCCCTCTCCTTTATAGCAAGACTGCAGCCGGTCCTTTATTCTTTCGTTAATTTCTTTCAGAGTGAACACACAGAGAGCGGACTCCTGAGATGACTCTTTGGGCCTCCTTTTCTGTCCTTTGGAGAACACGGCATAAAGGATGTCATCATCAGGTCCTATGCCCAATGAACGTGCCAGAATGGTTCCTGCTTTAGACAGGTAGGCTGCCTGTAGGAGGCGATACTCGACCCCACCCTTAACGCAACCAAGAGGAACCTCAACATAGGAGTTAAATGCAGTGTCATCCTTGCAAAGTCTAACTAGTTTGGAAGTGTACACCTGTTCACGCCCAGCTGAGGATGACCCTGTAGTCGGGCCTCCACCCATTTCAGGTTGCAATGTGAGAAAATACACAAAATTTCCACTGCTGAACCCATAGACATAATAGATGTCAAAGTCTGGTACCACTGTGAATGTATCCGAGGGGATTTTAATCATAGAGGCAACAAATTCATCGTGGAAGACGTAGGCAAACATCCCATCCTCCTCGGAGTTACGGGTGAGCTTACGACTGGATATTGTTGGGAAGTACTCTGGTCTTCCGTCAACAGCTGTGGCCACGAACAACTTATCAGGCGAGGCATCACCATAAGACACGATGACCCCAAACACGGAGCCGCTTTCATTGACGCCAGAGAGGTAGTGCTCTTTTTTATGAAAGGGCTCTCCAAGTTTAAAGAGATCATCCAGGCGGAGGAGTTTGCAAATACCCTGGTACAAGCTGCCACATGCCAGCAGCCGGTTCTCGCGGTAGTCCATGAGCAGCATCTTATTGACGTTATTAGTCAATGTAAGGGGTTCGCTACAAGGCTGCACTATACGGGGTGGGTAGCAGTTCCGGTTATCCTCATCTGGACCGGTCTGATGTGACACCTGTATGTCCAGTCCAGGTGAGAGTTTGTAGATGCGGTTCACTGCCCCAAGATACACATTCCCATTTCTGTGGTCCACCGCAAGGTGGTTAAAGGTCCATTCTGTGTTTTCCACCCGGAACGTACTGTATTCCTCGTGTACTCTAGTTGCAGCTGAAGGTTGTTGAGGCCTTGCAGCCACAAGGGGAAGCAACAAGACAACAATGCAGCAAGAAAAAGAGAAGTTCCATCTCCTGTTGTGGAAAGCCATTGTCCTAGTTCCTTAGGGGAAGAATGTCTCTGTCCACTACTCGCTCTGTGCTCTGTTTTAGTATTCAGGCTTCTCGTGAAGTTGGGGACATTCTGTACCTGCACAGACAGAAAGAACAGAATAGTGTAAGCAATAAAGATATTTGCTTTATTAGCATAATAGACTTAGCTTCATCAGCAATGAAAACAGAACACACAATTCACAATCACTGTATCTTCCACAAAAGATTCTCAACAGAGAAGGGGAGAGCATGGTCTCAGTAGACAAATTGTTAAAGCCACATGACAGTTTTCCAGCTATTTGAAAAGTGCATGAGTAATTACAGAAAGAAAGAGAGGTGGAAAAGGGCACTCTGGGAGCTTGCACAGTTGGCATGAATGGATGCCATTCTCAATGGGATAATGCATTTGCCCCAGGAGTTAACAGCCAGGATGGGCACAGTTTCTCTGCCTGTGCCCCACCTCACAGCTGGACCTCTGGCCCTCTAATTGATTTTCCCCTCTGTATGCTATTTACATGCTTTGCCGATATTCTCCTATCTTTCCAGATAGCGCAGTTCACCTGCTGACACAGCTAAAGAAGTAGCAGAGTTCACAGTCATGCCTGCAATATTTGAGTAATAGTGGACCAAAGGGCTAATTAGAAAGAATTGCTAAAAACAGCACAAAAGGGGGGGGTGGGGGATGGGGGGGGGGGGGGGGGGGCGGTGCAGTTTGCTCTTTATCCTCCACTAAAAAAGTTACTTTTGACTGTAGTGTTGAGCAGCACAAATGCTAATATATAGAGCATAGACAGGAGAGTGCATACAACAAACACTGTATGTTTAGCTGCAGAGCATACTAGCATTGGTATGTTAGGCTGGCACTTAACTGCTGTGGTTCACAGCAGATGTGAAAATCACTGCTTAGTCGCTGTAGTGGGCATTAAGACGTTATACAGAGTGAAGGGTATGGACTCCACAGTAATGATTAGCCATTGAAACAGAAAGCAGAGACGCACTAAGGGAGGGAGTGTTAGCCCACTCAAAGGCATAGGAGAGTAATAAAGGGTTCGGTACACTTTCCATTTTGCACGAGAATGGTCCTACCACATCTGTGTTTGGGTGTATGGAAGGGAATGGTTTGAAATATAGTAGTGTGTGCAATCTGAGCAGTGGGGGATAATGTTCTCTGATAGAAAATTCTAGAAAAGAACCACTTCAAAACACTACAGCAGGTATCATTTACTAGCGATTACATTTAAAGTAGGAGAGAAAGGAGATGTGGGTCAAGGCAGAAACACTCATAAGGAAACTGTGGTATTGTAAATCTGAATCAAAACACACATTATGACTCTTTGGTGGGTTCAAACAGAAGCCAAAGGATAAATGAACATCCTTCCCATTAAATATTCCCACGTACAAGCTGGGAAACTATGGAGAGAGGAGTAGAAATCATTAAACCAGGATTTAAAACCACATTCTCCATATGAACACCATGGCTCAATGGACCTGTAGAATGTTTACTATGTGTTAGGCTATGTCTCATACAACACTAAAATTGCAATGCGTAGACATTAAAGCATTGTAAAATAACTTGTGGTTTGGTTTGCTAGAGGCTTTTCTGTGCATGGTTGGATGCTAGAAGCAAGTATCCATGCCAATCCATGGTGGTAAAATATTTAAAAGGCATCTAGCACTGAGCTGTAAGATCAGCTAATCTGCAATGTCATCCAAAAACAGGGGTTTATTATTTTAGCATCTTCCCGTAGGTTGCTTTAGGGCACTAGCAGTTGGATAGGATACAGCATTCCCTGTATCTTGAACAGGGAACAAGAGTTGACCTCTAGGCCGGAGATACTCCAACACTCCAGCATGCTGCCAAAAGAAAACCAGTCCTTCTTTTGGAAAGCATGTTTGCAACACATACACACACTCACACACAAACATGGACTGGAGACCACATGCTGAGTAGCCACATCAAAGAGTGCTAATGAATTCATGTTTAATACCACACACACGCAGCATCTCTGGGAATGTGAGGAAATGGCACATTTAGGGTTTAAGCTGTGTGTGTGTGTGTGTGTGTGTGTGTGTGTGTGTGTGTGTGTGTGTGTGTGTGTGTGTGTGTGTGTGTGTGTGTGTGTGTGTGTGTGTGTTCACTTGATAAATAATTGGATATTCATGCTTCTCATTCCAATTCTTTGTCTTTCTAGGATAAAACTGCGACAATGCAAGTCTCACTTGATGCATTTCCTTTTGTGCTTCCAGAAAGCCAGCACATATAATCAGACTTACACAGCAATAACAATAAAAATGTACAACTGTGAGTGAAAGACATTTTGAAAGTGCCTGCACACTGGACTGTAAAGCTGGAAAGAGCTCTTTTCGAAAGCCAAAAAAGACAGGTGTATTGATTTCAGTCCACCCTTGACTTCATGAAATAAACCATTTAAACTTCAAATAGTATCAGTGTGAGTCCATTTGCATTCATACACTGTCTTCTGACATATCACATTGGATCTGTTATAAGAAGCCTATGTTACCCTGTCCAGGCTGTTTCATTCATAGCCTTCTGGTTAAAATGTGCACCATTTGCCAAACACCATACGCTCCACACTGGGCACCAGTATGGCAAACTGAGATGACACCAGGCTGCTTAAATCCTGGCTTCAAGTTGGGTGGGTTGGTGCTGGCAGTGGTAGACTCTATATTTTCATAATTCTTCATTTTTGAAAAACAAGAAAACTCCAGGCCCTCTAGGTGTCAAGTGAGGTCAAGTGAAGGTCTTACAGAGCAGTTGGCTGAATTAATTGACAATGGTCCAAAAAAAAACAATGGGCAAAGAATAAGCAACCACATTCATCTAAGACCAGGGTGTTTGACTGGAGCCTTTCCAGGCTTTGCAAACACTCGACCTTGAATTTCATCAGGCGCGTGTGGGAGGAGGCAGGGGCCAAGGGCATCTGAGCAATCCCGAATTTATCCTCCCTGATCTAAGAGCATTATCTCAGAACAGTGCAATTCAACTTTGATTACGGCATGTCACAAAATCTCGTACTCTGACACCCGCACATACACACTGGCGCTTATGCACACATCCTCCTGTTCGACTTTCATTAGCACAGCCTGCGCTCCTCATCCCTCTGTGGACAGATGGAGGGATTCATCCCTGATGTGGGTATGAAGGAAGATGGTGACAGAAGGATGCTAGAAAGAAAAGGAGTTGTGTTTACAAACCAAGCGCAGGCAGATAAGAGTTTTTAATTATCTATAGCCCTCCATGAAGGCAAAGGGGATACGCCCCAACAAAATCTAATGGGACTATGAAGCTCTCAAGAAAGAGAGTAATGGAAAGGACATTTAACACAAATAATAATGCACTTAATTTTTAATGTCATTTAAAACAATATTGACTTCGAATTAAGTGCAACTGCATCAGACTTTTACTTGACAGTTATATTCTGTATGGTCTTTGTTGGACAATAAATTACACTCAAAATACAAGTGTAGCGATATGGGGAGAAGATTTGTAACTGTACAAAAGTGTACAAAAACAAAAGACCTTGCTCGTGATTATTCTGTCTTTTTAAGAAATCCCTTTTTCCTCAAACAGCCAAGTAGGTATCGCTGCAGCCCGTAGACCTCCAAGTGGGAGGGATTACATTGCAAGTAGACTGGGTGACCTCCAAGTGGGAGAGACTTACACCACAAATAGGTTGGGTTTAGGTGGTGTAGGTGGAGTAGACATTGGCTGTTTCTCAATCCCAAAAACGCAGAGAACGGACTTGTGAAGACCGGTCTTGCCAGGTCACCTCGGAAGAACAAACTCAGCAGACTGCAAGAACAGAGAACTCGTCCTGTGAGAAGTGAGATGCTGCGTTCTTCCTGATGGTCACATGACCTTCACATATTTTTAACGGGAAATTATTTAAACATTACAGCATTCATACAATGATTTTTTTGCTTTCCCCCTTTTCAATATATGTAACATGCACAAAAAAAAACTTACAAATATACTTTGCACAACACAAATAAAACAGATTTTAATACGAATTTCAGCAAATAAACTCCCTTAATGTCTTTATACCTTTATAAAGATTTTTATGGTAATGTTTACTTTGACCGTCTCATTTAGGGAAACTCCTGAGATTAAAAAAAAAGTTATATCTCTGAACTTTCTATATAAAATGCTGCGCTTCCCACCTCCTTTATTCAGCCGCAATGACTTCTGGGACTTCTCGATATACACAATATTAAAAATGCATCCAGTAACTTTCACGCGTACTCCGTTCTTGCGGTCTTGAGTTTTGGAACTGAATTTTGGCGAATGATGATGGCGTTTCAAGAGAACACAAGATCAATGAAAAACGTATATTGAGAAACATCTATTAATAAAACACATCAGGTTACTGTGAGGTTGGGTTTAGGGTTTAGGTAGGTGCAGACCAGGAGTGCCCAGTCCTGTTACTGGAGATCTACCTTTCTGCAGAGTTCAGCTGATACCTTGATCAAACACATCTGTCTGTAATTACCAAGTGCTCCTTCAGATCTGACTTCTGCTGCAGTCACACTAGAGTTTGTGCATGTGGAATTTTGTTGTATGGTGCTGCGAAAAGGGGCGGGATTAAACAAGATGATTATTAGTCACTTAAAAAATGAGCAATTGGTCCATATTTAAAATTTTTGTCCAGAGAGGTCATGTTTTGATCTTCGATGAGTCTCACGCCATCACATGATGCAATTTCGCAGGTCAGAGTTCACCAAGCTTGAACTTTCCAATGCAGCGAACAGCGAAACCTAGCTTGCATTTCCAGTCTGACACATTCATGTGCGTATGAATGGAAGTCTATAGGGAGAAAAGTGCAGTGTGACCGCAGCTTTAGTTGGTTTAGTTGTGTTTGATCAGGGTTGGAGCTGAAATCTGAAGGAAGGTAGCTCTCCAATAACAGGATTGGGCACTCCTGGTTTAGACATTTACAAACCACAATATTGGACTCCAGGTTTTGTACACCCCATGTGGAGCAGAGCTCAAGTCCCACCCACTTGGAGCTGCCTCCAACCTCCATTTATACCCTTCTCAAACCAGCAACTGGATGCAATAATGCCACCTACTTTTACCTTTACTGTGAATCAGTTATACTGTCAGTGGATTCATATTACTACATGTGCAGTATTAAGAATTTAATTACAGTACATATAGTCCTTTGATATTATGATGCTATCTGAAACTTTTCATATGAAGTGTTATCATCACCAATGCACTGAATAGTCATTTGAATTAGTATATTATGATCATTTTGATGCTGTAAACTTGTCATAAACTAATATGGTGTTTGATGTTTGCACATATCAAACTTACACAGTTATTTACAGAATTCATCAAAACTACCCGAACTGTGGCATTTCAAAGCGATGAATTGAGACCAAATGCCGGCCAGACAAATCCAGTGGATCTGAGAGACATGTTGACATCTGCCTGTCCTCACTCTCTCTCTCGTTTTCCTTCTTTCTATTTCCTCGCTCACTCTGATCAGAGGGACCGTAATCCTCCACAGCAGCTCTCGGTTCAAACAGACTCTGTCAAACGCTTTCCATCCATCTTCCTCTCTCTCGCTCACACACATACACAAATCACGTCCCTTTAACTTTTGCGCACGAATGTATTTTTTTTACTCTCACACCTTTATCAAACCAGTCAGGGTCTTACTCCAAGATAAAAACGTGTTTGTCAGGGGTTCTTTCTGCCTTGAGCGGACACATACCTAAATATTTTTCAGCCTTGTGTAGTGACTAGCACAAATCACACACTTATTACAGATTCACATGGAATGAACAACCATGAATAGATTTTTAAAATCACAAACATACTTTATATCCCCTTCCTATCTGTCCTGATGTCAAGTAAAATAGGTGTGGACTGCACTGAATGTTATCACTTCAGATAGAGAAGCTGTTTCGATACAGCTATCGTAAGATGCCAGTTGAAGAGCTACTGATCCTCATTGTCACTATCTTGTTATTAGGTTACAATTCAAAGTGCTTCCTGTTGCCATCTGCCATGCCGAGCTCATATATAAACAAATGTCTTATTTGTCATTCATTATTACGACTAGATGAGTCTTGTATTCAATTAACCAATGTCTCAGGAAGACCACAATGCAGTGAGCACTGCAAATGACCTGGCTGTGATTGGATGAGGGAATTATATGTAATTTAAGATACGTTTACATTACAATAGCATCACGAAAATGAAAAGATTTGACCTTTTCATGCTGTGAAATCTTTTGGGTACATACAGCAACATTGTTAAAACTGTTGCCTTTGCTGTATTATGGAAAATTATCTTAAGTTTTGGTTTTTTGCATCAATATGAATGACCAAAACATTAGTTTAATCAAAACTGTGTTCGATTCCAATCAAGTGTTCTTTAAATATCATTTTAACATGCACCACAGAAAAAAAGGGAATAAATGAGTGTGCAAACTATTCATTCAAACAAAAACTGCAGCCATTGTGTTTCAATCCAGAGGCTTTAAATCCTTCTATTCTTCAATAGACACTTATCCAGATTACAAAAGACATGCAAGCAGCCCAGCATAAGACAGATTATCGTGTACACACGACTGAAATGCATTGATGTGAGCACTAAAAAGCCTGTCTGACATTCCAAATTAATTTGTGAAGGCGAATGCCCATCAAAGCTGGACTGAACAGCTGCATACTGGCAGTAAAGTCTCAAAGAGTATCGACGAATATATTTTTTTTACCAGTCACCAAAAAAATATGATATATAAAATACAAAATGTGTTCAATTATTAGATTATCTAGCCTCCCCAATATACTAGCAATCTCAAACAATCTATCAATGGGGTTTCCAGTATGTTTTGTGAGTGCTGTTCAACCAATCTCAAACAAGCATTTCAATCTCCCAGATGCCCCTGACATGTCTTTTTACAAGGGAAACTGAGTTTTAGACAGAATTTGATCTTTCCTCTATCACCTGAAAGTCTACTATCATGAATTTCAAGTTTCAAGTTTCACACTGCCCCAGACACTCTCTGCACCTCTTCATACAAGATGAGCCAACTAAAAAACATCCTTGGTCATTCCCACCACGTTAGACCTGTATATTTAAACTTTCATATGCCCTTTGCTGGCTTTCCTATGTTCTTTTTTCTCTGCTTGCTCCGTGACTGTTTCTACACCACTTGATTAGTTTTCAGTGACATTCATAAGAGGTCACTCTCAGTGTTTAAGAGGGTGTCTTATTTATGATCCCAACACTTGCTGTGAGACAAATGTACAGTTCAGCACCTTAAATCAAGACGTTAGCCACTTCCAGTGCAAATATATTCTGAGTTTCGGAGCGGTGCTGTGCCGCTGCTGAATCTGCAGCATTACAGAAGAAAGAAATAATTTAGCTGAGTTGGAAGCTTACGAAATGCATGTGAAAAAAAGAGGAAGATTGGGCATTGTGAAAATACTGCCAATAAAAAGGTCAGCATGCAACTAAAAACATACTAACAAACGAAATGCTGTTAAAAAAAATGATAGTTACATTAAAAAAACAACTAAATAAAACCTATTTACATATATATATATATATATATATATATATATATATATCATGCTAATGCACAACATATGCTAGAACTGTCAATTTTGCACAACATTGCATACATGTGAGCACTCAGAAACACCTTCATATCACACACACACACACACACACACACACACACACACACACACACACACACACACACACACACACACACACACACACACACACACACACACACACACACACACACACACACACACAAACCCGAGTGAGTGAGCAGCAGCAAAAGTGATTTGTGTGGAGGGTGGTAGATGGGGGGGGGGCAGTGGTGTAGATTTGATTTCTCACCCAGACTGAAGGCTTTTCCCTCCAGTTTTCCTCTAAGCAATCCTGGGGCGTTTCAGAGCCACTGATGCAGGTAATAAATCAGAGATCATAAAAGTTCATTTCCCACACAGCAGAGTCAGTAATACAGTGCTGATGTGTGCTGGGCCAGCCGGAGGTGGGGTCTGACTGTCATCACTGCACGCTACATATCATCAACCAAAGGAAAGATTGCTGGAGCTTTCAACTGACTTGAGTTTAGCTTTGTTTTTAATAATAAATGTGTCTAGATGACATTAGATCAGTAAATGAGCAGCCTCAATACAGAATCTCCGTGCAACTATTTCCTTTCTATGAAGGCTTTGTATATGAATAGACTAGCTGTTTTAGCCTAAGGGCAAATAGCCACAGTCAAACTAACTGAATAATGAAGTATGGAGGAAATGCGTGCATGCAAAGAGAAAAAAGCGAGATCTCTGAAATCAACAGCTAACAGTGCACATCGAGAAGGACATATAAGACACTCACATTTATTAATTTGCCAAACATTCCTAAACATGGTTTACATGACCTTGGCATTGTTAGTGCCTTGCACTACAAGCCAAAGTACAGATGATACATCTAGCACTGGTATACATATAGTATTAATACTCAGTCTCATCTAATACAGTTCAAATAGTGCTGGATGAACTGGACCTGCAAGATTAACTTCTTAGACATGAATGCCTGATAATCACAAGCTTTGGACTGATTATTATAAACCGTTAAACTGTGTTTTTAATTTGCGTGTGTGATGGGGGGTGGAATAATCTTAGGATTTGGGTTCTGATACACAACTGGATTCAACACTGGTAATCCAACTTATATCCTCCCATTCTCCACACACACATTCATCATTAGATTCCTTCAGTGGGATCTTGGATTAAGTATTTTCTCCATTAATTTTACAATTCATATGTACTGAAGAACATAGTTACCAAAACTGTTAAACTTAGACCAGGGGTGCCCAGACTTTTTCATATGAAAGGCCAAAAACCAAATATCATTGATAGCTGTGGGCCAAAGATAAATATACCAAACTATTTTACATTAAAATTGCCATGTAATTTCCTAATTCACTTCATAATAATACAAAATAAATAGTTACTTTGAATCATATTAACTAATGAAGTATAACTTTTTGGTAACACTTTATTTTGATGGTCCATTCGAGATTAATAATCGTATTAGTAGACTCTCTGCTTAATATCTGTTGATAGACATTCAACAGACATTTAACGGACTATAAGAAACTTAGCAAGTACATGTCAACTTACATTAACCCTAACCTAACAGTCTACTTATAGTCTAATGAGAATTAGTTGGCATGTAGATGCAATGTAACTTAGATTCAACAAACAGACCATCAAAATAAAGTGTGTCCCCCTTTTTAAATTAGAACTTATTGCAATAAAAACTATTATATTTATAACACAGTAGAGTTCCAATGCTGTATACACTAGTCAAGCAGAGTCATCCTTTGCCTTGATTCACTCACCAAAGTCTCTGCATTGTCCTCTATCCATCATATGTAAATTTGAAACTAAATTAATTAATTTACACCATTTACATTAAAACATTTAATTTCAGATAGCTTTTTTGTAGCTTAAAAATAAAATAAACCAATTTAAGGTTACAATAAATTTGAAATGGCAATCTCTAAACCATTTTCAGATGGTTTACCATTTTCTTTTGGCTCGCGGGCCCTAGTTTGGGCATCTCTGTTATATATATAAAAGTTATGGTTAAAAAGTATCAACATTGGCCTTTAAGACTGATCTTAAAGACCTACCATATCTTCTTATAATGTAGCCTCTTCTGTCTTGTTAGTGATTTCATGAGAGTAGATGTACTTTCATACATGATGGCTAAATTCTAACAAGCCCAAAAAGCTATATTGCCAAGCCGGTAGCCTTACCCTTTAAATCTAGCACTCTGAAAGCAGATGCTTTCAGATTCAAAGCCTAAAATAAATCACTGCCCCACTGAAGTCAATTGAACACACTGGAATGGCATGGAAACACATTGTAATTGGCAGCAAGGTTGCAAAGCACAGTTTTAAAGAATCTGTCAGCTCCGCCTCTGTTCCAGGAGAAAACCCATTTTCTTACGGACTCACACAAGTGATAAATCACCGCCTCAACATTAACTGTGAAACCAAAGGGAAGAACAGACAGAGGGAGAGAGAATAGAGATGAAAACGGTTTTCCAAAAGGTCACAAGAAAAGCAACTAAAGTGTGCCTCTAGCAAAGCAGAAATAAAAGCACTGCATCTGTGTATATTGCTGCTTAGAACAACAAAAGACAAATCAAATAACATAACCAGCACAACAGTCCACAAAGTCAGCCGGTATAATCATAAAGCAGCAGAGAATTTGAGAACAAGGTGATCATTTTTGCATGCAGGGAAATTTTATTGGATTTCTCCTCCCCATGCAAAACAAATGGATTTACTTTGTATTTCAAGACTGTTTATATTAGCACTATTGTGATAATTACAGCTGGTTTTTGAGAAATCACGCTGTGAGCCAAGTCGATATCTGCTTATGTCAAGTCTTATGAAGTTATTCAAATAACACATTATTCAGACAACCATAGCTGTTAAATTACTGATAAGAATGACTCACTCATTTAGAGGCATTTTGGAGGAATTACATTTAAAGTGTATGAGTCATCAATAAACAGAGAGTGTTGGGTGCTTTTCTACACAAATGCATTAAGCCTTACCTCTCCAAGGTTCTACAGCGCAAATGAGTCTATAAAAGCAAATGCAATTGCCTCGTATCTTTCACTATAGTTTCCCGGTCAAACTGACTTTCAATGCCACCATTCAAGTGCACATGACAAAGACTTTAGATGAGAACACAGACAGACCAATATGCATGTAGCATGAGTGAAGATGTTACGCTGGCAATAGCCTGGAGGCAAACCGTCATGGGTGTCATATGTAGAGATAATGAAGAACGAGGCGCACACAGAAGCCTCTTTGATGAAAGCTGACCGTGATGTGCTCACTTCCATCCGCAAGACAGATGAGCTATTGTCCACCGCTGGTAGATTACACACCACTCGAGCGGCACAAGTGGCTACAAAAACATATGCAGATGAGCCTCATCAATATGCATTTTATACAAATCAAATGTAAATTCAATGCGCGGTTGCCGGCTGAATCATTTCCTGAACTTTTAGGCGCAACTTTCTCATTGAACAAGCTACGGGTGCCGCTGCGACCAGCTTTCAGCACCTGGCGTGATGCCAGCACTCTTCTCCACCTCATCTGCGTGCAGGAGTCGGGACAGGAAGATAGCACTCCATTCTGTTTTCTATTTACCTTCCTCCCTCGCTCTGTTTGTCAGAGCCCTTGGCGTAAACACGGAAGGCTGCTTTCGAGTCCTTTCAGCAGGGGCTCCTGTGGTTTGGGATGAAGGAAACGTAATCCATTCCTCTTTTCTTTCCTTCTCCGCAGTTGGTCAGGCTGTTTAGTTTGATTTTCTACATGCTTAACTGCGTCGCATTACTTGTGCGCGAGAATCCGAGGGCTCTGGGTGAGCGTGCATGACCATTCCCAAGAAGCTAAATCACAGTGACACTGGAAAAGTAGAAATAACCTGTGCATTTACTATGTTTACCTTCCCCTCTTACTATAAGAGGATGTTCTGTCCCATAGCACTGCGGTGACATGAATCGCCCTGACAAGATTCTAATATCACCTTCATTCAATGTTAGCCATGCCACATAGAATAACTTGTGAAGCGCATCCAATGCGGCCTTGAAAACCCTTATCTTGAAGGCGCAGGAAAAATACAAGATGGCAGGGGCACAAAACACTGCTGTCTATATAATTCCTTGTCTGCATCGCTGAAAAGATACGGCACCATTCATAATCCTGAAATACATCCGTATTAATAAGGTTTAATACTCAACTCAACATTCAGCAGCCAATATTCAATGAACCGTGCTGATTTATAGAACATGTTTGATCGTTCCTCTGGAATTCTTATCAATGCTCATCATGACAGCGTCAAAGACTCAGTGGCGCCCTCTAGCCCACACCGCTGTTGTGATTTGTATGTGTACATCTGTGTGGGGAGAAACATTAAGAGGGATAATGGAGCTAAAAAGTCATGTTTCCATGGGAACACTTATAGATGTGTGAGTGGGTGGCAGAGGGACTGAAGCTCTCGGATACAACGGAGATGCCTAATGCACAGAACACAGAAACAAGCCCACATTCAAAGAGCGTATATGTGAAGGCAACAACATATAAATACTGTACACACACACACTGCCAAGCTTCAGTGCATCTGTTATATAGTACAGACATTCACAACATGGTTGCAGTTTGTTGAATGAATGCACCTGTGCTTGACAAAATCAGGGAAGCGAAAAACATGTTGGTTTATCTAGTCCATTGCTTACTGTCAGTGTGAATTAAACCTTACCTTGGCAACTCAGAATGTTCAAATGTAAAAGACAAATGTACCATGGTCTACCTCCCAGACAAATGCTAAACAGATCCCAAGTCAACAACAAGCTGACTCACCTCAAATCAGAAGTACATTTGCCTGAAGGGTGAGGAACACAATTGTACTTCAAAAGGGGTCAAATAGGATGTCCTAACAGAACGGAGACAAGTGAAATGTCTCATTGCAAAATCAGACCAACTAAAGTCTTCAATTTCAATTTAAAATCCAACAGGAAAATAGGATACATAACATAGAAATGCTGTGGAGACCACACTACTATGATACCTTTCTAGGGCTGGGCAATATTGCAAAAACAAAATCACGTTATGATGTTTAGCAATATTAGGATTTTTTTTATTCAACCACTTTATTTTAATTTACCACATTACTAAGGAAAATTTGCTTTAATAGTAAAAAACAAAAATATTTAAGCAAAATATCATATCTCTTTATATTAAAATAAACATAAGTGTTAAAGAGACTCTTAAACTTGATAAATAAAATGTTACAAATTGTGTGCATTGGTAAAGATATCAACATATTTAAGGTGTGAATAATAATGATACAGTAAACCTCAAACTCTGTAAACGAAACAAATTATGATAATCAAATCTGAGCTTTCAAGTAAAGACACTAATCATCATTATTCAAATACATGCTGAACATTACAAATTGTGAAGTTGAATAATTATATCACCCCTATGCTAAAAAAATATTGCAGATGGGGTGCCAGTAGCTGGGATGCACAAGAAAAGAAACCAAAAAGCCACTCAGATGTTTTTCAACTAGGAGTACCTGGAAAATGCGCGTGCGCCTCTATTGGAAATGACAAACTTAAGCTTATTTGCCTTGCTTTCAAGGCACGCGCTCAGCAGCCACATTTTGATAAAACTATAGCCTTCATACCGAACTTTTTTTTTCAAGAGTTCACACTTGCTGGTTTGGCATGCTGTCCCGGGAGAGAACCCTGAGCTCGGAGATAGTTGAGCCCAGGGCTCCCGCCTGGTCGATAGAGCATATAAGGGGAGAACGAGATCAGGTGGTTCTCGAGAGCTCCCCGTTATAAAGGGAGAAAAAAAGGGAGGAGAAGGGGTGGATGGCGGGTTTCTTCGGAAATGAAGAAAAGGGAGTGATTTTCCCTAGGTTACTTATAGTGAGTTTGAATTGATCTGATTGGCTAGCTAATGATTGTAGATGAGAGATCAGCTGCGGTCAATCATTTCACGCGTTCCTTTCGAAATTTGTTTATGAAACTTCACTAATCGAAATTAACAATGGTGTTCAGTCAATAAATACCTATATCGATTTTATTATCAAGCCCTTTACCCTTCCTACTGTACAAGTTTTAAAATGTGCACACATCTGATGCCACTGTAAAACCAAGACTTAGTGTGGATGTTTCAAACAGCGAGTTCACCTACAAAAGAAATACGATAGGTATGCCTGTATGCAGCTTTCAAATGATTTCATACATCTGAAACAAAACTAATTTATTACTTGTCATGGCATGGCTTAGCAGAAGCAAATATAAAAGCCGACACAGAGGATGTTTTCAATGTAATTCTCCTGACCTGACTCCAAGAAAGATCTGTACCAGAAATACTCTTTTCTGCTCTCTTTCCTCAGGTATATCACTGAATCTACACTGAGGTCATCTCACCAAGTTCATTGCAGCAAAGTGTTCCAAATTTGGAACAACCTATAGTCCTGTTCATAATGACACAGTACTTGTAGCACATAAGAGAATTCCCTCTGCTGGACAGATTAATTGCATTGGTTGGCGATGTAACGAGACATATTTTTGACAATTGATATCAAATTAGATGTTAAATGGGTAAAGACACCACTGGAAACATTATTCCTTTAAAACAATCAACTCTTTGAACTATGCTGTGACTACATGCATCAGCATCATAAACAAGATGGAGAATAATCAATGAATGAATCAAACACACTTTAAACTTTCAGAAACTCTCATTGAAAGCCAATTACTTAGAGCATTTTTGAAGAACATTATTTAATTAGATTAAATTTAATTACCTCATTTATTTGCCATCATGTGGTTTTAAACCTTTATGAGTTTCTTTCATCTGTTGAACACAAAATTATGCATTTTGAAGAATGCTGGTCGCTGGCACCCATTGACTTCCATAGAAGAAGAATAAATTACTATGGAAATAAAAAGGTTCCTGCAGTATACCTTAAAACATGTGCATTTGTGTTCAACAGAAGCAAGAAACATAAATACAAGTGAATCGTAAAGAGGCCCGTAGGGATTCGGAAGACCCACCCCTCACTGACAAAGGTCCAGAATTTGTCCCATATATGAGCTCATTTGTCCTATTTTGACCGCTATGCCATTATAAATTGTAAAAATAACCCATCAAAAAGCCTTTAAGACCAAGCAGAATCCTTTGTTGGGTGTCAGCTAATCAGTTTTGTCCAATTGTCCAAATTTTTGTCCACATTTTTTTGATGAGTCCAACATCCAGCTGTGCAAGTAAACATACAATCTGTGGTAAGTGACATCATCATCGCTACTGTATTGTTGTTAATAAGAGAAAACATTTTATTCTAAATCTTGGACCTTGTTGTTCTTGAAACAAAAAATGACCCATAAAAAGGTGTAAAGCACCAAAAGCAGACCATATTAAAATAAATTTGAATACCATTTTGTCTATTGTTGTTAAATTTTCAAAATGCACATTTTTACAAGAGAGGCAAAAAATTGTGAAGCGCTACATGATATTATTATTATTATTATTATTATTATTATTATTATTATGTTTTAATTTCTTTTTATTGAAATGGCCAAATTCTGACTGAGGCCAGTTTGTTATTTGCCTAATAAAAGATAAATAGGGCATAGTTTTTCCATGTAAAACTTTAACAGAATCCTTTTTTTTTGAATGATATATGATGTAATAAATTTGTATTTTAAAAATAAGTATTATCTTATTATTATTTTTTCACATTTCTTTATTCTATAAAAGTGTGGTTATGATGACTATCTGACAAGCTAACTCAGCTAAAAATAGTGCCTAAAATGTCACTAAAATGCAGTATTTAAATAATGAAATACACTGTAAAAAATCCGTAATTTTATGGGTTTTTTAATCGACAAAAAAGAAAAGAAAAAAAAAGTAAAATAACGGAGGCTAAATTACAGAAATTTACAGTAAAAAAAATGACAGACATTAATTTACAGAAATTTACCAGAAATTTAAATTTAAGGAAATTTAACGTCCGTTATTTTACAGTAATTTTCTGTAATTTAATAGCTGTTATTTTACGTTTTTTTTTCTGGTACCCCTGGCAAATAAATGATGACAGAATTTTCATCTCTGGGTGAACTATCCCTTTAAAAAACACGGACAAGGCAACCTTTGCCCACTACAAGCCCATTTATTTGGCAAATAAGGTCACAAGGCATGTGTGTTTAGTCTAACACTGAACTTTAAACACTTGTATTAATAACACCACATAAATGTCAAATCCAAAGCCTGTCCCTACTACATTTCCATTTCTAGATTATCTGCATCTCATAAATGAAGTGCCATTGAAAATTAGACATGCATCCAGCTGAAACATACTGTAAACACAGAAATGTTCTAAAAGAAAGAAGAAAACTAAATAAATTATATATATAAATAATTATATATATATATATAAACACACAAAGATGGACAGTCTGGGGTTTTGTAATGGGGACTCACGTGTTCTACAGTGGTGATAGAAAGCAGAGTTTCTCACTGGCAGAAATCACTCTCTCCTCATTATCCACACAGACACATGGTCTCACGTACACACCAGCACGCACACACGGTGGGACATGGGGGACGCGCAGCAGGAGACTATTCTTAAGATGTCACAAGCAGACAGAACTGTCACTCGCAATTCACACATTTACCTACAGACAATCCCATCCAGTCACACACAGAACTGCACATGACAAGAGCAGATGTGCAGATCTCCAGTAAATCTTTCCACATTCCTAACACAAATATTTACTACACAAATAAACCTTGTTTTTCCAATGCACAAAGACACTTTCCAGGTACACATTTCCAAAGAAACTGCATGCTAAATACGTAAAACATGTGTTTGTTGAATAGATAACAAAAACAGTACAAGGGCAAGTTGTAAAAGCTGTTGTAGTAACCCTCTCATAACAGAAGGTTTAGGTAAATGGTTCGTTTATCTTAACATACACACACACACACACACGCACACAGCACACACACACACACACACACACACACACTTTTAACATGCCAGTACAGGCAAAGTCAAGCAGAGTCTTATTAAGCACAACAAGATTACAAAAATTGATTTTTCTTTCTCTTAGATTCTGTTGGCTGTTGTGTTTCACCAAGCTGTTCTTTAGTCAAAACCCATGCAGTTTGAGACCAGTTTCATAAAGTTAGCTCATAAAGTCACCTCTTAATTGGCTCATAGGTAAAGATATGCATGTTCTGTTACGCATTTTACATAATAGCAAACGTATAAAACTCAAAAAGAAAATGTAATGTTGACGTGACCCCGTGTGGAATTTATTAAGTTTAGATGCCATTGGGAGGATTACACTGATGTTCTGATGGTTTGTCCTCTTGTGAATTAAAAGGCACCTATTTTACCCCTTTTTCAAGATTTAATATAAGTCTTTTGTGTCTCCAGATTGTGTCTGTAACGTTTCATTTCAACACACCCACCAGATTATTTATTATGCCTTTAGAAATATTGAGATTTTCTGCTCTAAACACAATCTAGCTGTTTTTGTGGCCTGTGCCCTTAATGCTAGTTCTCCCCGCCCAACGTTCCCACATGCCTGTCAGAATGTGCCTCAATCTCCAGCTGCGAGTGTCAAATAAACAGCACAGTGACAGACACGAAAAAACAGATATCACATAATGTTTGTGAGAAATACTACAGTAAGAACTTTCCCAATGATTATTTGATGTATTTGTTGTGAAGTTAATTCAAGCCGATGAGTCACAACGATGAGCCACAACAATGTCATTACAAAGTTCACTTTGCACTGTTTTTGCATGGCAAATGTGACAGGATACATGTTAATATCCACTGCTGTATTGATATCAGTTATCTTAATGTACAAAATAAACTTGATTTAACGTCCACAAACTGGGATTGAAGCGTCTTCTTTTATAATTTTACTGACATGTGGCTGTGGTGATAAAGACGATAAAATCCTTATAATTCATTACAAACATGCACTGATTAAAAAAACCTTTTAAACTTGTTAAACTCATTCTTGATCACATTTGATGATGATCACAAAGAGCGGAACAGATCTTTTAATCCCGGTTGCTTTGCACATGTCCTGTCTTGTTGATATGATTATACGTGTTACTACGGAGACATGTTAAAACGCGGCTATCAATCCATTCGGTGGGCGAGGAAAACCGCACTCCTATGTCACATTGCGGTGGGCCTCAAAATGGAAGGGGTCTGGATCCAATTTTAATGTCAGAAAAAAAAAAAAGACTTATTGTCTGTATATCACCCTAATATAACTGTGGACACACTATACCTACACACAGTTCTGTCCAAACAGCTTCCAAAAGATGATTTTCATCATAGGTGCCCTTTAACAAGACTTCCATGCAGCCACTGCAAATTACTACAAACAGTTGCAAAATGAGATTGGGAAAGGCAAAAACAAAACAATAAGACATGACGTGAAAGTGCTCAACCAATTTTAAGTTTAGGAAAAAAAAAAATTCAGATGTGAAAATTATTCTTTAATATATATATATATATATATATATATATATATATATATATATATATATATAAACCAGATTATTCAGTATATATTGTCTGTATCAGTTATCAACCCAAAATAGAGCAATTGCAAAACTCAAATTCAAATTCGATTTTAATGGAGGATCTAAAGGCTAAATCTGATTAAACAGCAAAACTTAAATCGGATTGGCTTGTACAGAAAACAAGCACCCTATAAGAAAAAGTGGGGGCGTGTCTTCTTGAGTCATTCAGCAGTTCCCAAACCAGTCATTCAGCCTCACTTCAGCTGCTCCATGTAGTGCATGTGAACACAAACACACACACTCCTCTACACTACATATCAGCTCAATCGAGTTGGCCCATTCTAATAGCAATGACATTTCTAATATTTTAATCAGGTATCTTGCTCTTGTGTAAATTAATAATGTTTTCCTTCTGTACATTCCATTCATTCTTCAAGTATCTCTCTCTAAAACTTAAAGACTTTGAAAAATGTCAACATTATATTCATCCTTGCTGATAGCACTGTGTTTAAGGTCTCTGAAAGCTCTCAGGAGGCAGAGACAAGCAGACTGTCACGCATTCAAGGCTGGAACGGGCTGAAATGATTAAGTTTTGTGTTTTATCACAGTCTGATGGTACTTGCTGTTTCTCCTTGAAACTCAGGGGCACTCTGACTGCACTGAATGTTAACACATTCATCTACACCCACACTTTTAATAAATGGATGAAAAAGAAAACAGCCATTCACCTGCAGCTGTACTGTATGCTATTGGAAGGCAAGTCACAATTGGCCACATGCAGAAACAATCCTCCATTCAAAGCACAAAAGCCCTGTCTTATCAGTCTCCAAAGGGAACACATTTCACTCTGCTCACAATAGCGAAAATACTTCATTAACACAATCTTCAAGAATTCATAATTCATACACGGAAACCTCCAAATACAGAGTGTGAAGTCCCACTATGAACGTATTCCTTACTGAAAACCACTCACCACAAGCGTGTGAACTCCTCTCATTACTTTAGGTTAACGAACGAGCCCCACAGACTCACACCCTCAGCAGACAAAAGAGATGCATGACAAAATGAGTTGAAGTCAATGAGAATCTGGCAATTAGAGAGTTTGCAAACAGCATGATGTATTAACTGAGACGATGTTCATTTACACATCTGTCAGGGCAGAGGACTGGTGACGTGTCCGAACTGAGTATCAGAAAGACGCGTTATTAGATGTGTCCTCAGCTGATCTATGCTGCATTGAGGCGGTCATAAGGGTTTGCAGATGTGTTACTTTGAGACAATGGCTCAAATGGTCAGCGGACCCCTCGGAAAACAAGTTTTGACATACTGCAGCTGCCCCTGAATTCACATGGAAATTAGGGGAAAATCTTGATCCATTCATAATCACAAACATTGTTCACATTTATGACAAGTAAAAACAATGATAGATAGATAGATAGATAGATAGATAGATAGATAGATAGATAGATAGATAGATAGATAGATAGATAGATAGATAGATAGATAGATAGATAGATAGATCTGATTACGCCCTACGCACCATCATGAAAGCGCATTACGGACCCATACAGCGCATTGGTGACCCTATTATAAAAAGACTAAACGGGAAGCCCAAGTCTGCCAGAGAAGCAGAGTGTATGAAGTCTCTAGAAACAGAACCGCAATAGGCAGAAAATGCTAGTTGTAAAATCTTTCATTATTTTGCTCATTCTCCACCCAATGCCGTCAGGTAAAGCGCGCGCGGAGAGGCACCGCTCACGCACGCGATCTCGGAACAAGTTTGCGCTCTCGCAGTTAACGCACCGCGTGCCAATAACGGGACTTTTTTATTCTTTGCTAAAGGCAGTCTCAGACAAGCGCACCCTTTGTGACATTTAATCTCTGGCCAAGTCTTTACAAAATAGCGCTTTCGCGCAGAAACGTGCGTAAAATAATGAAAACCATGTTAACTGCGTCAGCTCTAATTTCTGTAATAATTTACCTCTTAAAGTCTTGTACAATGACACAAACTGAACAACGGTGTAAATGCGTCAGGTCTTAAAGGTATATCTCAGCCAAAATGAAAAATCTGTCAAGATACTAAACCTCGTGTTGTTCCGAACATGTATGACTTTCTTCCGTGGAACACAATAGATGCTGGACACAATATTCGTGACAGAATGCTTTAGTCCCCATAAAATAAAAGTGAACGGTGACGAAGGATGCCATTATGTTCAACATCTGCTAACCAGAAAGTAAAATATGTCTGGATAAACATGATGTTGGACAACCGATGACAGAATTATCATTTTCGATGAACTACCCCTTTAAGAGTCGTTGACAGTCTGCGCGCTTGTGTGCTTTCCATTAAGAATTACATATTTTAACAAAAAACATATAAAGAAAAGCATCTTGATATGTTATTTCCGATTTTGAAAAGCTCCAGAGAGCAAAAGAACACAATCTTGTAACGCACGGATGCGGATGGTGCATTGCCCTCCTCACAGCACGCCCTTATACTACAGCAGGTAACACGCCTCGCTTACCTGCTCGAAAACCCTTTTCCAGCTGTTATTCCGTTAAATAACAAGTTCAAGATGTGAAACACCAATCCTGTTAAACGGTCGTCCCGTGTCAAGCGCTTACCTGTTCTCGCTGCGGATTTCACCTCACCGCCGCAGTCGCGCTCACACTGCGGATGATGGGCACCTTCACAGGAATCCCAACTCTCTTACTCCACAAATACAGCCAGACGCCGTTTAAAAACACTCGATTCTGTGCGTCTCGGCACTGCGAAAAAATCCACTGCGTTTAATTTCCCCAGGAAAACAAGACAGACGAACTGCAGAATCCCAATCCTGACTAAACTGATGCGCTGGTGACCGTTAAAACTGCCGCTCGCGCTATAGTTTCCATCATGACGCGCTGGTTGTCAGAATTTAAAGCACGTTAAAACGCCAACCGGAATTCCGCGCGCAGCTGAGGGAACGAGCGTGTGCGCTGCAGCCAGAGCGACCGTTTTGGAGTTTACTGGTTCGCGGCTGACTCCCAAGTATACCAGAGGAGAGGCGTGAGTCAGTGGCTTTCTGCTGAGACGCAGCGACTGTCTTGTTTTACAAACCCTCCTGACTCGCCCGCAGTGACATCCCGAATCTGGCCGCTGATTGGGCTAATTGTAAAATCTCATTGGCTGCAATCAGCGCGCGCGGCTGGCATGAATGAGGCATATGCTGCACCCCGATGTCTTTTAATGTGCCTATAATGCATGCATTACAGCATGGAACGGATTTGGGGGAAACACGGTGAATTGAAAAAGTCGGGACAAAACATCTAGCCTACGGATTTGAATAATCTGCGAGATCATTTGGAGATTAGGATGTAAAACAAACATTATTCGGGAGATTAGCTTATTATTATTTTACGCTCATTATTTTGCTCAGCAGAGATTAACCAAATATTAAATACAACAACATACACGTGAGTCGTCAATTTAATTAAATAATTAATAGAAAATAATCTGGAAACTGTTATTCAGATCAATAGGATGGCATTCACTCTTGGAGTTGCAATAACATATTATAAATGTTTATAAATCGCATTGAAGATTTAAACATGGATTATTACAGCTTTATATGATTTTGGCTGGATGTATTAGGCAACTTTCATATCTAACAATCTGACAAACTTTTGGTGCATATGGAAAATGCTGGCTGGCATCATAATGGCATGCTTGATTCACTGCAAAATTTCGCAAGGGAAAGCTCTCAAAACACTGCACCACAGTGCCACCTGCAGTAATATATAGTACTGCATGTATATTCCACCTGTCCTGCAGTGGACCACTATCCTGGTCCTGAAAGACTCCAAATGCTACACATTTTCCCCGACTCTCTTATTTAACACTCGTTTTAGAACCTAAAGTCAAATGAACGCTTCCCCATAGTCAATTTTAAACACTTAAATTGTTTGCTCAAAATGTATGTTGGAATTGAGCTTTTCAACAAAGTTAATAATGGGTTAATAAACTGAATCAAGCATACATTTTATATGAAATACATAACAGTGCTAACTACTCATTCCTATTCTTATATGTCTTGCATTTGTTTCAGAAATAAGCGCAGATCTTCAATTAATTCAATTTTATTCATTCATTTCAATGTTTTGCTTGAATGTTGCATTAAACATGCATTAAACATTTTGGGAAAGAAAACCGAATAAACTTATTCAGATGGTGGTTTGGCTTAATGTTAAGAATTGAGTGTTCAACGCATAATTACTTAGGGATATCAAAGATGCTCTGGTCATCCGATGGGTCGATTCTTCCCAATTATCCAATTTAAACAAATGAATAGTTTAAGAAAGTAGAAAGTTTGTAGACAACATCTTAATGAGTACGCATGGCCTTGTGCATGTTTTGCATACAATGGGCTAAACAATGGATAGATTTTAGCACATTTAAATTCAAGCAAACTGAGGGATCAATCTTAAACGAGCAATAATCAATATACACGTCTTTGGTATAATGATGATAAATGTTCAAGCTGTGCTGACCCTTCTGGTCTCTATATACAAAAACTACTGTGATTATTATGTTTAGGGATGCAGCAACTTGACATTTAATGACTTTTAGCATCTTTCATGTCGCATTGTTGAATGTTTACTAAATAATGAAGAATAAGAACTAAATATAATAATAAAAATATAATTATAAATATATGATATGCTGAAATACCAGCACATTTTTTATAGAATTTACAATCCTTTAAAACAAAACAATGCAATGCATGATTTCGCAAATAAATTCCTATATATATTAACACATTGCATTTTACCTTTTATCACATATACCTTTTATTTGTCAAATAATGTGAGAGAAGTCAGCATAATATTTTAAAGCACAGTTGGAAACCCATTAATAGTCTATACATTATTTTAAAGACTAGCTATATGCTATATTTAGTAATGTTTTAAGCAGCATTTTAAAAGTAATAGTTGATGATATATTTAAAGGTTACACTATTTTAGGAAGTCCTTGTTACAATGTAACTATTAATTTAACTACAGAGTAATATGTATTATAATATACATGTGAACATGGAACAAGGACGCTTTAAAATAAAGTATTACAAGCATTTCAAAGTTTTAATAACTATGTAATAATAACAATAATAATAATAATAATAATAATAATAATATTAATAATATAAAAAATACCTATAATAAGGATTAGTTAAAGCCTAGAACTGCATTATCCAGCAACGTTTGGTCAGTAAACGTTTTATATCCGACCGTGAATGAAGGAGATTAGGGAAAAGGACGATTGCAAAGTCAAAGTCATCTGTTATAAAGCAAGGGATTATACTATTGAAAGAATTGTCATCTGTGAAGAACACTGACCTTTTGTAAATCAATGCAGAGACTATGAATCAACATTGAATATGTCTGTGAAAACACCAAAGTTCCATTGTACGATCGGACACCATTGATTGAGACTGCAGAAGGGTCAACTTTGTAATCTGTTACACTTCTAGCCCTTGTCCCAGTGGCTTCGACCTGTCAGATAAAATTAATTTAAAGACAAAATAAACACACAAACAATTTGTCAGTTTAAACAAATGCTCCGCGGTGCAGTGGAATTAAAAGAGATCTGGTCTCCGATACTGCCCATTTTTCTGTCAGTCTGATCAATAGAGAGCATGCAGACCAGAGGAAAGGCCATTGGTAAGAACAACAATGGTGTCAAGCCATAAAGACAAGCAAACAGAGTGACAGCAAAGTTTACTTCTAAAAGTGAATTTCTGAAAGGATCTCATGCACTTCCTGTTTCACTCTTTATATTATTCACCATTACGCGTAAACATGCTGTAATAACATACATTCCTTTCACATGTCAGATCTGTATGATACAGTCCTCTGTCGAGAATTCAGTGTCTGCAGTGATTTTGTGTCAGTTACTCCAGATAAGAATCTAGTTAAGATATATTATTCCAGTTCATGACAGAGCGGTACAATCTAGCGGCGCTCAAATGATCAGTGTGTGAGCAGTGAAGTAGATTTAAAGTTCATAAATTTTTCTCCGCTGACACCTGAAGATAGATTCTTCAGACAGGTCGAGTCTGCCGAGGGATGATCAATACCATTGATTGGAGTGTTTGGTGCCTAAAAAGAACAGGATGAAGGAAGCGAAGCATGAGGGCGAGTCATGTCAGGTCCTCAAGGTTGTGTTAATGTGTATGCAAGAGAAATGAAGGTCAGCTTAGGTTAAAAAAATAGGGTCACATGTTAGTTTAAGTATCAATTCCACCTATTAACTACTGGCTTATCACCTGACTATTATTATGATAGTGGATGTTACAGCAATTACTGCTTATAAAGTATGATCTTATTCTGCATCCCTAATCCTACCCAAAATCTAAACCCAACTACTACTGTACCTTACTAACTATTAATATGCAGCAAATCAGTGGTTTGAGTTAAAAATTCTTAGTAGATTGAGTTAAAATTCTTAATTAATGGTCAAAAAGTCAAAAGTCAAAATTCACAGTATTAGCAAACAATTTACTAATACTACTATCTTATTAAACTACCAATTAGCTGTTTGTTAATAGTTAGTAAGGAGGTTGGGTTTAGACTTTGGGTAGATTTAGGGATGCAAAATAAGATTATACTTTATTACTACTAATGAACAATTAATATCTTAATTATAACAAAAATAGGGTCACACTTTATTTTAATGGGCCTTTTGTTGAATTTAAGTTACATTGCATCTACATGCCAACTAATTCTCATTAGATTATAAGTAGACTGTTAAGTCGGGATTAGAGTTGGGGTTAATGTTAGTGTAAGTTGACTTGTACATGCAAAGTTTCCTATAGTCAGTTAAATGTCTGTTGAAGGAGCAGATATTAAGCAGACAGTCTACTAATACTTAAATGGACCATAAAAATAAAGTGTTACCAAAAATAGTACTATTTAGATATAAAGCCAATATATATATAGAAAATAAAGATTTTGTTAAGTGCTCACCCAGTATGTATACATACATAAATAAATAAATAAATAAATAAATAAATAACATCAGTAATAGTAATAATACATAGTATTAAAAAATAAAAATGATCTCACAGTACATTTTAAAAGTATAATAAAATATATAAATATAATAACATTTTGATTTTCTGTAATTTTAAATAATCTGTATCATTGTCAAACTAAAATCTAGTTGTGGAATTTATTTGGTCAGATTGTAAACTGCTGCTAGATTCACAGTGAATGTAATGTCACAGTTTAACTCAATAAACGATGAAGATTTTAACTATGATGAAAATTCATTAAAAATGTTTAGTTTTAACTATTAAAAATATGCATCATCATAGTGCAGTACAAACTATCTCTGCCTGCAAAATGTCTGCAGAATTCAAACAATACATTCAACTCATATTTTCTTTGCCCTGATAAATAGTATTAAAGTAGGAATATTCTAATACAGGTCATTTGTTATGTTCTTAAAGAGTCAGTGTTGTTAAAGATTTTGTTCCGTGAAACATTCAGTCATTCCCTCATAAAAAGAGTAATTTGTTTTGGTCCTGAATGAATCAGGGTTTTGAACGAATCAATTGAGAGAGTGGCTGCACGTACCAACCTCATAATATCCATTCCTCAGTCATCCTTCCCTGCATTATGAGGCACCGTGCTAGATTTATGCCATCAAATCATGCATACAAAGTGTGTACACACAGACTATGGCCAATTTCAAAGCCATTTTACACCATGGGTAATAATATTTATGGGCTGCCAATGAAAGGACAGGATTTATAGTGTCTGCCTTCATAAATGTGTCCACCCTCCGACTGGCTGCTTTCTGTGTGTGTTTCAAGACTGATTTCTGTCTGATGAACCTCCCTCTGGAAACAGTGTCTCTATCAATGCTGTGTACAAAACCTCATCTGTTGTCACCCTCCATCTGTCAAACACCAGGCCACACAAACTTCTCTCCTATAAAACACCAGCTTGATGTTTTGGGTGCTTCTGTGGAAGAACTATTCACTGAAATTACCAATGTTTTTATATGATAGTGCTGTCAATGTTTTTTTTAACAGATATTTAGTTTAGTTTTATGTACTGTAACTGGCCATTTATGAGAAAGAATATTGTACTTTGGCTTAATATATTACTAATATTGTATTTTGTACTTACTACTACTACTACTACTACTATACTACTACTCTTGTTAATAATAATAATAATAATAATAATAATAATAATAATAATAATAATAATAATAATAATAATAATAATAACTATTATCATTATTATTATTATTGCATTATAACAGATAAATTGTTTAAAATATATTTTTTGAAATATAAATCACTTAAATCAACACGCGTACTTGATACAATAAATATTAAAAGAATTCTAAAAAGTAAACAAGTAAAATATCACATAAAAAATTGTTTTAATCTATCGAAAAAATTATAAAAACTTAAAAAGAATAAAAAATATTAATAATATATGTAATAAATAATTATGATCAAATAAAATAAAAATACTGAAGCTTGCAATAAAATAAGAGAAAATAAATTAATAAAATAAAATCATGACCAAGTTGATTCTTGCACAAAATTAGCTAAACTGTAGACCAAATTTAGCATTTTAGCCAAAAAACTTTCCCTGTACAGTATATGCAAGACCTCAAACAACAAACTTTGACATGTGTGGTTTCATTTCCCCAGCATGTCTTGATGTCTCAAAGTTGCCTTGCAGCAATGATCTCACCAGTCTGCTGAATTTGGACGCTCATATGAGATCCAGTGTATTCATGACTGTTGTCACTGTTCCTTGCACACAGCTGCTCACTCCATCCTCTCGGTCAATGGCAATCATTGTGTGCATGGTTTGTGTCTTCCAGGCCCAGTCAGTCAGTCTCATCTGGAGGAACTGCTTTATTACAGAGGGAAATGTCCTCAACGAAAAGTTCTCCAGGGCCTTCAGATTTCCACCGTCGTCACAGTCCTTGCTATCATTTGCATGGCTGAGATGACGCAGTAAGTGTCTGTATCCCAAGGCTGTGGTGATAAGCTTGAGTTACACACACAGTTTTGACTGAAACTTTTACAGGAGAATCTCCAGATTATTCTTCCTCCTCAGGCTATCCAATCACGCTGAAGGCCAGGTTATCTGTGTACACGGTCTGGTCACTGGCAGCAATGTGCAATCGCAGAGCAAGGGTTGCTTCAATGGCTTGTGTTTTGTGGTATGGCTCTTCTGCATGAGGTTTCATCCATATATCCACTGGATTTTTTTAAGTGGCTGTGGTCATTTATTTTAGAATGCTAAGATGATTCTGTTGTCACTGCCATCCAATTATTTAAGTTTTGTCAAACAAGTCTTGTGTTGTTTAACATTGCAAAGTGCTACAGGTTTTCATGTTATTATATTACAATAATCATAAAACACCCTGGTTATAATTCAAATATTTTTCCATGAACTTTGTCATTATTTTAGTTAGAAGACTATACTGCAAATTAAAAAGAACACGAATAAAGGGAGTTCAGTTTTTAATAAATAGATCATTGCAAAATTATTACTATAATTAGTTATAAAATATATTTTATTAACATTTTATTTAGTTTTATTTATTCAGAAATATACCTACACCTCTAAATGGCTCAAATTGTGCAAGACAAATGTGCAAATGTATTCACAATCAACAATAGTATTACAATATCTTTAAAAATCTAAAAAAAAAAAAAAATCAATAAAGATGAAATTTTATCATTTTCAAAAAAAAAAATCAGTTATTTTTTCTTTTTCCCAATGAATGACACCACTACAAAAGTAACAACTACACTTAAAAGAGAATATCAACAAATTACATGTGAAAATAAAAACTATATATTTATTTAACTATATGCAAATTTGAGTGTTTTTTAATATATTTTACAAATGGCATTACAGCATTAATCAAGCTATTAACTGTCACCATAATTTTAACTATATAATAAATGCGCATGATATATAGTTTTTCAGAATAAATTGAAATTTAGACCAAAATAAAAATAATTAAATATACTTAAAAATTTACCAATTGAGTCCCAATAGTTCTATGAATTGATGTGGCTTCATATGAAAAGTGAAGCAGAAATATTGTTTGACATCATTTTATACAACGATAAAAGCACTTTACCATTCTATAAAATGATAAAATGTGTATTAGCATTCTATTATAAATATACATAATCCTTAATATAACTGCATTATTTAAAACACTTAAGGGGGCATTAAAATCAAATGTACTGAAAACCAAATTTGAAGTCACCTCCTGAGTATTTTGTTTTCCTTTTCAAATATTTGCCAAATGGTGTTTAACAGAGCGAGGAATTTTTCACAGTATTTCCTATAATATTTTGTCTTCTGGAGAAAGTTGTATTTGTTTTATTTCAGCTATAAAGGCAGTTTTACATTTTTAAAAAACATTTTAAGGTCAATATTATTAGCCCTCTTGAGCAATATTTTTTTTTCGATTGTCTACAGAACCAACCACTGTTATAGAATGACTTGCCTAATTACTCTAACTTTCCTAATTAACCTAGTTAATCCTTTAAATTGCACTTTAAGCTGAACACTAGTATCTTGAAAAACATCTAAACTATCATTTTTTAAACTTTAAATTAGTTAGTAATACTATTATATTTACAAATGTGTTGAAAATTTTTTTCTCCGTAAAACAGAAATTGGGGGGAAAATATACAGGGGGCTAATAATTCATAGGGGGCTATTAATTCTGACTTCAACTGTACTATAAATCATCTCCTGATTCTCTCTATGTTTCATACTGTCAAAAGTCTCTATATTCCTTTTATTCATCAACAACATTAGCTATAGTCAACAGTATACTCTGCCTCATTATTTTAATCATTTATATCAAAGCAGGAGCATATTCCTCCAGTTTCAATGACTATTTTGTCATAGGTATATAAAAAAAGCTACTTCTAGAACATTACATAAAACTGCACATGATAAATGTGTATTTTGCAGAGCTGGAGAAGCCATTTATCACATGGTCAGGGCATTACAGTTTTGTTTAAAGCTTTTGAGAAAGTCTGCAATCATCTTTCAATTTAAATACAGCAGCACAAAGCAATGAGATATAGAGAAACATATGAACAATAGTGCATCTGTAATGATATCTTTTGTTCAGTGCTGGAGTGAGAATTCATTTGTGCTATTCTATGCTGTTGAGACTGATTGAATGCGCGTCTTATTGTAGATTTAATTTGTTATACTGACTGAAAGCTTTTGCAAAATATATATATTAAAAAAATCAATCTCACTCGCTCTTTCTTGAGCTGATATATAGATCTCAGATTTTATATTTGGCCGTTTTCATTTACTTAAATTTTGTCATTATACCAAACGCTATTATTTTCACCATCTATCGCTTTCTCTCTGCAGACTGGAACATAAAATTCACAAAAACAAATGCCTGTTCATTAATATGAAAAGAGAAGGGAAAATGCTCTATTTCTATACAGATCAATCCATCAAGTTTCAAATGGCCTTGTCTATATTTTTTTTTATTCTACTATATTCTTATTCTTTTATAAGGTGGTGATAGACTGGTATTTTCAAACTTTAAACTATTGTTAAAAGTTTTCTGTAGCCATAACAAAATATAGATATTACATTAACAACTAAAAAATCCAAATAAGTTTAAGAGGTAGTGCTAAAATTACAAAAAAACAAAGAACAAAATGGTGGCCTTTTGGGGCCTGAAAACACAAACTTTCCAAAACAAAGTACAAGTATATTAAAAAAAGTAAATATTTACCAAATATTTAGTCAGTTTCACAGTGTAAATAGGATTTTAACAACACTGTCATCTGTATGCAAAACTTTTTAAAACACATAAGGTTTTTTGTATTATATACATTGTTATTGTGCACACATTAACCTAAACTTAAAGGCTGAAAAATATGAAAGTTCATCAAAAATATTAACAAATACCATTATAGCTAAATAATGCTATAAAATTACATTGTGATGGACTTAAAAGGGAGACCAAGTCCAAATTTTTAGTATGTCGACTGATTTTTTAGGAAGGTTCACTTTTGAACTTCTGTATAGACACATTTAAAATGTCTTCAAATCCTCAAATATACACAGTATACAAATAAATGCAGCTAAGCTAAACTTTTGAAGGAAAAGAAAATTGCTAATTTATTTATCCTATACAACATACAATTGAAGTCAGAATTATTAGCCCTCCTTTGATTTTTTTTTCTTTTTTAAATATTTTCCAAGTGATGTTTAACAGAGCAAAGAAATTTTCACAGTATGTCTGTTAATATTTTTTCTTCTGAAGAATTTTGGCTAGAATAAAAGCAGTTTTTAACTTTTTAAAAACCATTTAGGGTCAAATGATTAGCCTCTTTAAGCTATATATTTTTTCAATAATCTACAGAACAAACCATCGTTATACAATAACTTGCCTAATTACCCTAACCTAAGTAACCTAGTTAAGCCTTTAAATGTCACTTTAAGCTGTATAGAAGTGTCTTGAAAAATATCTAGTCAAATATTATTTACTGTCATCATGGCAAAGATAAAAGAAATCAGTTACTAGAGATGAGTTACTAAAACTATTATGATTAGAAATGTGTTGAAGAAATCTTCTCTGCGTTAAACAGAAATTGGGGAAAAAAATAAACGGGGGGTTAATAATTCAGGGGGCTAATAATTCTGACTATAATATATATCACACATATATACTGTATACTGTATATCATTTATTTTTTATTGTATATAAGGTTTACGAGTAACTGAACTCAAGCAAAAGCTTAGCTAGACAGTGACATAAAAATTAATTTGTACTTACCAAGATACAGTCCTTCTGCGATCAACCTTCTTGTGCAACCAAATTCCACATGACTAACTAACCCGTCTACCCTATAAATGAAGAGAGATAAAAAAAAAAATTAAAAAAAACTCATCAACTAAGTATTCTGGGTCATTTGTAGTCTCTCAAGATAAAAATAGTTATGTTAATTTAAGTTATGTTAATTGTCATAACATTAAAAATAGGCCAATGCAAAAATATGTGTTTTTTGTTTACATGCCTATAAGGCATGGGTCTCAAACTCAATTCCTGGAGGGCCGCAGCTCTGCACAGTTTTGCTCCAACCCTAATCAAACAGCTGGTCCAAATAATCAAGTTGTTCAAAAGAGTCTCGAACACCTTGATTAATTGCATCAGCTTTGTTTGATTAGGGTTGGAGCAAAACTGGGCAGAGCTGCGGCCCTCCAGGAATTGAGTTTGACGCATGCTATAAGGCATGAACCAAATTGATTAACTATGAGGAGAATCACAACATGTATATGACAAAATAAATCCTTGGCTTTAATGAGATAAATAACTGCAAAACAATCATATATACAAATATTTAACAGCACAGCGAGACTGTTTTAACTAAATCAGATAGTGATTCATTTGAGTTGTCAGAAGTAAAGATTTATTACAGTGTGCTTTGTCACTGCGAAACATGTGCAGTTGAGTTTTTCTGCCTGAAAAACTTGTACTATTACACACATTTGTATTAAAAATAATGCAAACAGATGCATTCAATGCCCTTATAGCAAAACAAATAAAAGAACAAAAAACTTGTATTAGTTAGTGTAAGAAATTGGTTTCCCTTAGGGTAAAAAAAATAACTTTTTACTTCCAGAACAGTTCAATTAAATTCAATGACATGACATTATTCATAAATAACAAAAGCAATTCAGCCGCAAAGCACATTTCTATAAGTGTCTACTGTAGCCTTTTACTGTTAGACAGCCCCTCAGCCGTCACAACTAATAGCTCAAACACACACACACACATAAATCAAAAAATGACCACAAAGGAGTGACAGGGTTCAGTAACGTGACACAGTAAGATTAATATTTCCTCCAGTCCGTACAGTCAGACTCATTGTTTTCAATAAAGTGTCACGGCGCCCCATTATATAATCACATCTGCGATTTGGGATCAAGGTTTTGATGCAATCAATGCCTATTAGAATCAGCTTGTATTGATTGAAAGCAGAGAGCTGATAGCATCGCTCCATCTCTGGCCTGCTTAGATCATAATCTCTCTCTGGTCTGCGTGGGACTTGATTGGCATTAATAGGTCAGTGTGTTGCCCAGAGATGCAGGCGAGGATAATTTTTCACCACTAATAGTTTGACTGTAAACTGCCCCCAGACCCATTAGGGTCAAGGGCGGAGGTGCTTCCTGTCCTGTCCACTGTATGGGAACAGAATGGAATAGTTGGAACTTTAGAAAACCCAACTTCATATTAGACTTTATCTTATTTAATGTGTTGTGTAAAATATTACAATCTTAGCCTATCTTAATTTTAAAAATAAAATGCAATAAATATCATAACACTGCACAGGAGTGGAACTCATCAGAGAAATGACCACTTACAATATGTTCAAAAAAACATCTACAAATATGGTTTATAGAACATCTGACGTGTCATCATTCGTATCAGCATGTACTGTACCAACTTATCATGTTATCACTTGTGCCTGCCATCTTAATGATTTGTTGTTTAAATATGTTTTAACTACTCATGTCTCCTTTACATATTGTTGGTGCTTTTAGTTTGTTTTGTTCATATACATTTTATCTATTAAGATTTATTTAACTATGTCTAATTCAGTGCTTCTTAGTTATGCTTGATAAATTGTATAATTTTTGTATTGTTTTTTAGGGTGACAATTTAAGCATCTGTCCAGGGACAAATAGCCTGGTGCATTTGCAGCAATGCTAATCAATGTACACTCCCCCTGCCAAATAAACAAATAAATAAACATACTTTTACACTATAAGAACATTTAAAAAAAAAAAAAAACGTAATTCATTGTAATATATTACTTTTAAAAGTAACTTTACTAAACACTGTTCATTTAGCATCATTAAGTAAATTTAGGGGGATTGATAAACTGAACGACAGAATGAACGAACGATAGAACATACTTACAGCACAATAGAATGACCAATGTTTGAGAATAGCAAACAAACAATATAAAGACAGAATAAACAGCGATATATATTACTATTTTAAAGAAAATTATAGATATAATGAATAGATAGACAGACGGAAGGAATGAATGAACAGACTGACAAGCAAACAGTTAAATAAATTATCATAACGAATGAACAAACGACGGAAAAAACAACGGAATGAATGAACGAACAGCATAATTGAATAAACAGTAGATAGATAAATAAATTGGCATTAATATTTAAAATTAAAATGTGCATTAAAATGTTAAATTAGACATTATTACGCATAACGATCCACAAATTGAATGCTGTCGGTGAAAACCACCTACCGTTATTCTTCTCTCAAAATGAAGCATGTTGTCGTTTGTTGTCTGCTGTACACTTAAGTGCTTGATATTTGTTTGTTTGTTTGGTTGTACGAGTTAGACAAACTTATAGATGAACAAGAAATTCATGACAAAAACTAAAATCCAACGCCGCGGTTCAGCGCTTTAGCGCGACACCTGGCGTTTACAGTAATTAGATTTACGAGCAGGTGTAGCCCAACTCCCGCGAGATTTGATCTGTTTGTTAAAGAACACGTGCGGAAATCAAAGAATGAACGTGTTTTCAAAGAATAGCCTAGTGAAGCAAAATTATTTATTGGATGAAGGATGTGATTTGTATAAATTAACTTTATCTTCAAAAGGGCCACAGTTTACACAGTGATTCATTTTGAAATATTTGGCTATTTAAAACTTTAACTCTATAGGCTTTTGAGTTTAATAGAAACACTTACCCTAATCCAACTGCATAATTAGATGTGCATTACTGTATGATTATTACATAACACTAGACCTGAGGCTGATCATTACTACTAGCAGGGGCGAATTTAGTGATTTGGGGGCCCTAAGCAATTCCAGGTATGGGGTCCTAGCATTAAAACTTAAAACACTCTCTTTCTATAGATATTTTTTCTCATCTGTAAGTTTTTTATTTATTTATTTTTTGTAAATAAACCATGTTAAAAATATATCTTAAGTGTAACCTTTATCTTCTTAGTCTAAAATTAAATACAATAAGTTCAAAATAATAAAATAACAAGTTCACAAACTAACTATATGTACAGTTAATTAGCCATATTTGTTATTAGATTTTAATATTTGATTGTGGAGTACAGAACATTCCAGTATTCATAAGGGGGTCCCAATTTTGAAAAGAAGTAATAATGTTAAAATCTTAATGGTTGTAGACAGATTTCACAACAAATGACAGAAAATTTATGAAAGAGATTTATGATTAATATAGGCTTCTTGGCATTGGTCGGGGCCCCTTGAATCCCCAGGCCCCTAAGCGGCCGCTTACCTCGCTTATTGGTTAAGTCCACCCCTGCCTACTAGATAAGTGTTTGCTATTAGCTATTTATTATTTTCCTCATGTAACTGTCGCAAATATGTGAAGCAAACAGCAAAAACTGAATCAGTTTTTGCACACGCATCACAAGGTTCAAAATGATTTTAACCTATATATTGTAGGCCTATTATTGTTTTCTTCAGACAACCAATGACATTGATGTCCCTGGAATGAATGAATGAGGCTTCTACAAAAAAAATTATAAATCTAATAAAGCTGCCAAAGTCTCAATCAAAATCATTCATAATTGCTACCCAATAAATACCAAATTAGCTAGATTTAATAATAGTATTTCCCCTAAATGCTCATTTTGTACTTCAATATGACCAAACACTAAATCATTTATTATGGGAGTGTAGTTACTGTAAAGTGTTTTGGGTTGACTTTTCCAATTTCATTAAAGTATTCTTATTTCCAAACGTTTGTATATCCCAAATATTGTATTCTTTGGTTACTCTCTGAACTTAGATCCTTCTCATTGTAAATTTATTATTAATTTATTGCTTTTTCTGGCAAAATTTTATACCCACAAATGTAAATTTTCAAAGAAACACCCTAACTTTTTATTTTCAGAAAGGATTTTGATTTATATGTGAACTCCTTAAAAGACTCTAATAATTACATTGCATCTAAAACTCTTGCTTGGTGTAAATCATTTAAACCTGTTTAATTTACTGGAATTTTATTTATGTAACCATTTTTGTCTCAAAAAAATTAATGAATGAATGAATAAATGAAAAAGAAAGTTAATTTTCAGATTTTTCAATTTCACAACCACATATTTTCCCCATAAAACCTATTTAATTCCTAATTCCTGCTTTATAAGTTTAACAAAACCAAACTGAAATCTCTCCATGTACCCCCTGTGGTATAAATCCCCGGATGGGAATCACAGCTCTGTGCAATACAAGGAATTCTCTTTTGAAAAATGAGAGCGGGTGTTTGTATCCTGTGGGAGTTTCCTGTGCGTTTTCACAAGGTGACATTTAAAAGACAGTTTCACACACTGCAGTTCAGCAGCCATGAGCAGCTGACACATAAAAACCTTTATCACCGTCAAACCACACGGCAGAGGAGGACCAGGATCCTCTGTGTGCGTCTGTGTGTTTAAGACCATGCCATAATAGTAGTAGCGAGCAGCACAAGTGTGTGTTGGTTGATAATGTCGTCTAATGTGTGTGTGGGTCCCTCAAAACCATGATAACAGGCAATGTGCACCTGTGTTTGTGTGCAGTGACTGCTAATTAAAAGGACGGTGAAAGGTGTGCTGGTGGTTGTGAGGCTATACGGCTTTGAATGGGTGCACCTGCGTTCATTTTGAAACAACTGTCAATAGTAAAGTGCTGGTCGGGTAGCACAGTAATTGAAATCTGATACAGATAGATGTTCAATTTGGGATTCTTCTGTGCTATTCTACCTCATTCTGTGGTTTAAATTAGTGTACAGAAAATATTTACAGTGAAAAGGGAGAAGATAATGTAAAAGATTAATGCTCAAGAATAAAAAAAAAAGTCTGTATGTGAATCCTAATAAAAGAAAAGACATTTTCTATCAGGTATTGATTTTTTTTTCACAGATATTTTACATTTGTTTGATTAGACTTTATTAGTCCCAAAGGGAAATTCACGTCACAGCAGAGCTTTCCATACTATAAGATAAATAAAATACATATATAAAAAGACAATATTAATAAAATTACATTCACACACTGCTCTGTGTCTGCCTCCAATGATGTCTTCTCTGATCCGTGTGTCGGCACATGCAAGTACCTGAAGATCACCTACTCCTGTCCATCATGATGGTTGATCTCAAGGATGTAGACTTCATTTGTTATACGAAAACTACATGATCACTTAGTCCTGACAGCATATTCTTTTAGGTCATTGTAACTTATTAATCTAAGTTAATCATGTTCTAACTTAATTTTATAGGTTATGTAGGGTGTTTAACATAAAATAAATTAAATGGGCTCATAAGGTTAATTTGATTCAGCTTAAAAATTTAAGGCAACCAGGATTTTTTTACAGTCCACCTTAGTTTCAAACAACGAGTAGACACTGACTAGTCCATACCTACAGTATTAATGCTATTTCAATTCAGCAAATTCATACTGTATATTATGTATTTGGTTATACAATCTGATCACTGTTGGTAAAAATGACTAATGACTTGAGCTTGCACACGCTTGGAATGTATCAAAAAGGGGATGATTATCGTGGTTCATCATACTGACAAACTTGTCCAACATTCGATCATGTGCTACTCTCTTCTATAGTGGGTGGTACACATCGCACAACCAAACCTGCCTTTTTAATAAGCTTATTTAATTTGTTTTTCTCCTTCTCCAACAGTCCCCTCTGAGTTAAACACACATTATTAGTCATGTCCTGTGAGAGACTAGTGATGTCCTCCAGTTGCAGATGTGTCATTCAAAGCATGGGACTTTACACTTCCTATTCATTTTTGACTGCTGTAACCTTGAGAAATTTTAGTTGTATTCTTTCTTCGTGCTACAATCCTTGGTGTTATCTAAAATAAATGGATTTCACTGCCTTAGTTTTTGTGAAGCACTGTTTTACTAGCATGGCATAGCCAAAACTGCAAGCATTTCTCATTATTTTGATCGCTGTACGCATTTATTTTAACATTTAAATTCATGTTATTTTACATCATTGACATATCTACCAGTGTTTTATTATCAACAGAAGCTTATGAGTCTTGTGATTGTGTATGTTTTATAGTACGTACCTAGAATGCATTGTGGGAATGAATGTTGTCTGTACACTGGTAAAAGTGTAGGGATGTGCTCTGCAGTTTCCTGTACTCAGAATGTCTCATTACGATGAAGAGGATCTGACCTCACTACTGCAGTGTGTAGTCAGCATGCATCTCACACCCAAGAAGAGAAAGAGTCTCTCTCTCACTCTCTGGATACTCAGTTTCTCCTGCCAAACAATATTAAATAATACAGAGTAAAAACAAAATTAGTACATTCTTGGAAGAAAATGTGAGTGCTTTTCTTCGCCATGACGCCAGGATGTTGTTACGGTTTTACTAATTTGTTCAAAGTGGTTGGAAGAACAATGCATTGAGGTTGCAAAGTGGTTCAGAGGATGGTTGCTAGGGTGTTTGCTTATACTTGCCCATTTTAAACATTAAAAAATCCTATTATAAATTCTGCCAGCCACTGTACAGATGTCTCATTAGTCATTGTTTATATAGGCTGCTATACATAAGTCATTCATATTTTGGAATCTGCGCATGCATATCCATGCTTCCAGGGGCATATTATAGAAACATTGATTCATTTCATATCACTGGGGATTAAAGTTTGAATCTACAGTAAGAGCTTGTTTCTAAATTAAGGCTTAAGTTTCTGGCCCCTCAGGCCAGATTGCAGAAACATCAAGTTGCAGCACATAAGCTATAAATCAGTAAGATTTTCTGGACAAGAAGGTTCATTGTCTCATAATGTAGCAACTCAGCAATCCCAGTTTTAACCTAACAACTTCAAGCTTAAGCTGTTGTGTAATCTAAGTAGTCAAATATCTACCGTCTTTCGAATGAGACGTTAAATCGAGGTCCTGACTCTCTGTGGTCATTAAAAATCCCATGGCACTTCTCGTAAAGAGTAGGGGTGTAACCCCGGTGTCCTTGGCCAAAGTCCCTCAATTGGCACTTACCCATCATGGTCTCCTAATCATCCCCATACACCGAATTGGCTCTATCACTCTCTTCACTCCACCAATAGCTGGTGTGTGGTGAGCGCACTGGCGCCGTTGTCCTGTGGCTGCCGTCGCATCATCCAAGTGGATGCTACACACTGGTGGTGGTGTGGAGAGACTCCCCTCATGATTGTGAAGCGCTTTGGGTGTATGGCCATACACAATAAATGCGCTATATAAATACACATTACATCACATTACATTACATAAATATCTAGTCAGACTTTATTTTAAAGCAGTTATCGGTATTAACAAAACATTAGCTATGCTTTTAGCTCTAAACTTCTAATTTGCTGCATATTAACAGTTATTAAGATATCAGTTGGGGTAAGGTTTTGGGTATAATGTAGAATACATACTTCAAGCACAAATAGTCTATAGTTAATAGTGAGAATTGGTACCAAACTAAACAGTGTTACCAAATATTTTCTCCTCATGCACACTATAGCAAAAAGGAGGCTTTCTAAACACAGTAAATCAGTGACAAACTTTAACCTGTTCCAAAATATGTTTCCATTGTAGAGATTTCTATCAAAACTAGATTTTGTCAACACTCTATGTTGTCCACAAAAACCCTCACAACTGTGCAAGCAAAGTAAAACTTCAACAAAGAATCCTTCTGTTAGTAAACATTCACTCTCAGATATAAAAGTACAACAGCTGTCATTGGCCCAGGAACAGCTTTTGTATCTTTATATTGTAATGTAATGTGTATTTATATACAACAGCGGCAGTGCGCTTACCACACACCAGCTATAGGTGGACTGGAGAGACAGTGATATAGCCAATTTGGTGGATGGGGATGATTGGTAAGGGCCAATAGAGGAATTTGGCCAGGACACCAGAGTTACACTCCTACTCCTTACGAGAAGTGCCATGGAATTTAATCACCACAGGGGGTTTAACTTCTCATCCGAAAGACAGTGCACACTGACAGTATAGTGTCCCCTTCACTATACTGGAGTATTAGGACTCACACAGACACTTCCACCAGCAATCTAGTTTTCCCATGTGGTCTCTCATCCAGGTACTGACCAGACTCAACCCTGCTTAGCTTCAGTGAATATCTGGTCTTGGGCTGCAGGCTGATATGGCTTTACTTCTGAGAGTGAAACTTATTTTGCACCACTGTGATTCCTATTGAATGGCTGCATGGTCAAAATTGTGAATTTCTGCTAAAAATCTGCATGACCAACTTAGGCGCACTGCGAAATCTAACCATTTTAAATGAACTGGTTAGATTTCATTCACAAAATGTTGCAGAGCAAAGGCAATTATGGTGGAATCACATCTTACAATAGTTCAGGAAGTATGCCAATTTCAGAATCTCACTTAAAGCACTCAACAGCCCCAGATCCCTTCTGAATTTTTTTTTTTTTAATCCACCATGCAAATATTCTGATCACTTCCACAATGACACAATGATGTTTTAAGTCTGTATTGTGTGCATAACAGTCCACTCCACCGCATAATACTAAAGACCGAAGACATCTAGAGACATCCTTTTCACTTCTCCTCTCACTCATTTGTAAAACAGACACCTCCGGCAAGGTCCTGCTTATCAAGTATGCTCTGTCTAAACCAAACTTCATCAAACACATTCGAAGATCTCTGTTGACTCAGTAACGCTCGGCGATGATGCAATGTTTCAGCTTAATAGAATAATTGAGTCTCTTTATATTTTATTGACTTTTTCAGAAGAGAACACACAAGAAAATCCTGCATTTTCTCTCCTCCGCCGCCTTAAAAGTTCATTTATTTTTCCGCCGGCTTCTTATTATTGATAAGACACGACTTTTGCTTTATTTGAATGTAAATGAAGCGTTAGATTAACCCAGGCCGTGGATTTGAAATATTACAGATGTATTTGTAGGGAAATTAGATTTATTCTGCTGATCTGATGGATTCCTCTGATGGCTTTTTTTTTCTTCTTTTCATCCTATTTTTTTTTTTGTGATGAGCACATATTTGATTTCGGAAATGGAAACAGCACGGCCCCTCTCGCTCCATCTGCTGATTATATCCTATGATTACTGAGGTGAAGGTAAACAGAACTCACTTGATGGAGGAATCTTTGGGCCGCTGCGTGTTTAGAAGATTGAAATGAGGCGTCAGCGTCACCCATGTCTGAACACAGCCTCTATATTTTATCCATCAGGTCTGCCTGACATCACTACATTATGCAATTCCAAGGTCATGCTATATAATAATACTATTTATGACTCTCATACACACACAGCTTTTTAGCAATAGACATTCCAGCACACTGTATGTATTCATTCAGTCATTCATTTTCCTTCGGCTTAGTCTCTATATTTCAGAGCAGCGGAATGAACCGTCAACTATTCTGGCATATGCTTTACGCAGCGGATACCCTTCTAGCCGCAACCCAGTACACACACTCATACACTACGGCCAATTTTGTTTAGCCAATTCAACTAAAGCACATGTCTTTGGACTGTGGGGGAAACCTGAGCACCCGAAGGAAACACACACCATGCAAACAGCACACAGAAATACCAACTGGCACAGCCGAGACTCGAACCAGCGACCTTCTTGCTGTGAGGCGACAGTGCTAACCACTGAGCCACCGTGCCACCTTGTATGTGTTCATAGTTTTTGAATATCTAAAAAAAAAAACTTTCTTTAAAAATGAATAAAGTAAAAACTTAACAGAAATCATCACACTCTAAAAATGTCTTAACCCAGCACTGGGTCAAATATAGACCAAAAATGTCTTTTTAATTAAGTAAAAATTTACTTTGGGTTAATACAAATTTAGGGTAGGTAAATTAGGGTATGTACACTCTCAGAAATAAAAGTATGCGAGCTGTCATTGGGGTGGTACTGTACCTTTCCAAAAGGTACAAATTTGTACCTTAAAGGTCCATACTAATACCTCAAGGGTACATATTAGTACCTAAAAAGTACAAAAGTGTTCCTCTTAAAATTTGTAGGTACTAATATATACTTTTGAGATACCAATATGGACCCTTTAAGTAAAAATATGTACCTTTTAAAAAGATACCACCCCAGTGACAGCTCGCGTACCTTTATTTCTGAGAGTGTAGGCAACTTTTATCAACAATTACTTAGAAAAAAAGACATTTCTGGTGTGCATCTTGAGACTAATCATTGGTACTGACGGATTTTAAGACATTTAACTGCAAATATAGGACTAGACTTATGCTTTGTCTGTGAAGCCAGGAGATTGCGTCTTGGTTTAACCAAAAAGTTAGGCTGTTCAATAAACACTATCCCCCGGTTTCACAAACAAGGTTTAAGGCTAGTCTTGGATTAAAGTGCATGTTTGAGCTGTCTCAACTGAAAATAACTTGCAGTGAGATGTCTTAAAATATGTCAGTGTCATTTTTTTGTCTCCAGGTGCACACCAGTAATGTATTTTTTAAGGCTGTTTTTAAAAATGTGGCTTAAATATCCTAATTTAACTAAGGTCTAGTCCTGGCTTAAGCTAAACCCTGTTTGTGAAACTGGGCCTATATCTTTCAATGGGCTCAGCTAAACATTCAATATCAATTCATATCATATACCTATTTTATTTGACTTTTTTCAATTAATAGTTTCTATTTGTTTTAAAAAAGCTACCTGAAAAAAAATTACACCACAAAACATATAAAATTATATTATATTATATTATATTATATTATATTATATTATTCCTTCATTTTTCTACAGCTTAGTCTCTTTATTAATCTAGGGTCGCCACAGCAGAATGAACCACCAACTTATCCAGCATATGTTTTATACAGCGGATGCCCTTCCAGTTGCAACCCAGCACTGGGAAACATCCATACACACTCAATCACACACATAGACTACGGCCAATTTAGCTTATTCAATTCACATTTGCGCATGTCTTTGAACTGTGGGGGAAACCGAAGCACCCGGAGGAAACCCACACGTACACGGGGAGAACATGCAAACTCCACACAGAAATGTCAACTGAACCAGCCAGGACTCGAACCAGTCACCTTGCTGTGAGGCAACAGGTCTAACCACTGAGCCAGCGTGGTTATATATATTATATTATAAAATAAGTATATATGCTCATAAGTACTGCTCATATAGTAAGAAAAAAATATTCAAAACGTAAACTTAGAGTACACCTAAGAACTTTGCATCTTTTTCAAACTGCTATTTAAAGACTTGTCTTTATCATTAACACTCTATTGACTCAATTATCAATTTGGTTGATGTGTTATAACCAAGAAAGACTGATAAGAGTGAAAAGAAAGAATCAGTGTATATTGTTTTTTTTTTTTTTCTGATAAAGGAATATATACAGAACATGGGTGTGTAGGGGTGAGTGTGTGTGCATGTATTCCTGCCTAAGGCTGTCTTTGCTCTCCCCTTCATGGCCCGAGTCCCAGCTCTCAGCCTGACCTCTACGCCACATACAGAGAGCAAATGAAGAGGAACTAACACGCAGCCCTGCATCTCTCCCCTCCACTCCACAAGCCTCTCGTATCGCTCTTTTCCGCCCCGCAATTCCCTTTTATCCTCTAACCATCTCTCGCTTTTTATTGCTTTCATACCCGTGCTCACCTCATCGCTCCTTTCGGGGTTTTTCTTTTATTTCCTCCACTCACTGTGAGGATAAGCTTTTATATTTAAAATAGCATTTCCATGAAAAGGTGGAATAATCCTGTTTTCTGCTCATGTTCTGCTCCTGCAAGCAGTCTCTGGAATATATGTCTCTATATTCTTGTAAACATACTATAAATGCTTGTTTACAGAAGTAACAATAAAGATAAACTATGTTAGCATTCACACTAATGCACAATATTGTTTAATGTGTGCGCTGCAGTTTTGTCATTCGTTGCTTTACAAGTTTGTGCTCTTTAAAGCTACATCTTTATCATTATAGATATCATTCTTGGTATAAACAGGCCTTAAAAGCACAAACTTTTTGCTTTTATGTTAACAAGAAATCTTATCTAATCCAGACTAACATGGCAACTGTATTTTTTTAGACATACAGTACACTACTTGACTTGTCGTCCATCCAAGTTTTAGAAACAACAAATAATAACTTGACTTAGTTGATCATTTGGTATCAGAAGTGGCTTATATGAAAGGCGAAGGCCTCTAGATTATGCTTATTTTACCAAAATAAAATATGATCATGCCTTGATTTTTAATTATTTAATTAGGACAGTAAGGTCTGACTTTAAATCTTTGCAATGACTCAAATCACTTATTAATAAAGTCATCTGGAATGGCAAAGAAAGCTTTCTTGCAGGACTCCCAGAGTTTATCAAGATTCTTTGGATTCATCTTCAGTGCCTCCTCCTTCATCTTACCCCAGACATGCTCAATAATGTTCATATCTGGTGACTGGGTTAGCCAATCCTGGAGCACCTTGAAGTATGAGAAGAAGCGCCATCCTGCTGAATAATTTGCCCTCTATTGTGTTTTTTTATGTATTGGGCAGAACAAATGTCTTGATACCTCAGGCTGTTGATGTTGATGCAGATCTCTCGCACACCACCATACTAAATGTAATCTCAAACCATGATTTTCCTTCACCAAACTTGACTGATTTCTGTGAGAATCTTGGGCCCATTGGGGTTTTAATGATGTTTCAAAAATGTACCTTCTGCCACTTTTTTAATGATCAACTAGAAGTCAAGTTATTATTTGTTTCTCTTACAACTGGAATCGATGACAAGACTTTTGTCATGTAGTGTATACCATACCATGGTATTCTTTGAACTGTTTAAGCTTCTTTGTCTTCTATCAAATTTCTAAACATATCTATTTACAGCTTTAAAACAACTAAACTAGCTAACAAGGCTACCCAAAAACGCTAACATGCCAAATTATGTCAGGAACATGCTAATTCAATGCTAGGAATGCCGTAAAGCATTGCTAAAAATATGCAACAGCATTTTAACCATATGCTAAAATGTTAGCAGCCTGCTAACGTATGCTGTCTAACTTATGTGCTAACATAATAAACATTCAATCAACATGTAAGTTCACGTTAACAACATGTTAAACGTATTAGTAAATGTAAACAATGTTAACAATATACGCTAAAATATGTTAAATGTATTAAAAATCACACCCGGAACTAGATGCTAAAAACATGCTAGCAACAACCTAAATTATGCTAGCAAAATGCTAGCCATGTTAGGAACGTAATTATTAAAGCCATTGATGTGTTAAAACATTTTAACCATGTTAAAAATGTTAGAAACATGCTATGTACATGTTTATTCCCTTAAGCAATGGGCTCTATGCACAGCTAGAGTTTTAAAGCCAACGATAAGCTTCCGGTGAAAGCTTAATGTGACTATTTTCAATTTCACAAGGCATTGATGTTTACAGCATTGATGTTGTAATGTAATTAAAATACATTTCGTTAAATAGACTTAAGCATTTATTTAGTTGTTCAATCGTAAAATGAGATGAAAGATCGTTGTAACCACTAGTGCCATCAGTAGCAACAAGTAAGCGCAGAAATTCCATTAAAAATACTGTGGTAAAATAAAGTGTCATATTTAAAAGACATGGTGAAAGGAAATAGAATGTAATGCAGTGTTTCTTGTCCGATCTGAGACTCACTTCATATAGTATATCTAACAGGCAGTGAAGATCGCTGATTTTTAAAGATATCAGATCCTAAACGTGACAATTTTGCAATGGAAAGACAGTTCACTGGAAGCCCTTGGGCTGCCTAGCTGAAAATTAAAAGTCTGTGTGCATATAGCTCATTGTACTTTTCTTCTGCTTTTTATCCAACTTAAAATATCACCCAAAAACTTTGACTATCTGGCTATATACCATTGTGAATAATAACAGTAATCATTCGTTACTTAGCCATATACCAAAGTACTGACAATACATTTGTGATGCACATTTTATGGTACGTTCATACATTTTTTGTATGAATAGATGATTTTGCAATTATAAAAAAGCTTATAGCAGTTATCCCACCACATACCATCTGTTCTCTTCTCTACTATGTGTTCAAATGCTTCCTTAATTTTCCATGTAAAAGTGTGTTCATTTTGCTCGCTCCCTCCTGAGCAGTCAAACCCATTAGAACACACTAAAAATATCAGAGCCCATAAAAATATATGCAGACATATGAACACCAACCCACAACTGAAATCTGGAGAGCGGTTTCTGGAGCACAACACACTCATACTGAGACGCAAGGAGGGAAATCTGTGTGTGTTTTGTGTGTGTGTGTGTGTCTAGGGTCTCATCTCTTGTCCATGCTAATGAGCGTAAAGTGACTTCACTTGCTGCAGCTGTCCGGCAGGCTGCTCGGAGTCGATTGGTGGCAAAATAAATAAAGATGTAGACGATGTGGTTTATGGATGACTGCTTCTGTACTGAAGGCTGGAAACACAGGGACAGCGAGGGCCTGTGAAGAGACAAATTACAATTATTAACAGGCATTCACACAAACATTGAGTCATAGTGCACTGTGGAGCATTATCACAAATGGATGGAATAGATGAACGACAATGGAAATCTTTTTTTTTTGGTTGAAATCTACAAGACCACTCAAAGTTTTGGGGCTATTTGTTAAAATCGATGGTTAACAACACTAGCAACAACCTAAACATGCAAAAAAATATGCTAACTAACATGCAAATTTTTTTGTAAATGAATAAATATTGTAAGTTCTACTTATCAAATAATTCTAAAGCTAATCAATGCACTACAATATACACAAAAACATTACTGGATGAATGAATGAGTGCATTTTATATCCCTTTAACTGCCTGCTCTACCAAATGGCTGACCATGGTTTGACTGTTTTAAATAATGACTGTTAAAGTCATTTAAAGAATGACTGTTTTAAATAATGGTTCACACACACAGCATTGTTGGTTTACAAAAAAAATCAAACAAACATCCTGTTGTACTAGTTTGATTTATTGTAAAAAAACAACAACAAGAAAACATGTTAAATGAGAATCTGAAATATTTTATGGCATATTTAAAAAAATAAAGATGATTTAATATTCGAAAATGTTTTATTTTGAATATTTTTTTTAAATAAGTTGTTCTTACACTTCATATTTTCAGACTTTTCTTAGTATATGTCAATATCAATCATTTGGTAGAGGTTGATATTTTAGAAATTATGGGATGTGTTGAACAAAAATTCATTGAGTATGTTAACTAGCGACATTAGGAATCCACATTTTTTTCCTTGGTGGGGCAGTTAAAGCACTTTTAATATGTATTGCTATACACCCTAAAGGGCTTTACAATCATATGAAGGATTGTTTCCTCACCACCACAAGTGTGCAGCATCCATTACAGCATAATTATTTTTAAAAGTGATAATGAGAAGAAATGTTTCTTGAGCACCAGATCAGCTTATTAGAATGAATAATGCCAATTGGAAATTCAGCTTTTGAATCACTGGAATAAATTACTTCATAAAATATATTCATATGGAAAATCAAAACATTGCATATTTGCCCTCCATTTTTTTTTATCAATTATGTGAAGTTTATTTATAAACTAATTTTGAGAGGAGCACATGCTTATGATTGACAAAGGCTGGTCCCGCATTAGCTATCGCATGATTTACCAATCAGATGATTCCTAACTCAATATAAATAACCTGAGTCTTTTACTTTAGTTATCTTTGCCTTGAAGAATCACCCCTTCCACCCGTACTCCACCTCTTTTTTTTTAATAGGGCAGCACGGTGGCCCAGTGGCTAGCACTGTTGCCTCACAGCAAAAGCGTCACTGGTTCAAATCCTTAATAGGCCATTCGACGTTCTGTGCGGCGTTTACATGTTCTTACCATGCTCACATGGGTTTCCCCCTGGTTCTCCGGTTTCCTCCCACAGTCCAAAAAACATGTGCCATAGGTTAATCGACCAATCCAAATTGACACTATAGTCAAGCTCTTAACCAACAGTTTATCTCTATACAACAATTCTTAACTTATCACTAGTCCCATAAAAAAGGGGGAGTTCTCGAGACCTACCTGAGCTCAACCTCCCCTCTCGCCCTGCAAATGGGAGGGGGCCCTGGGCTCGTGGATCTTATGAGCTCAGGCCACTTGCTTTATAATCAATCATCGGCTAAGTGTGAACTCTTGAAATGCAGCTTTTGTGACTATAAGATGTCAAAATATCTTAACAACCTAAATTTCTGAAACATATAAACTAAGTAAAAGGCAAAGTGTTATTTAATCGTTTTTGTGGTGTGATTTTTTTTTAAAGTAAAACCATTCTACACAGCCTTTAAAAAAAGTTCTCAGAAGTTATTTCATGTGTATTAAAAGTCTTTTTCATTCATTCATTTTCTTTTCGGCTTAGTCCCTTTATTAATCAGGGGTCACCACAGCGGAATGAACCACCAACTTATCCAGCACATGTTCTACACAGCGGATGCCCTTCCAGCCACAACCCATCTCTGGGAAAGTATACCCAATTCACCTGCACCGCATGTCTTTGGACTGTGGGGGAAACCGGAGCACCCGGAGGAAACCCACGCGAACACAGGGAGAACATGCAAACTCCACACAGAAACGCCAACTGACTCAGCCGAGGCTCGAACCAGCGACCATCTTGCTGTGAGGCAACAGCACTACCTACTGCGCCACTGCGTCGCCCATTAAAAGTCTTATGTCTATATTATTCTTATTATTATAAATAAATATATATATAGCTTTTTGTCTGATTTTGGTCAGGAAGTTCATGACTGTTCATGACAGTAAATTTAATTGAGATCATAAAAATAAAATCACCTTAAAAGTATATTAATATTCAATTACAGTGGACAAACCTCATTTGTTCAATTTAAATAGGTGCAAATTCACACTGAATAACAATTGGTCTTAACTAACCAATGAAACGTGGCACAAATCTGGTGAAAACATTAACTTTTGAACTCTTCTTTTAACACAATCCCGTTTAAAATCGATTTAGTTTAACATGTCACATCGCAGGACGTCACTCTCCCTTGCTTGAAATTTCATGTCAACTACTCACAAGTATATTACCGTCTGCTCACTCCCCACGAAGTAATCCAGGTTTCGCCAAGCCCATCCGCCGTAATTTAAAGCGCACAGCAGACTAGCCTCCTCTCAGAAATAAATGGCACTCGAGTCAGTGACCCTGATCCAAACCCGGCTTCATTACACGCTCACTGAACATAGGCCCTCCTCACCTCCTCCTTCAGTCTGGACTCGCATGTCCGACCAAACATGTCTGATAATGACGGCTGCCAGTCAGTCATTCAGCCACGCTCTGCCTCTGCCGCAATGATCTCTGGACCTGAAATGTGCCTGTAGTGAACAGAATTGGAATTATTTGGTGTACCAAATGGCTGTCTATTATCTGTGTGTGACGGTGTGTGTACTGATGGCCTGTGGCTCGTGGTATACGTCACACTTTAGCATGTAGTAATGGCAGTCCTTGGGCCACAGAGTCTCATTAAGAGTAGAAACACACACACTTCACTAGAGGTTACGAAGAGGGCCAGGGCTTTCTGAAATTGTTCTGTAAATAAGCACAACATCCATCTATAACCTCCACCACTGGATTCCCCCTGGGTTCGAGCAAATTTTATGTCAGACTTCAGCTGCCAGTATTTATTGGCTTGATTTGTCAATGTACTGATGGAGCGGTTGTGGCTTAGATTGAGATGTTTGTTTGTACAGTGCACTGGGTTGTTTGTGTCAGAGCTGAGCTGGTTAGAGGGTAAAAACTTTGAGCTGAAGACAGGGTTATGATAAGTGCCCATGACTAACAAGTGACTCACACTACCATCTATGTTTTAAATGCTATTTTAGGGGGTTTTATTTTGAGAAACAGTAGACAGATTACAGTACATGACGCAGAGAGAAGGTGAATGGGATCTTTATTTGTCAGAAACTGGAACCTAACTTTGTTTGGAGATTACTGTTATGTTATCATTTTGGTTGGCCATTCATTCATTTTCTTTTTGGCTTAGTCCCTTTATTAATCTGGGTTTGCCACAGCGGAATGAACCGCCAACTTATCCAGCATATGTTTTACACAGCGGATGCCCTTTCAGCTGCAACCCATCACTGGGAAACATCCATACGCACTCATTCACACACATACACTACGGACAATTACCCAGTTTACCTATAGCATACAGTATGTACCTAGAGAAAACCCATGCGAACAAGGGGAGAACATGCACACTCCACACAGAAATGCCAACTGACCCAGGCGAGGCTCGAACCAGTGCCCTTCTTGCTGTGAGGCGATCGTGCTACCCACTGCGCCACCGTGACGCCTTGGTTGGCCATAGTGAAAGTAAAAAAAGCGCCTGCTACAAAATAACATGAACAAAACAATGAGTATAACAACATTACACTGATATTCAAGTGCCTTGATATTAGGGGTGTGAACCCACACTGGTCTCACAGTTCGATTCGGTTACGATTATCATGCCATCAATTTGGTTCAGTTTGATATCTCGGTGCATTGACGATGCTTTCCATCCACAATTCGATTTTTTCATCACAACACAAGACAAAATTATAGTGTAAATAAAGTTGTAAATATTATCCTGCTTGCTTTTTGAGCCCTGTCGAGAGTGTTCTTACACTCCTATAATTGGTCATTGTCTTCACCCACTCAACAAAAAGGGCTGCGATTGGCTCTAAAACTGTCAGCCCTTTTCACCGATGAGTGACGTGGGAAGAACAGCCATGCTTACAGTCTATATACAGTACACATAATGCGCGGTTATCACAGGTAATCCGTAATAGACGCAGTGGAGAAAACTCGCACTACAGACAGCTGAGAAGAGAGGAAAAGTTACCCCTCGAACACGCCAAACGTCCACAGTGAGAGAAAGAGGGAGAGAGAGAAATGGACAGAGATGGAGTTTTAAAGCTTTCATTTTCTCCCTAGTAGTAAAATAGCGGCTTGTGTGCTGTACCTTCTTCAGTGTCAGTAAAAACGGCACAATTATCTGCTTTTAAGTAGTTGGAGCGTTTTATTTACTCGCCCTCACCTTCTTCGCCATAGTATTCTACCAAGACATAGCGCATAGAAGATAAATAACGTCAGTACATAATAACCGGTTGATTATTACTGATCCAATATCAAACTGTCTGCTTCTGCATCGCGGTGCATCAAAAAAACTATTAAATTTGACCCCCCTACTTGATATTCAACCACTGCAAACTATAAATAAAATTGAAGAACGAACTGCAGTGATTGGAACACAATACATTCAAACCAAAGTTTGTTTCAGGAGTTTGAAATAGAAAACCAAAGTAAACTTTCCAGACAAGTTTGCATCTGCTTGTTGGTCCTTGGCGATTATGAAATGGCCTGTGTGATATGCATTTTCCCCACCTTGGGTACTAGAGCATATGGAAATCTGCATTTAAATGCACGTAAAGACAGATTTGAGAAATTCTCTGCAGAGCCTCTAGATTTAATTATCTATGATAATAAAGTCTTGTGGCATCAAAACCAGAAGAGGCAGAAGGCAGCAGATTACATGAATCATGCAATCAATACCATATTTTCTATCACAGGTGGAACTCTATTCAGAAGCGTCAAAGTCTTGTCTCATAGTCTTGGGACCAGTTTAGTTTAACTAAACTTTTCTATTAAAATGTTTTGCTATTTTCCCAGCACTGTTTGCTGTGTTGCGGCTGGAAGGGCATCCGCTGCATACAACATATGCCAGAGTAGTTGGTGGTTCATGCCACTTTGGCGACCCCTGATGAATCAGGGACTAAGCTGAAGGAAAATGAATTAATGCATGCTATTCGGTCTTGTGCTTTGTTTCTATGACCACTCAACTTCGCCTACTTTAATTTGATTAGCCATTTCAGTTACTTTGACATTGTCAGACTGTTGAGGCTGACCAGCTGAAAAATGTAGGGGAAGAGGAGGGATTTAAAATCATTGAGAAGGTAGGGTGCTTTCCCTCTCAATGTCTATGGTAGTTACAGCCCTGAAAGTACAATACAAACGACACAGGACAGGTCAGTACTACAAAACCCAGCACTTAGCAAACAAATCGCGAAACTACTTAACATTACAGACTTGTCAGACAATTTTCAATGATTTAAAGCGTGCACATTTGCATAGTGTGTGGATTGTGGTTTGAGTTTTGCACTTCTAAAGCTGCACTGGATGTTTTCCCGATTCCCGAGAAACACTTGAGACCAGAGCACTGACACACGGCTCACGGAGAAAACATTAACGCTCTAGAGGTGAAAGAGAAAGAGAAAAGCGTCTCTGCCTTTCAGTTTCGCCTGAGGGAATGCTATCCACTCCATTTTTACATGAAAGACCTTTTCTGTTTTTGTGATTGAGGGCATCGGGATGGCCTGAGGGAAGAGAGTTTTGTGGGGGAGCGTTGCAATATTGGGGGCGTGTTAGATGGTAATTCACACGGAACAGCGAAATCCAATCATCCTGTTCAGTCAAAGCGCTGAGCACACAAAAAGCCGCAGTTCTTGTACACACAAACATGGGTGGATATGAATCTGCTTTATTCGCGGTCGATTGAAGACAATGGTGTTCGCCGCAGATAAGATTCGGCCGGTCTCCTCGGACTGAGAAATAAAATAACTATTACCCACCCACCTCAACCCCCTTGAAAACATACACGCGCACACATGTCCCAAACGTGACGCTCTCAAGCAATGAACATAGATAAGCAAATGTCATGTCGTTCTTGAGTTAACCCGCATTCGTAGCACTCGCCGTCACTTTCGCAATCAAAATCAATAACAGCCCAAGGGCCATGAAAGAAAGGAAAAAAACAAGCTAATAAGCAGATGCTAATGAGCCCCAGAGAAAGGTCAAGTCTAAACAAAAGATTTCCCCCCTATAAATATTTAAGCATGATTAGTATTACAGAAACAGGTAATTAAGCCATCAGGCATCAGGGATGGCTACCTCTGATTGGACTCTCATTTAAGATTAGTTCACTTGAGTGAAGGACCCCTCAACGGCCCCCTAATGGGCTTCTTTTGAATGTGAAGATGTCCGGTCCAAAAACAAACCACACAAGGGAATGCCAATGACTTCTGTCCTGAACCGCGTGGCGTAGATAACAGGATGCAATGAATGTAAAAGAGCTACTTATAAGATATGACTAGTAATTATATGGGCATTTGCATTTGATGAGATTGGTTTCCATGCATCGACATAAAACAAAGGGCTGTACAATTTATAAGGTGTCCCGTTTTGTGCCTGGCAGGCTGATATTGGAAGGGTTAGCAGGAGGTCAGGGCACCTTCACCAGTGGGCTTCACTATAAATGTAGGATACATGACAAGCCAACGCGCAGGTGAAATCAACTTGACAGATATATTATAAGCAAACAAGAAAACTTGAAAGGTGCACAAGTGGCTACTGACAGCTGTGCAAAGCTTTTTTGTTGTTAAATGCATGTAAATGCACGCATACTGAAAGACAGAACTCAATACTTAAAGATTCGAGTCGGGTCAGACAACAATATTGGTGAAATAATGGGTAACACTTTATTTTCCATTTGAGTATTAGTAGACTGTCTGCTTAATATCTGTTGATACTGCTCCTTCAACAGACATTTAACTGACTATAAGAAACTTTGCAAGTACATGTCAACTTACACTAACCCTAACCCCAACCTAACAGTCTATGTATAATCTAATAAGAATTAGTTGGCATGTAGATGCGATGTAACTTAAATTCAACAAACAGACATTAAAATAAAGTGTGACTAAATAATGTTCCACTATTTGTAAAAAAAAAAAAAAAAAAAAAAAAAAAAAAAGTACATTGATTTGAAGAATATTGGAAAGGTATAAATAAAATGTTCAAACATTACATAAAATATTAGAATAAATAACAATATTACATATTTATTTATCTGAAAACCATGTTTTGTCTTTGAGCAGATAATAATTAAAGAATCAGACACTTAAGCTAATAAATATTTAAACTAGATTATATTAGTTCATTAACATTAATTAGCCAATAAGTTATGATGAATGACAATGAAAAAAGATTATAACCTGGTTATAACCTATAGGCCAAGCATGTTTATTATTCATCAGAATAAATTATACATAATTTATTATACACAAATTTAAGTATACATAATTTATTCTAATGAATAATAAATATATTTGAAATATAATTAAAATCAGAGCTAGATGAATTCTAAATCAATTTATTTAAAACAACCAAAAATACCAAAGGGGCGGCACGGTGTCTCAGTGGTTAGCACTGTTGCCTCACAGCAAGAAGGTCGCTGGTTTGAGTCCCAACTGGGCTAGTAGAAATATCTCTGTGGAGTTTGCATGTTCTCCTCGTGTTTGATTGCTGCGGTTTCCCCCACAGTCCAAAGACATGCACTACACTATAAGTGAAATTGGTAAACAATATTGGCCTTATAGTGCATGAATGTGTGTGTGAATGCGAGAGTGTATAGGTGTTTCTCAGGACTGGGTTGAGGCTGGGGCAGTGGGTAGCGTTGTCGCTTCATAGCAAGAATGTCGCTGATTCGAGCCTCAGCTGGGTCAGTTGCATTCCCTGCAGGCACAGGACATCAACATGACGTCATATTGACGTTGTACCCTAACGTACCCCAACATCATGGGGACGTTGGATTTTGTTTGGAAATGAAAATCGTGTTGAAATCAGAACCCAACGCCAGGCCAACGTCCAACCTAAAATCAACCAAATATTAACGTCTAATCATGTTACACGTTGACGTTGTGTGGACGTTACCACTATAGCATCTATCAGACGTTGGATTTTGGTCACTTTCCAACACAACCTAAAATCAAGTAAATATCAACGTAATTTTTACGTCATTATTGGACGTCAAAATAATGTTGTCCTTAGACGCTGGCTAGACATTGAATTTTGGTCACCTGACGTCATGACCTAAATCTAACCTAATATTAACGTCTTATGCGGTTGTGTGCCTGCTGGGTTTCCAGTCCAAAGACGTGCTATAGGTGAATTGGGTAAGCTAAAATTGACCGTAGTTGTATGTGCGTGAATGAGAGTTTATGGGTGTTTCCCAGTGATGGGTTGCAGCTGGAAGGGCATCCGCGGTGGCGACCCCTGATTAATAAAGGATTAAGCCGAAAAGAAAATGAATGAATGAATGAATGAATGAATGAATGAATGAATGAATGGGCTGCGGCTGGAAGGGCATCCTTTGCATAAAACATATGCTGGAATAGTTAGCAGTTCATTCTGCTGTGGCGACCCCTGATAAATAAGGGACTAATCTGAAGGAAAATAAATGAATGAATGAAAATACTATTAGGATATAAAAGGATTAGACCATAAGTGATCAATAAACAAGTAGAGATGTTATTTACCGACATTAATGTGCAGTACATGTGCGTTAATGTGTGTGTGTGTGTGTGTGTGTGTGTGTGTGTGTGTGTGTGTGTGTGTGTGTGTGTGTGTGTGTGTGTGTGTGTGTGTGTGTGTGTGTGTTTAGGTCAGTCAGTGGGGACTGGCTGTATGTTATCGCTTCTGTCATGACACACACACACTTTCTCTCTTTTATATAGAAGCAGGTGTGTGTGTGCACTCATAAAGGGAGCGGTTCACCGAATCCCAGCGCTCTTAGCAAGAGGATGTGAGGGAGCTTTAACACGTCTCGCAGAAATTACACAGCTTTGCAGGAGAGTCAGAATGGAGACGGGTTTATTTTTCTCCACACGCGTTCCCCTGGTGGATTCTCAAGACACAAACCAATAAAAGCAGACCAGAAAGCAGTCATATACCAAACCATAATGCACCAGCTGTGTGTGTGTGTGTGTCAGAGGAAGAAAAAAAAAAAAAAGAGCGAACGATTCTCTCGAGACAGACACTTGACATTTGTTGAATCAGACAATATATTCAGAAAGAGAAATGATTCACTTTTATCTTTTCTCATTCCGATCTCTCATTATTCTGTTTATCAAGCAGTTCCGGTCCGGCGTGTCTCTCTCGTAAGCTCGTTTAATAGAAGCATATCTCTCTCCTCCCAACGCCACACAAATATAAAAAAAGAGGGTTTTGTAGGATTAGGACAGGGAAGAGGACATTACTGCCTTGTAAAAGGGACTGAAGACATTTCAGTGCTCCTCAGAGGAGGGGATGAAGAGCAGGGAGTACATGGGCAGACCAAATCATTCAAATCCCCTCAAAGGGAAAACCAGTTTTCCAGTCTCACAGTAAAAAGGATTGAGAGTTCACACATGGATAGGTTTATGTTCAGTACACTCTGCCAACAAAACAGCAGCTCGGAGAGAGAAGAATATTGAACGCTCGAGTCCGTGTGTGCACCTGTGGATCGCTGACATTTAAACACTTGCTGTACCTGTCAAATTACCACAAGGAGGATGAGTTCAGTCTTGAGGCTTGTTATTTAAAGTTGGCGTCAAATGAAAAGAAGCCTTATCTGTTTGCTAAATGCATGTTATGGATTTTATTTTGAACATCTGATCTAGGGCTGCATGCTATTGGAAATATCTGACATTGCGATATTTTATGTTGCTGCGATTTATATTGCAATATGAAGACAATTTCGGCAGATTATTTGAGTAGCTCTATTTGGAAAGAAATTATTAACTTTGATTACAAATAATCTTGTAGATGAGTGAATCAAAGAAATTGCAAGAATAAATAAATGAGATAGAGTAAAGATAAAAGTGAAGCAGTCAGTAATACGATACGATACGATATTATCATGATATTTTGCCTCCAATATTGATAGATCATGATATCAGCGATATACTGTATCACAAGAAAATCATCCACAATATATCATGATATTTGTAAATGAAGAGGTAAAATTGCATCAAACATATTAAGATGTATTTCTTTTATTACCAGCACATATGCTTCATCAATATATGTTTGAGCCGCCATTACGAGAAGCGCCACCTCATGCATATCATTATTTTGTCATGTCCCTATTATTGAATAACCAAATGCAATGTCCCATGTAAACACTGTATATCCTTCATTGCTGATAAACAATAATAATCCCAACTCCACATTGCAGATGCTGTGATGTGACTATTGTGAATGCACACATTGCGATATCGATGCTGAAATGATATATTGTGCAGCCCTAAACTGATCTATGTGTTGGTATGGGACAATAACCAGTTTCAAGGTTTACTGTGGTTGGGAAACGTCAAGGTATTTAAACCGAAAAAATGTTTTGTTATACCGTTTCTAAGGTATATGTAGAGGTTTTTTTTAAAAGTGTTTTTATGTGTTGTAAGGAAATCTGTGTTTTTGACGCTAATGAAGATAGTAGAAGTCTGTTTTTTTTTTTTTTTATTATGTAGCCTGACATGTTTACTGTTTCAAAATATTATAAATGTTTCTTAAAATGTAATATATTGTGTTCAATAGGGAAAAACAATGTTGTTTTTTACTAAGACATTTAAAAATAGCATATTTTAGAGCAGTAAACACAAATACCGTGAAACCATGATATTTTATCATACCATCAGAAACTTATACCGGCCCATGCCTATCTATGTGTATGTTTATTTAAAATAAAAGGCTTGCCATTATCCATGTCCCAATTCATACAGTAGAATGGTGAAAAAAGTATGCATATATGTGTAAACATGTCCCCCTACATTCTAATACACTGTAAAGACGTGATTAATTGACTATACTTATAAAAAGTGAGTAAACCCAATGTGTATAAAGTTATTAGTTGAGTTTATTTAAAAAAGCAAGTAAACCTGCGACTTTTAAAGCGATTAGTTGGCTTTATTTTAAAAAGTGAGTAAACCTGTTGCTTTTAAAGTGATTATGTGACTTTATTTTAAAGAAGTGAGTAAATATGTTGCTTTTAAAGCAGGGGTGTCAAACTCAGATCCTGGAGGGCCGCAGCCCTGCACAGTTTAGTTCCAACCCTGCTTCAACACACTTACCTGCAGGTTTCAAACAAGCCTGAAAGACTCAATTAGTTTGATCAGGTGTGTTTAACTAAACTGTGCAGAGCTCCGGCCCTTCAGGAACTGAGTTTGACGCCTGTGTTTTAAAGCAATTAGTTGATTTTATTTTAAAAAGTGAGTAAACCTGTTACTGTTAAAACAGTTAGTTGACTTTACTTAGTGAGTAAAAATGAGTAAATCCGTTGCCTTAAAATTAAGTAAATGACATTATTATAAAAATAAGTTGTCAATTTACTCACTTTTTTAAAGTAAAGTCGACTTGTTGCTCTTAAAGCAAAGGGTTTACTGACTTTAAATAACTAATCGCTTTTTAAGGCTGATTTATATTTTCGTCTGGCGCCACATCGCAGACCTCCGCTAACTGCGCGCTAGGCTCCAAATTTTGATACCGTCAAACCTCCTCCCTATTTTACCTCGGTATACGGTATTACCGTGAATAATAAAAAAAATTTGACTTAAGGCTCAGACAGTCACCAAACTGTTGGCTTTTGCCTAAACCATTCAGAAACTGAATACCAAACACTAAAACTGAAACCACAACAAAATAACTCGCACAACAATATTAACAACTTTTATTAGCAACAAATAGCAGTTCACAAAAAAGTGCAAATAGTGCGCGACACGCCATCTTTCCCCACCTCTCTCTTTCTCCTACACGCGGTCCCGTGATGACAACCACCACGCATTTTTAGGCATTAAATTATATTTAATATTCAATCCTTGTCTCATATATAAGTGTATTGTTTTTCATGACGGTATAATGGTATTGAAACTGATACCGTTGCTATTTTTAGATACCGCGGTATACTATATTATCATTATACTGCCCAAGCCACCTCACAAAACGGACGAGGCTTTTATACTTGCCGCGGGTGCCGTTTTGATATTATTTAAAATGACAGGGGGTAGTCAAAAGAAACCAACTGTAAAATCAGACGGATAAACAGAGAAATAGTAGGTTTCCAGAACTACGTCAGATCATTAATATAATCAAGATTTTTAAACTAATTATTTTTATAAATTATTTTAATGATTAAAAAGATTTTTATAACCATTCAAGATTTTTTTTAAATCTCTCTAAATTTTTTGTTTTAACAAACTTATTCTCAAGTTTTTCCAAACTTTAACAAAAATCTTCTTCCTTTTCCACTGCTGTTGCAGAATTATTGAATTATTGGCCATCTGGTTCTCCCTATGATCAAGCATGGACAGATCATATAGATGTTTACAGGCGTACCTGTTTCAGACAAAACCTCTTCAATGTGAGTCATATTCAACTCAAATCAAATGCAGCGCCGTGCAAACTGTTTGCTCGAGTCTCAAAAAATTTTGTGTGCTCCGCCAGCAGAAATCATGCCATGCGCACCCAAAGGGAACCTCCGCAAACACCGCAATGACGTCACAGTTGTCGTGTGCACTTAAGTGAACTAGCGAACGTGTCGAGTATAAATTAGCCTTTACAGAGTACAGCCATACATTCAACTAACCATTCTAAAAACCTTCAACGAGGGCCTTTTAACACAGTTTTGTCAATTTAATGTTTAAAGGTTTTCATCTTTTTGATAATCCATTACTCTTATATCTGTCGCAACAATATTACAAACAAAAAGATCATTTCTTATCAGTTCCATCCAGTTCCAAGTGTGTAATGCTTGCAATTTGTCACTATCAACCAGCATTAACAACAAACTAAAGGACAAAGAAACAAGTAAACTAGCTAGCAGTAAACGGATATCAGCAAGTTTGTAACTGTTCCTTGTTTTCCATTACGACAAGAAAGGACAGACAGAGATGTGTGGGCCAAGTAAAGAAAGTTCAACTTCTATCAGCACATGCCACACTCAGGCCTCCACTGTGACTCCTCCATTATTCTCGCATTGAAAGGTTCATCCCTCACAAACACGCAGGCCGAGACCAGACACTCACAAACCTTCAGCCCACAAGGTCACTCTCCCGTCGCCAAGACAGCAGCACTGAAGTTCATTATCGTGTCCCTAATCTCAGGAGGAAGTATGCATGTCGACTGTAACCTTGGATTCCCTTGGATCTCACTCTCTCTCTCTCGTGCAGACACACGCACATACACAAAATAACCACCCAAACTTCTCACTTCTAAAAACAAGAAAAAGTTTTCAGAGATAGCCACACTCGGGAGAGAGCATGAGAGCGTGTACGGGACTATGAGGACCCCTGTTGTACACTGAAAATGCCTATACTGGGCACGCGATTGTTGCACCTTGGAACAGCGGAATACTTTTTACTGACCTGATGCCTTAAGAAAAGCTGAAAACCTCCAACTATTGACTTCAATTGTAAGAAAAACAAATACTATGGAGGTTAATAGTTAGAGCTTTCTTTAAAAATGTTCTTTTCTCATCAATAGAAGAAAGAAGGTCAAACAGGTTTGGAATAAGTGAAGGATGAGTAAATGATGACAGAATTTTCAGTTTTAGGTGAACTATCCCTATAACAAGCAATGTACAATGGGATACACAAAGGTTCTGCAGGAAACCCTGTACTTACAGTGCATCCGGTAAGTATTCATAGCGATTCACTTTTTCCAAAAATGTTCATTCCTTATTCCAAAATAGATTAAATGTATTTATTTCCTCAAAATTCTACACACAATACCTCATAATGACAATGTGAAAAAATATTTTAATTGTTGCAAATTTAATAAAAATAAAAAACCTGAAAAATCACATGTACATAAAGATTCACAGCCTTTAGTTAATACTTTGTTGATGCATGTTTGGCAGCAATTACAGCCTCAAGTCTTTTTGAATATGATGCCACAAGCTTGGCAGACCTGTCTTTGGGAATTTTTGCCCATTCCTCTTTGCAGTACCTCTCAAGCTCTTTTAGGTTGGATGGGAAGCGACGGTGTACAGCCATTTTCAAGTTTTTTCTCCAGAGATGTTCAATAGGATTTAGGTCTGGGCTCTGGCTGGGCCACTCAAGGACATTAGCCTGGTGATGAGCGGTGCCTGGTTTTCTCCTAAAATAACGCCTGACATTCACTCCAAAGAGTTAAATTTTAGTCTCATCAGACCAGAGAATTTTGTTTCTTATGGTCTGAGAGTCCTTCAGATGCCTTTTGGCAAATTCCAGGTGAGGAGTGGCTTCCGTCTGACCACTCTACCATACAGGCCTGATTGGTGGATTGCTGCACAGATGGTTGTCCTCCTGTAATGTTCTCCTCCCTCCACAGAGGAACGCTGAAGCTCAGACAGCGTGACCATCAGGTTATTGATCACCTGCCTGACTAAGGCCCTTCTTCCCCAATCACTCATCTTAGATGGCCGGCCAGCTCTAAGAAGAGTCCTGGTGTTTCAAACATCTTCCACTTACGGATGATGGAGGCCACTGTGCTCATTGGAACTTTCAGGGCAGCAGAATTTTTTCTGTAACCTTCCCCAGCCTTAAGCCTCGAGACAATCCTGTCTCGGAGGTCTACAGACAATTCTTTTGTCTTCATGCTTGGTTCGTGCTTTGACATGCACTGTCAACCCTGGGACCTTATATAGACAGGTGTATGCCTTTTCAAATCATGTCCAATCAACTGAATTTACCACAGGTGAACTCCAATTAAGCTGCTGAAACATCTCAAGAATGATCAGTGGAAACAGAATGTACCTGAGCTCAATTTAGAGCTTCACGGCAAAGGCTGTGAATACTTATGTACATGTGATTTTTCAGGTGTTTTATTTTTAATAAATTTGCAACAGTTTCAAAAAATCTTTATTCACATTGTCATTATGGGGTATTGTGTGTAGAATTTTGAGGAAATAAATTAATTTAATTAATTTTGGAATAAGGCTGTAACATAAATAAAAATGTGGAAAAAGTAAAGCGCTATGAATACTTTCCGGATGCACTGTAAGCACAAATGTTCAAGTCTTATTTAACTCTAAAAGGTATGCTCCATAAGGGAAATTTACTGCTCCAAGGCACTAATACTGTAGCTATCTTATAGAGATATACAGAAGATAAGGCATAAATGCATCCATTTTAAGGGCACTGCTCCAGGACATTTTTAGGTACTTTTTTTTCACTAAACCTCAGGCACTAAACTTAGATGTTCTCCCTTAACTGGTCAGAGTGGTCTTTATGGTGGTTTTGGAGATCTAAACAAGGTGAATATTAGGCTGGCTGGGCTACTAGGTAGACCAGCTTAGTATCAGGTTTGCCATTTTTTCTTTTTTTCTCCCAGTACGGAGTCATAGAGAACATATGTAGGGTTCATTTGGACCAATAATATGTCACTCAGAATTGAGTTCCCTATATATAATTTGAGTGAGGACTGCAAGACCTCATTTTACTTCTGTAATATGATGAATTTCCATGTAATAAATTAAGAAGTCAAGTGAGGAGTGAATCAGAACATATGTAGGTTTCCTTTGCAGTTATTTGATCCAATTAGATGTCACTCAGAGTCAAGTTTCCTTGATTTAAGTGAGGATTGTTAGAGCATGAGCCAGAGCTAAAAAAAAAAAAAAAAAGTCCACAAAACTGTAAATTGTAAGACAAATGTTGATACGATGGTGAAAACTGGTATTACTATGCATGGTCCGGTATAAGATTGTGTAGGAATGAAAATTATCAAATGCATTTGTTTATATGGCAAGACATGTATTTTTCACCAAGAAGGTCTATACTGATTCCAAAGGCAGTTACTGATTACATCAGGGCCTGGATAATATGTGGACTTTGGAGGTTTTACGATGTATAGACATGTTGATTGGTCAGTTTGTATGTCTCAGTATTTGGGCTTTGGTCACATGGTCAGGAAAGAAACAAAATAAGTGGTAAACTTCGCTTTGCCTCTTTTCCTGCTCTGGAGGCTATCTTCTCTGGCTCTACTGCTATCAGGCTCTCTTTGAGACCTCTCTCTCAGGTAACATTATTTTACACTGAAGCTGGGTACAATTAACATTGTATGCTTTTATGATTTCATGTTTTATCATTTTATGCGGTTATTTGTAACTAATTCAGTTGTAACCATAGAGAATTATAGTCATTAAATCATTTCATTTTCAAGTATTTGTGAATTACTTCTGATTTAACATCAACACTTAATTGCTCCATATTGCAATACAATACAATCCCATAATAGCAATGCTCTCCTACATTTTTAGCGATTAAAACTGCCCTTATTTCTGTTTTTGATATAAGATTGCAGAAGGATGGTTTGACTACATGTACAGTTTTTCACCATAATACTGATAACTTTTTAGTCATTCGGCAGAACTACAGTTGCAGAACCGCTGTAGTTTAAATACCATACTTACAATTGTCACGGTACGATAACCTTGGATAAATAAATCACGGTATTGTGACTACTGCTCTAAATGATGTTCTTTTTAAGTGTCTGGGTAAAAAAAAAAAACTTTTTCCCCATTTAACACAATATATTTTATTTTAAGAAACATTTAAAACATTTGTAACAGTAGCTTTTGATGTGGAGGGTTCTTTTTTGCTGAAGATACTACTGCCCTAAAAAAACTAAATAAAATAGTCACACACAAAAAAACACTGTACATACAGTACACCGTAGGAACAGTATAACAGAAAATTCTGGTGGTTTTAAAACCTTGACTTTTCCAAACCGCGGTAAACCTTGAAACAGTTTATCATCCCATGCCTAGGTATTACATACCAAAACAAGGCAAGATACTGTACATACGAAGAATGAACAACACATTTATTACAGTTGATGTTAGTTAACGTTAGTTAATAAAAATGGAGTTGTTCACTGTTAGTTCATGTTAACTAAGTTCATTAACTAATGTTAACAAGCATGAATTTGGATGTTAGTAATGCATTAGTAATTGCTGAACTATGATTAATAAATGCTCTACAAGTATTGTTCATTATTAGTTCACATTGGTAAATACATTAACTAATGATTCCTTGTTGTAAAGTGTGACCGTGGCAATTAGTTAAAATTATCCACATCCATAGAAATTAAATGATATTTTATGATAATTTTAAGAACATTGTTATGCATTTTATAGAACTGTAGAGTTAACAGGTTAGTAAAGGACAGAGATTGAATATATTTGTATCCTCTTAATCAGAATCTCTCTCTCTCTCTCACTCATTCACTCACACATTTGACCTGCACAAAGTCAATGAGACTTTCATTTATGCATTATTTAGCTAAATTCAATTAATTCTACATGCCCCATTTTTCCTGAATTACATTAGCAACAATTAAAATAAATGTTCCAGCCATATTTAACAGGTCAATTAAAATAACCTTTTGGGCAAATGGGAGAAGAAAAAAAAGGACCTGTTCAACTTTTCAGGAGACAAATGACCCGATCGGTTATTATATACAGCCGAGCACAGGAGAATAAAAACATTATTTATCAGCTGTTGATCCAAATGAAGAATTATTCCAAGATGGTGTATTCGCTAGCGGCTCTGTGGCAAGCTGAATGCAGTATAGAGGAGGTGAGGGTAAAGTCTGCGTTTTATAAATTATTTGGAGAGCATGTTAGAGGATATAGCTTGCTAATGAATAGAGCCATCAGGCTAGCGGAGCCCACGGAAAGGACTGCCATCTGCCTCCCTATTAGAATAATGAACTGTGTGTCACCCAACGGCAGGGCTTGTGCGCTACAGGTGCACAGATCTAGAGCATTATATACCAGCATCTCCAAATAAGCTCCGCCCCTTGAGCATTTAAATAAGTTTCTCACACACACTGGTCAACTTTTTGAGATCCATCATATGGACTTCACTGTTCTTGTTTGGTTATCATTAACATTCATTGTGTGTGTGGGGGGGGGGGGGGGAAAGAGCAGCACGGACATTCTTTGAAGTAGCTCCTTTTCAGTTCCACTGAAAAAAGAAAATCCTATGGTTTTTGTATGACATGAAGGTGAGTAAACAACAATAACATTTTCATTTTCTAGGTGGACTAATACTTTAAGGTGTAACACAGAAGCCAAAATGACAGTTCAGCTGCCATTCCCATAATGCCAAGTGTTAGTTCTGCAGGGATTAGAGTACCTGAGAAACACACACACACACACACACACACACACAGAATCCATAATCCCTCTGTGAGAAACTCTCTTTGATTACAGCCAGCAGAAACATTCACACAAACAGGAACAATCTGAAAAGCTATCAGAGAAAAGAAGTAGAAAGAGAGGGAAAGCACTGATAAAGTAGAGAGGACTTAGGAGTATTTCCTCTGTAGCTGCTCTGAGGGGAGGAGATGAGAGCCAGATCTGCCCTGAGAGGAATAATCTTTACAGAATGAAGATTAACCTCTGATTTCTAAGAGGCAATGATGGAGAAAACCAAGAGCCATGGAAGAGGCAGCCAACAGTTGTGGGCACGATGTCAACTGGAAAAAGGTAGACACAAAAAGAATGACAGGAATAAAGCGCAGGGATCCGTTTAGTGAACTGATGAAGAGGGATATGGGTTACTAATGTAAGAAGATGAAAAAAGGAGCAAAACGGACAAAAAGATTTGGTGATTAACTTGCATGACAAAACAAAAACGATATGGTAATCTAAAATTGAACATTTCCACATTATTTCTTCATCCCTTGTTTGCATGAAGCTAGCTGAACAAACTCTTGAGCTTCAGAGTAGGTTTAGAGTTGACAAAATCAAACAATTCAATTCACCTTTATTTCTATAGCGCTTTTAGAATGTAGATTGTGTCAAAGCAGCTTCACATAGAAGATTATAGCAAATTGAAACAGTGTCAGGCCAGAAGTTCAGTTCGGTTTAGCTCAGTTCAGTGTGGTTTAATATTCACTACTGAGAGTCCAAACACTGAAGAGCAAATCCATCGATGCGCAGCTCTACAGATCCCGAATCATGCAACCCAGTGGCGACAGCGGCGAGGAAAATACTTCACCAATTGGCAAAAGTGAAGGATTAAAAAACCTTGAGAGAAACCAGGCTTAGTTGAGCACGACCATTTTTCCTATGGCCAAACATTTTGTGCAGAGCTGCAGTCTAGGCGCCCGAGGCTGGACGTCAGCGAGACTCGTCTGTCCATGCTCTCCACTCCTCCATGACCACCACAGCAGCTGCTCAGGATACGGCCTGGTCCAGGATTATGGAAACCTTGGGATCATCTCGTTGTGGGTCTTTTATCGAATTAGTGGTGCTGCATAATCTCTGGGGGCCTCAGGATGAGTATCCCCAGGTGGAAATAAAGAACAGGTCCCAATCTTGTTTATTTCAGGCTTCACAACGATTGGTTCTCAATCAGCTCAGGATTGGAATTCAGAGTTTCTGATTTACCAGATGTTGTATACCTGAAAGCATGTTACATGCAGCAAACAACCAATCACAGAGCAAGCATTTAAATGACTTCTTGCGATAGAACCAATGTGGCATCCACCACAAAACCACAAGCTAATAATTTTTACTGACAAAATCCCTAATACTAAAATACAGCAAACACCATTTAAACTTTTGATCTCCAGTATGTTCACCAAGTATACATAACTGCCCCCTGCTGGTCATGTCTTTCTTGTGTTAGACCATTTTGTGTGGTACTGCGCAACACTGCAGCATTGTGTGAGGTCACGTTCATTCACGCGCATTCTCAGTGGCACCATATGTACTTGTAAACAGTTGGTATCTTTGGTACCGCGCAACACTGCAGCATTGCGTGTGGTCACGTTAAGTCACTCGCGCATTCTCAGTGACCCCATCTGTACTTCAGATGTAAACAATTGATGTCTTTAGATAATGGCTGATCATTTCATCCAATTAGAACTGATTAATTTGCTAGAATATTCTCTGATTTGTCATATGGGCTTGTGTGGAGTATTTTGAAGCTAATTGTAGATTTTGGAGCATTAGAAATGATTTACACTGAGGTCCATTTAAAAAGATAGAGACAGATAGTTATAAGCCCATTATTTGTTGTCTGTGGTTGTGTTGAGTACTTCCAAGCTGCCCAAACTTGGCTGTTGGATCACCAAAAATGGGCTACGCTCATACATATTTCCTCCAAAAGCATCATTTCTCTTTACTAAGGAATGATAGTCACATACTGTACATATTGGATGGATGAGGCGTGAGGAAATATTTAAGACTTATTTTCATTTTAGGCATTTTTAAATATGCCTAAAATTTCAACTAGAGCCAAACATATCTGATTGAGGACACTGAAAACACACACATACAAAAACACTACTACACACACAAAAAAACTTGGCCTTGAAATTTACGATTCACAGTGTGGTGATGTCCATCCAGCCTTGGCCTCTCCTGAAAAACAGCCTTCATTTAGTCAGCCCACCTTCCAAAATGTGTCTGGAGTCAAACATTAGAAACGTGTGCAGTACTGTATGTGTGTGTTAAAGAGAGAGAGAGAGAAGAGATCCAGTGAAGACGGTGTGTTTGTGTTTGCCATGTTTTCAGACCAGCAGTGCACAGAGAATGTTCATCTGGCATGGAGAGGAGTTCTCATGGCTGGCAACTTTATAAATGTGTGTATGTGTGTGTAAAGCGGATTTCAGACTGAAAGTGAAGAGGCATTTTCATTGCTCTCCAAAACTACTGGAGCGACACTGCATAGTCTGACGGATAAATTTAAAATGGTGAGGAGAATGAGGGAGGGGAAAGAGATATAAGAGAGAGAGAGAGAGAGAGAGAGAGAGAGAGAGAGAGAGAGAGAGAGAGAGAGAGAGAGAGAGAGAGAGAGAGAGAGAGAGAAAGGCTATTCTTCAGGATAGAAACGTGCTTTCACTCACAAATGCGTTCATTCTTTGCCGTTTCTAGTTATCTTTTGCTTTCCTTCCATTTCTCTATATCAAAAAAGCTTTTTATGAAAATATTATTTTTAATCTCCAACTATGAATTCCATAAATGCATTAGAAACTTATAGTAATGTAACTCTCAATATAATTAGTAGATTTAGACTGACAAAAAAAAAAAGCATTAACATTGAACTTAAAGTGATAGTTCACCCCAAAAATGTTAATTCCGTCACCCTTTCTGCCTCCCTTCTCTTATTTCACATCTGTTGAACCCAAAAGAAAATAATTTTAAAAATGTTGGAAACCAGTAGCCACTGACATACTGAAATACTATGGAATGGCTTTGAGATACGAGATACTCTATGTCTGTTGTATTATCACAGAGCTCTCATGTTTTCAAAATAAGGGTCTCACATACATAGGAAATATATTGAGCTGTGTTACATTTAGAACATAAAGAAAGGCACTGTTGTTATCCTACAAGGACATTTTATGGCCAATCAAACGCTGCTGGGGGGCGTGCATATTAATGATCCAAAGTATTACAGTACATAACAGTTGGCATTATGATCCCATTTGTGTATTTTCCGAGGTCCATTTAAAAAGGAAACAATGGTGTTTGAGGCTCACTATATGTCATTTCCATGTACTGAAATCTTATTATTCAACTATGAAAACGTATATACAGTATCCATCATTTTCTATGGCAAGTGTTTTTTTTTTTTGCAAAAAATAGTTACTACATATTTATTTTTCTAAGTTCATTAAAAAAACTAAATAAAAATAAGTATCTTAAATAGTTTACCATAAAAGCAAACAATAGCATGACGAAATGCAATAGTCAACTCAAAACTGATCTAATCTGATGTTCTATTTGTTAAGCAATTCAACTTATAAAATGCACTAAAACTAATTCTAAATAGAAAAACAAACCAAAACAATGCTGATCAGGGGTGCGTTCCTGAAAACCATCATTAGCCAACTAAGGTCCCAAATTGCAATGTTACAAACATAGTTTGTTGATTTGCTGTTTCCCAAATCCATCGTTCCAAAGAATATTCGCAAACTGTATCGCAAACTTGTACGCTTGCAACCATACCTCTAGAGCTGTAGTTAGGAGCATAGTTCCTCAATGTGTTCTATTCCCAGTTATCTTCCCTATGCCCTATTTATTTGAAAAGCTCCAACATTTAAACTTGTCAGTTTTAGCGATTTTCATATTGACAATTGCGCTCCCTTCAAAGTGCACTTTGAAAACATTTATACCATTTTGAACGCAGCCATGGCTCATGACAAAAGCTATAGGTGACCTATTATTTAAAAGCAGAATTTACGTTACGTCTCCAAAGCTTGTGAAAACAAAAGCATATAGCATACGTTAATGGTTTGAATTTATAGTAGGTTTTTTATTAAGAAATGTAGCCTACTGACATGGCCTGATGGTTAGAACATTTCTGCAGTGGTTTGAATGTGTCAAAGTTGTAAAAGTAGACTTTTCAAAAAATAAAATAAATAAATAAATAAACAAGATCCTACTTAATAATAAAAATACTACTACTAATAATAGTAATAATAAATTAATAACTACATTAATAATAAAAATACTACTACCACTACTACTACTACTACTACTACTACTAATAATAATAATTATAATTATTATTATTATTATTAAGTAGAATTTTTTTCATTAAATACAATAATTTGCACAAAAATTATGTTTTTTTTTTTTCAAGAAGTTGTTACTCGCCCCATTTAGAGCATAATTATTAACGTTTTACGTTATAACTAACATGGTTCAAATGATGGATCGACAAAGCAACTATGGTTTGGGAAATACTCCTCACTACATCGTTTTTGTCCCAAACGACGCATTGTACTATGATAGTTCAGCCAAGAGTTATGTCGTTATTTTGGAACGCACCCCTGATCTGTTCTGACACGTTTAAAGAAAAATGTGTGTAAAAATGTCTAAATTAAAACCTCAAATTCGCTTGCAACATGAAAAGCACTTACTTTATAAGAATAGTGTGATTCATTTGATTAGTCATATAATCTACATGACACATGCCCTACTATTAAAAAAACAATAGGACACATTCAGAAGTTGCTCGGGTTTTGAACGTTTTATTCTTAACGCAAATCAGGATCTCAGACCTGATTACTTATGTGAATGACACAACAAAAACCGATAACGAACATCACGCAAAAACACAACTAATATGTGACTAGAGCAATGGAGAGTGTGATGGTGGGTTAGCAGGGTGGATCACAGGTAGACGACTGGATAAGTGACGCTTCAGTAACTAACCAACTCTAGAACCACCTCAATGGATGGGCCTAGTGTGAGCAATATTTGGTGTCTAGTTCGCCTTTTTTCTCTGTGTGCTATCACTTGTGAACCAAAAAAAGCGTGTGTTTTCTGGTTCGGGTGCTTAGAACGCTCGAGTTCAACCTACGATCGCCACTGCTTACGGATTCTGTCCTTTTCCCTTTTACTGTGTAACAGGAAGGAGGAAAGTGGAGGGGAAAAGGTATAGGAAAGCAAAGGAAGGTTCAAGGGTTTATCTCTCAATTCACTGCAGATTCTGCTCAGGTGTGTCTCCGGGTGGCGTCTTTCATTGGCAACAGTCGATAAACGGTGAGATCACAGATACAAACAGGTCTTCCTCTTTTCCTGCTCCGTGACTTAACCTCCAGTCCTCAACTTCTCCTAGAAAAAAGACAAAGACACAAAATGTGTGTTACTGTAGAAGAAAAAAAAAAGAGCGTTTCCACAGCATCTGAATGCAAAATATGCAAGAAAAGGAGAGAATGCATGTGTGCATATTCTTGAACCGCACTGAAAACCACGGTGGAAACAAAAAGCCCCAATACAACCAAACATAAACATGTGGCTCTTTCTTCCTGTCAATATGCATCTCTCTCAGGCTACTGCACCCGATAACAGGAAATAAGAATCCCTGGAGTGAGAGAAGAAGGAGAGATGGAGAGAGGGAGAGAGAGAGAGAGAGAGAGAGAGAGAGAGAGAGAGAGAGAGAGAGAATTGCAAAGAAGGTGAGGTGGAGATAATAGATGGGCGTCATGGTCTGTCGTGAAGACTGTAAAAAAACGAAGAAGCAATGGAGAGGTTTGGAGGGGCAACAAAACAGATGTGTCCTTGTTTGAACTCACATTTTTATCAAGATGAATTGCAGTAGCAACACTTTATGTGTAATCTGACACAGATCAGAGTGAAATAGGATATTTAGGATTTGCTAAGAATGCAAGTGAGGTGCACGTAGAACTTTAAAGTGATAATATATCCAATACTGTGTTCCCATGAAAAAAACAAAAATGAAGATGTTTAGCACAATGTTCATGCTGCTCCTAAAATGACCATGTTTTACGTTTGATTGTTAAATTTCTATATTTAAATACTGTTAGACTCCCTAGAAAACTATAAAGCACTGCTAATTTCACTTTTATTTTTGCTCTGTCGTATTTATTTTTGCGTGTAATTTATTAATTGTATGCAGATGCACTGCATGAAAAAAGACATGATCAGCCCAGTCGATCTAAATTAATGAAATCTGCCCAAATAGAGCTATTCAAGTCATCTGGTAAAAAAGATTATCGCAATATATATCACAGCAAAACAAAATATTGCAATGTCCGATTTATCCAATATCGTGCAGCCCTAATATAATATAATTAATAATTAAATATAAATTATTAAACCCCCTTTTGATTTTCTTTTTCTTTTTTTAAATATTTCCCAAATTATGTTTAACAGAGCAAGGAAATTTTCACAGTATGGCTGATAATATTTTTTCTTCTGGAGAAAGTCTTATTTGTTTTATTTTGGCTAGAATAAAAGCAGTTTTAAATTTTTTTTAAAACATTTTAAGGTCAAAATTATTAGCCCCTTTAAGCTATATTTATTTTAGATTGTCTACAGAACAAACCATCGTTATACAATAACTTGCCTAATTACCCTAACCTGCCTAGTTAACCTAATTAACCCAGTTAAGCCTTTAATGTCACTTTAATCTTTATAGAGGTGTCTTGAAAAATATCTAGTCAAAAATAAAATAAAAATAAATCAGTTATTAGAAATAAGTTATTAAAACTATTATGTTTAGAAATGTATGGAAAAAATCTCTCCGTTAAACAGAAATTGAGGGAAAAAATAAACAGGGGGGCTAATAATTCAGGGGGGGCTAATGATTCTGACTTTAACTGTAAAAAGTTTCAATTAAAGCACTATACTAAAACTAATACTTAAAAAAGATGTTTCACAAACTAATTTCGAGTGGAGCACGTGATATGACTGATCACAGCTGGTCTCTCATCTGTAATCATTAGTAAGCCAACCGGATCATTTCAAACTCACTATAAATAGTCCGACTGGCATTACTCCCTCATCTTTGTTTTTGAAGAATCCCCCGATCCACCCCATCTCCCCCTTTCCTCCTTTACCAAGGAGAGCTCTTGAGAACTACCTGATCTCGTACCCCCTTACATGCTCATTGACCAGGCGGGAGGGTTCTCTCCCGGGACAGCATGCCAAACCTGCTATTATAATCAAGCAATATCTAAGTGTGAACTCTTGAAATATATTTATATATAAAGTGAAAATGTAAAAAGATGACAAATAAGCAAAACAAAACAACCAAAATGAAGAAAAAAATGCCTCAAACATAAATAGTAGAATACATAAATAATCATACAATAAAATTTTTCAGATGCTTTTTGTCATTTTTATAGATCACAATTGACTTTAATTGCATTGAAAAGACCAAAGAAAACATAATTAATTAAATTGGTGATCTACAGAAGTAAATAGTACAATTTGCAATAACATAAAGTTTAATAAATCCCTTACGGCCCAACAAAAAAACAACACATTTCTGTACCGCTCTAACACACTGAGCACGCTTTGTACCAGCACGCTTTCATATTGCTGCAAATAACCAGAAAGTTCTAGAGTAGACAGAACCACTCGAACAGGTGGTGACATTTGTCCCAAACCTCTGAAGGACACAAGTTTGAGCCGCTGAAAAATACGCCTCGGCACAAACAGATGCTGCAGTCCAAAACTCTTACACAGAAAGACTGGACAACAGTTGAGAGAAGAAAAGAAAGAGAGAGAGAGAGAGAGTCTGACCACGCGTTAAGAATAAGAAAGAGTGAATGAGAGATTGCGGGTGATAAAGTAGTATTCATGGTGCTTTGAGAGGAAGAGGGTGTTTTGCTTTATCTCTGGGCTCAGGGCACTATCGGCTCGGGGCTGTACCGCAGTCAACGCTTTACAAAGTGATGGAAGGAGGAGAAGAAGGTCACAGCCAAAATATTATCAGTCCAAGGAGATAAAACCATGGAGTAATTACGTTCACAAAGCCACCGCCATGACCGATCACTGTCGTTAGCCTCTCCGCTAGTCAGGCCGCAGCAAGGGAATTCATTCCTGTTCGGCTCTTTAGCTATGGCCACCACTGATTAGAGACGTTTTATCTAGATTCTTTCAATAAGACTTGTTTATACAAATATACAGTGTTATCCGGCCCTTGTTCTTTCAAAACATATCCTGAGGGACTTCCAGATCCAGACAGACAAAGCAGGGACTGGACAACATATCAGACACGGAGATCTGGAGTGGTGATAGATGGCAGTCAGAACGATGGGGATTGGGGGAGAACCTACTATGTGTGGTGATCACTTAAACTAACAGTGTCTTTTTTGTTGCAAATGTATTTGTTAATAACTTGTTAGACTATTAGTCAAATCAGATGGCAAGGAGGAAATGTAAAAAGCTCACATTCTCAAAAATAAACAAAAGATCAAGTTAATATCCAAGACATTACACATGTGCATATAACTTATAGTTGCATATTGTTGTTCACCTATGCAGGTCATTATAGTTCAGTATTATAAGGTTTCCATGCGCAATTTGTACATACTTTACTATTATAATTTGTTTTTTTTTGCAATTTGCTAATCATTTTAGATTATCATTTGATGCACAATATTACATCTGCATCCAAAAATCAGCTGAAAAACACTGGCTTAAGATCCAGCAGAGTTGCCTGAACCGATTTCAGCTTCCTACAGCTGCTACAGTATATCACTGCTGAATCTACAGCCCATGCAGAGAAATTAGATTTAGAAGAGTTATGAGTATAAAGTATGAATTGAATGTAGAGATAAAAAGACTGGGTTGTGATATAAAGACAATATATACAAAAGTTATTTCTTTTGGGAAGTATATTGGGTAATACATTATGAAAGCAAAACAAAAACAACAAACAAAAAATGAGGAATGGAAAGTTTTCTGATGTAAAATGAAAACTAACCAAACCCAAAAAAAAAAAAAAAAAAACCAACAACAAAAGAAAACAAATCCCACACTTTAAAAAAAGATCTTACTGTTTTAAATTGTTGAGCTGAATCAAATAAAATGTTTTATGTTTTGACAAATTTTCTGAAGTAATTTGAAAACAAACAAAAACAAAATATAAAAAATGCAGTTTTCAGAAGTAATAATAATAATAGTATTAATAATAATATCAATAACAATAAGAAGAAGAAGAAGAAGAAGAAGAAAAAAAAAGAAGAATTATTATTTTAAAACAAGCCAAAACAAAAATCTGTAAAACCAGAACAAAAGCTAAAATGACAAGACAAGAAAGAAAAAATACATAAAGTAAGGCTTTATGAAAAAAAAAAAAATAACTGGAACAAAAACAAAAATAAGAAGTCTTCTGAAATAAAATGAAAATAAACAAAACACAAAACAAAAATCAACAAAACCAGACTAAAAACTAAATGTAGAAGTGTAAATTGTTTTAGTCATCTTAACTTCAATTAGTCAAACTGACTAAAACAGAAGACATTTGTTCTCATGACTTTGTCATATTTTTGACAGTGCAACTTTTCTGAAGTCATTTGAAAACAAACAAAAACAAAATATATAAACAAAAAATGGCACGTTTTCTGAAATAATAATAATAATAATAATTATTATTATTATTATTATTATCATTATTTTAAAAACAAACCAAAAAAAATCTGTAAAACCAGAACAAAAACAAAAATGGCAAGATAAAGAAAAAAATCTGTAATGCTTTATGAATAAACAATGAACTGGAACTAAAACAAAAATAAGAAGTCTTGTGAAATAAAAAAATAAATGAACAAAATCACAAAACAAAAATCAACACAACCAGACAACAAAACAAAAACAATGAACAACAAGTGTTCTAAAAAACTAAAAAAATGAAAATTTTCAGAAATAAAATTTAAATAAACAACACAAAAAAAAATCAACAAATCTGGAACAAAGACAAAAATAGGTCTTCTGAAATCAAATGAAAATAAACAAAACACAAAACAAAATTCAACTAAACCAGACTAAAAACTAAATGTAGAAGTGTACATTTTCTAGCCATCTTAACTTAAACTAGTCAAACTGACTAAAATAGTAGACATTTGTTCTCATGACTTTGTCATATTTTTGACTGCAACTTTTCTGAAGTAATTTGAAAACAAACAAAAGCAAAATATATAAACAAAAAATGGCACGTTTTCTGAAATAATAATAATAATAATAATAATAATAATTATTATTATTATTATCATTATTTAAAAAAAAAGCCAAAACAAAAATCTGTAAAACCGGAACAAAAACAAAAATGGCAAGATAAAGAAGAAAAAATACATAAAATAATGCTCTCAAAATACTTAGAACAAAAATATTTGACATATCTGCAAAGTAACGAGGTGGGATTTCTCAATCTCACACAAACCCAGAGCACATAAGCAGTTTAAGCTGTTTTGTTATCTGGCTGTTATTATTTGTGGATATTCCTGTGTGACTAATAAGAGTTTATTACACAGCTAACCTCTGCTCCTCACAGCAGAGTAAATAAAATCATAATATACCTCATGCCATCACAGGCATCCATATTAAATTTACCAGGAAGAAAAAAAAAAAAAAAAAAAAAAATTTACCAGGAAGAGCATGCATATACGCAAACACAAAAACAGGGAAACATTAGAGATACTAAAGAAGTTATAGGTAAATTTGGCGCATACACAACAATGAATAAAACATCTCTTTATTTACATGATGTATTGCTTAAGTGCTGCAGAATTCGCAGCGCTGCTTTAAACTAATACCCCAGAGGGCAACACTCACTCGCTTGCGCCTCCCAAACAGTGCCTTTGTAAAAGTCTAATGGAACGATCCCATCTGAATATAAATTGTGTTTGCATGGAATTGCGGAGGAGATTTTTCCTGAAAGTTTTGGTCCACTTTTGCCACATATCCATTATTGCAATGCAGATTTGGGAGCAGGAAGGCTGTAGTTGAGGATTGTGGGATAAAGCTATTTAAATCACACGTTCCCATTCCCATTTTCTTTATTTAACCCACACTTAGGCTTAAACCAATAACAGCAGCTAACAGCTGATATTTTGGAAATTATTCTTTCATCTGAGCCTACAATTTAGAGCTGAACTTCAATTAACTGAATACAGAGATAAAAACAAACAAAAGTAAATACAAATATACAAAACCAGAGCAAAAACAAAAATAAGATGTGGTCAGGAGTTAATGAAGAAAAAAAAACACAGATCAACAAAACCAGAAAAATTATTATTCTTAAGAAATATGAAAACAAACAAAAGAAAAATAGACAAAAACAAAAAAGAGGTAATCTGTAGACAAATGAAAAAAAAAAAATAAATAAAAAATAAGAAGTCTTCTGAAATTAAATGAAAATAAACAAAACACAAAACAAATTTCAACAAAACCAGACCAAAAACAAAATGTGAAAATGTTCTGAAATAAAACGAAAAATAAATAAAATCACAAAACCAAATTCAACAAAACACAAATACAAAAAAAAAACAAAAACATGAACAACAAATATGGCAAATATTCCAAACAATAAATTAGAAAAAAATGTATCTTCTGAAATAAAATGAAAAAAAAAAAAAAAAAAAAAAAAAAAAATCAACAAAACTGGAACAAAAACAAAAATAAGAAGTCTTCTGAAATAAAATAAAAATAAACAAAATCACAAAACAAAAATCAACAAAACATGACTACATAAAAAAAGAACAACAAATATGCAAAGTACTCTAAAAAACTTATTTGAAAAATTTTAATCCTTAAAAATATAATTAAAATAAACAAAACACCAAAAAAATCTACAAAACTGTAACAAAAGCAAAATTTTTAAGCCTTCTGAAGTACAATTAAAACAAACAAATCACAAAACAAAAATCAACAAAACACGAACACAAAAAAAAAAAACAAAAAACTATGAACAACAAATATGCCAAATATTCTAAACAACAAATTAGAAAAAATTGAATCTTCTGAAATAAACAGAAAATAAACAAAACAAAAAAATCTACAAAACTGGAACAAAAACAAAAATAAGAAGTCTTCTAAGGTAAAATAAAAATAAACAAAATCACAAAACAAAATCAACAAAACACAAATACAAAACAAAAACAAATATGCCAAGTATTCTAAAAAACTAATTAGAAAAATTTAAATATTCAGAAATAAAATGAAAATAAACAAAACACAAAACCAAATTTAATAAAACCAGACCAAAAACTAAATGTAGAAGTGTTCTGAAGTACGTATAAACAACTTGTACAGCATTTATTAATCCTAATTCAACATTTACTAATGCATTATTAAAATCCAAACTCATGCTTGTTAAAATTAGTTAATGCACCATGAGTTAACATGAAGTAACAATGAACAACTATTTTCATTAACTAACGCTAACTAACATGAACAAATACTGTAGTAAATGGACTTCATTGTTTGTTCATGTTAGTAAATGAATTAACTAACATTAACTAATACAACCTTATGGTAAAGTGTTAACAAAACAAAAAACAATAAACAACAAATATGCCAATTATTCTAAAAAAACGAATTTTAAAAAATGCAAAAAAGAAAACGCAAATCAACAAAACCTGTATAAAAACAAATGTCACGTATTTAAAAGTAATATAAAAAAGTAGCAGCCTAACAATCACGCACACACAAAAAGGCAAGCCTTCTGAAGTTATATGAAAAAAACAAGCCTCCCAAAGCCTCCAAAACTGTGCCTTTGTATAAACCTAATGGAACAATCCCATCTGAATATAAATTGTGTTTGCGTGGAACTGCTGGAGTGTGCGTAGAGGAGATTTTCGGAAAGGGTCTGCCCATTTCCATCCTTGCATTGCAGATTCGGGAGCAGGGATGCTGCGGAGGGGGATTGTGGGACTGCACTATTTAAATGACACATCCCCGTTCCTACTTACTTCATTTAACACACACTTAGGCTCACACCAAGAACAGCAGCTGTCAGCTGGTATTATGGAAATGACTCTTTTCGTCTGAGCCTACAATTTCGAGTGAACTTAGTGGCGCCTGTAGCCAAGCGGAAAGTGAGAGAACACTAGGCAGAAGTTTCCATTTGCAAATGGAGGTGCGGGTCAAGCAGAGAGTGTGTTATTACAGGGCTTGCAGAGGATGGAAAGGCTGTTTCACTGGATCTTAATGCTGTGGGCTAAAGAGCAGTTGTAGATGCTAATTCGTATGCTAGGGTTGCTGTAAAGTGGTAAAACGAACAAAACAAACCGCACACACATAAATGCGATTTAATGCACAGCACAGGCTCATATGGGCAAAAGTGGCAAAGTTCTGACTTTAATACAGAGCCTAAATTTAACAGCGACTCAGCACCAAATGAGAGTAAACACTAGATTTGGTGAATATACAGTAGGTGGAATATGTTTTTTCCTGGGAATAATATTTATAAAGGAGCTATTGACATGGAATTGAACCAGATTTGGATATAAACATAAAAATAAAACAACAACCAATCTGAAAAATTAATTCTGTGTAAAAACAATGGAATGACACAAGAAGAAAGTACTGAACTACTGAAATGTATTTAATACTTTATATAAAAGGCTGCTTTGGTGATGACAGCTTAAAGACGCCTCTCATATGGAAAGTGAAGTTAAATGCATTGCTCAAGTGTGATTTTTTTCACTGACTTTAACAGTGTAAACATCTTGATGGTTCTGTGGGTTTCGTCTATCAAATCTGATCTTTATTTTGTATTTCCTATTGGATTCAAGTCAGGTGATTGGTTAGGCCATTCCACAGCTTGACTTTCTTTCTTTGAAAGCATTCAAGAGTTTCCTTGGCTGTGTTTTGGATCATTGTCTTGCTGAAATGTCCACACCGGTTTCATCTTAATCACCCTGATAATGTAGATGTTGGACTGAAGCAGCTAATATTAAATGTACAATGACGAACGGTAGAAGGTTGCTAAATAAACTACTGAGAGATTTCAGCTGCTGTCTGGGCTTTCACTGCCTTTCTACACCTCCCTTTCTTCATCTGTTCTATACGTTTTTCTTGTGCCATTTCGCTTTATTACACATAACTTTATTTGTAAACTAATTGGATGTGTTTTCTTTGTATATATTGATTTCTTCAGTTGTTAGCAACATCAGGTCAACAGCACCTTTAGAAATATGTTTTCTGAAAAAAAAAATGGTGAAGTGTTGAATACTCATTTCCCCCACTTTATGTAATAGTGTCACTCATTGGTTTTATTAATTGTAATAATATTTAAGAGGTTACGTTAAGCATGAATTATATAAATACAGTACAGTCTGTAATGGCATGCATGTTTCACTGTAAACTCCATCTTTGCAAGTGCCAAGCCACTTGTAATGTGCATTTGAAAAGGGCAAACTTGTTTCCAAGTGTGCATTGAAAATGCTTTTTAAATCTGTTATTAAAAAAAGAAAAGCATTTTAAAAAAGGCTTTTCCCTGTAGATTTCAACCAAAAAGAAAAACGCTTTGCTTTAAGCAAATAAAAACAACCATAAGTATTATTTCTGTAAATGTAAAAATATAAATAAAAATATAATAAAATGTAAAGAATAATAATAATAATAATAATAATAATAATAATAATAATAATAACAACTCAAAAATATTATAGTGATATTTTAACAAAAGTTTATAATGCAACTACTTCTACTACTACTACTTCCATTACTGCTACTGCTACTATTATTATATATTAAAAAAAATTAATTTAAAATTAGATTAATTAACAAAATTAATGATTCAATTGAATAAATAAATAAAATAAAAAACAACAACAACATCATTATCATCAAAAACAATAATCGTAATAATATTTATTTGATAATTTTCACATCACTGACCTTTAATGGGTAAGAAAACGTCTCAGTTTAATGTCCATTTTTTTTTTTACATATTTTTTCTTATTAATTAATATTTTTTTTTTTCAAAATAAAAATACAACGAGCATCATGCTAATTTTGATCTGATTCAACTAAACTACGACTAGTCACTCGTGTTATGCATAAAAACAGAAATCCTCACACATTCACCTGTTTAGCATTGTTGACACACTGTAGGTACTGAGAGGCGATGTTGGAGCACAGCAGAGTTTTCCCAGCATTTTCTCTGTAGCACTTCAGAATCTGCCCCTGAAGGTCGGTACACACTGGACTAATTTCATATCGCCTGAGAGAGAAAGAGAGAGAGAACAAAAAAGAACAAGGGAAGGGAAGGAGAGAAAAAAAAAAACAGTCAAGAGGACAGATAAATTTAGCAAATGAATGTGGTCATCCATCATAATTACATTTTCCATTTTTAATAAACTGATCCCATGGCAGTGACAAAGAGCTGTTAAATGATGCTCTTGCTGCGTTTTTAAAAGTAAACATCAGGTCGATCACTGATCAATGGTGGAATTGATTCGTGCAGAATTAGTTTGCAGGATAATTGCGTGTTGAATCACAGTGAGATAGGTCTAAAGAGAGGCTACTTCAAGACATACATCAACTGTAGAGGCTGAACATCCTGAACACCACAAACTTAACATAAACAAACAAGTAGTAGTAGTAAACTTTATTGTCATTGACAGGAAACTTGTGATCGGTATCACCACACAATAAAACAATACAAAAATACAGTAGTTACAATTATAATAATAATGCTAATTAAGATAATTAATTAATAATTGATAAAAAACACCAAATGGATGGAGCAAATCCAAACTCTAATTGATTTTGATGACCTATATTTTGTCAGATTTGGTCAACTTCTGGTGACAAATGAATCCCACAAATATAGCTAAGTAAATCCACCAACAGTATTAGGGTGCACTCACACTATGCTATTCGAACCATTCCCGGGCACATTCCTGGTTTGTTTGACAATTGTGAGTGCACCAAATCAGGTCTAGGTGCAGTTTGGTTGGCCAGCCCTGGCCCGGTTGGAAGAGGTGTGCCAAAGTGCAGTTCGGTTGGGCTTTGGCACGGTACGCCTGTAGTGTGAGTGCAAAGCGTGCTTTAGACTGAAACTAAAGAAGCGACGTCACTTTTAAGAGACTGTTTTATATGGACTGTTTTATATGCATATGGTGGCGGTTCATTCCGCTGTGGCGACCCCAGATTAATAAAGGGACTAAGCAGAAAAGAAAATGAATGAATAAATTTTCATATGGTAGTTTATTAAAGATGAAAAGTCTTGGCTGCACCTACTGTACAGCAAACCTCCTAATACGTTCACCATGATGACTTTTTATGATATTTTATGAGCGTCAAAAGTTGTGGATCTGTTCGGCAAAATATTTGACTGCATGTCACTGCATCCCAAATGACTAAAACGATATAACTAAAGCAATCACCACTGTGCTGAGCAAGAACGTTGGGTGAGAGGGGACAGGGGACAATTGTGCTTCGACACGGTTCAAGGCAACTGTACCTGGTGTGAGTACACCCTATATCTTGTGTCTGGAGTGTATAGATTGTCTAGCGACGAAATGCTCCCTCACTGACACAAATACACACACACACACACACACACACACACACACACATGGTTTTGGTGTTTTATTGTTATGTTATACTCTTAAAACTGCTTATTATATCCTCTTACACTAACCCTACCCCAAACCCAACTCTTGCAGGACTGACCTGTGGCAAATTTTGATTGTGAAACAATTTTGATTTCAACAATTTTAAATTATGCAGGGCATGTCCTCATAAACCACATCAACATGGTAATGCCAAGGTCATACCCATGGCATCATACAAATTTCCTCGTAAACCACCAAAACCAGTATAGACCATTTTGAGGGATGTAAACAAAAACAATGGTCCCAACGTATTTCCTGTTTTACATTTTTAATTTCTATATCTTCCGAGAATCAAAAAAGAGCCACATATTGAAAAATAATATTATGGTAGCTGTTTTAACATTAAGTTATGATTAAATTGTCTCATATTACAGTTATGAAATAGTTTGATAACAAGCAGGAAATGTCAATGGGCCAATGACATGACCACATTGAAATGGTCACTCACACACACTTCTATATCTTGGTGGGGACTCTTATAGATGTACATATTTGTATATTGTACTAACAGTATATTCAGTCCCCCTACCCCTACCCCTAAACCCAATACTTACAGAAAACAATCACCATTTTAACAAATTTCAAAGTACTTCAATTTGGCAAATGAGTCCCCATGAGTGTTTGTGCATTCAGGTTAAGGTCCCCATCGGGATATAAAACAAGTATACACACAAACCTCCATCTAAAGAAAATACATAGGCAAAAAAAGAAACTAGGCCCACTATTTGGACGAGTGTACAGCATCTATCAGAATTATTAATAATCAAAAAATGCTTACTGAGATTGAATGACTGATTGATTTAAAAAAAGCTTCCACTTCTGATCTCTCTAAATGTTCCTGTTTGTCAACATTTCTTTTTAGCCTAGATAAAAGCACAAACCAATACACTAACAATATCTGTATGCAAATGGAATAGTATTGTGGAAGAAACTAAGGTCACCATGTTGACAATTAGTAGGAAACGTGTGCTCAACTTGAAAGTGACTTTTCAAAACGCCATCGCTAACATTGCCCAGAATATCCCAAAATCTGAAGCAGACAGCATTGAGTTTCCTGTTAGATTTGACAAGACCTTGCAGATCACTATCAAAAACTCGTCCATCACCCAAGGTCGCAAAAATTTCCACCAAATATCATTTTGGGGAAAGATACAGAGGGTCAAGCCGGGCATATTGACAAAGACCACCCGGTTCCCATGAAATCTGAGGCCCAATGAAACATCACCTCTCTCCTTGGAGGATTAGAAGACACACACAAACTCTTCGTTTGACAGGGGTGACCTTTGGGACAGCAAAAAGCAAAGAAAGGATTGGGAGGGAGGGAGATGTTATCCTGCTCTCTTTTTAGATCAGACGAGGTTTAATCCGTGCTGTCATTCATATTAGCTGCTCTGAAGGGCAGATGAATGAAGGAGTGAATGGACGCCCGCTGTCAGTCACCATCGCAACTCTTTGGGTTCCCGGAAGAACTGGGGGATTCACCCTTTTCTCTCTTCTTATCCATCTCTTCTGTATCTCGCTCTCCTCTCCTCAATGCATCCACTCAAATACACAAAGCTGCTGTTTAATCGCACATTATGCCCTTCTAGACCGCTTATACGACCATCAAACATATAAAAATAGGCTGAATATTAACTCAAAACGTCTTTGTTATTATTAATTATATTTAGGGTTATACAATGTTTTTAGCCAAAAATATGAAATTTTTTAAAATTTTGACTGTCCATTTACATGAAAATCCCAGTTTTGAAACTGAAAATGCATACATTTTAAAACAAAAAGTGGACATTTTTTTTAATGCTCCTGTGGATGTGTTCATCTAAACAACTGCAAATGACAAAAGTGTTTTGGCAATTTTAGGTGATATGTTAAAATTTGGATGTTTTTAAAAATGCTGTTGTGTTGATGTGAAACTTTTTCAAAATGCAAGGAAAAGTAATTTTGTTGTTTCGTGTAAACGTACCTTTAGAGATCAACATACAATTTTCTACATTTCAAGGTCAGTCCTATTTGAAGTATAAAAAGCAAAAAAGCAGTTATTTAAAAAAGAAAACTGATGAAAATATTCAGATTACTCCCAGTTATTGGTGTTAATGTTCCCTGGTGTTGGTAAATTCCTTAATTATTGATAATCCCGGTTTAACTGGCTGCATATCTTTATAGTTGTCATTGACTTTACAAGATGGTGAATCATTCTAAAAATGACTGAAACTCTCCGACAACAGGTTGTCCAGTCATAGCAAGAGAAGGTTTTCCCCAAATCTGTGATTTCTGGAACACTGCATCTTTACAAACGACACTAGGTTTGTTATTCAAACCCTGTCATCTGAGCTTTTAAGCAGCAACTGCTTAGTGAATAAAATATCCACACATCAACGCATGTGAATGGCACCTTCACCATCTCTCTCTCTTTCCCCCAATCTCTCTCCCACTATCCACAGATCAGCCATCAAAAAGGCAGGACAGCTCTATAATATCATAGGCGTGTATATATTTATTTATGTCTCGGCGTAAATCCCTCCGTCCAGCTGAAATGGTTTTTGGAAGAAAAGAAGTAGATGTGGGTCATAAATCACAGCGAGAAGGCGCTCGGACGACTGTGACACCGAGAGCTGAGAGAGACGCACAGATATGAGATGCTTTATCACGGAAGAAGTGAGAATAGAGAGCAATTCGGAATGAAAGACAGAGAAAGGACGGAAAGAAATGCTCCAAATGATCCCATCGGTGCTGGTTCAACCTACAATACTATAGTACAATACTACTATAGGTGTGCCAGTCTGTAGAGGATTTTAGACATAAGGCACAAAGACGACCTTCCTTCTGCATTCAGCTTATTAAAATACCAGCACGCATTTCTCAAATGCTCTTAATTCCCTCAAATCAAGACTAATGAAATACCGTCCCGCCAGCGTGGCGTATTTAAGTCTGGTGTCTTACAGTGGGTCTCAGATGAACTCAGATCTCTCTCTTAACAGACATGTGACTATCCGTCATCATTATGAGCACTCGCAGTCTAGCGGGGTGAAGAGGTTAAGCGTCCACTTCTGAAAAAACCACATGTATGTTCATTTAGGAACTGACGGCGTGTGTGACAGACGGACAGAAATCAAAACAAATGAAGCAGTTACGAAGAAAAATGATAAGAGCTCATTTTCGGCATTTTTAAAATGCGATCCATCAGCGGCACACAGAACTCGCATCGTCCCATTACCTACCGGGATAGAAGGAATAGTAAAGAAATTTCTTTTTGGGATAAAGAAGACGAGCAGAGGTTAGACAGCGGGGTGAGAAAGGCAAGGAAAGACAAAACGAAAAGATGAAGGGGTGGGAGGGAAGATAAGAGAATGATATATAGGTAATCCCAGCCGCGGTAAAGATGTAACAGAGCTACAAGTGGTTTGGCTGAAGCTTGAGAGACACTTTCAAGACGATGAGGGTTTGATAACCTGTGACAGCAGTAGCCGTAACTGTGTGTGTGTGTGTGTGTGTGTTTGTGTGGAGCTCGTCTTGTTGAGTGAGAAGGCCATTTACTCTGTGTTGATATTCTTTTGCTGCGAAGCCATGGACTTACCTCTTTTTTAAAATGAATGCTTAGATTAAATATTATGGCTGGTCTACTGGTGTTCACTTATATTTCGATGTAATAGCTGTAATTGTGCTGTTGGAGACAGGTCAAGCTGTGCTTCAATAGGCAGTCAAACTTCATGGCCTTTTAAGAGGAGTTATTTCTTTTAAAGAGCAGCCCATTATAGTCAAAGACCTCGCTGTGTATGATGGGGCTTTTCCAAGAAGACGTGAGTGAATTCCAACACAGTCACAAGCAGTGTCAGAAATAACCTTTATACGTGCATGGAAATGCAGGTGCTAGGGATGAACAATGTATTGGTGTCATATATATTATTAGTTGATATTAGAATTTTTGAATATATTTAATTTTCCGTTTTTAAATTTAATTTATTTATTTTAAATAATTCAGTATATTAAGCATAAACAATAACATTGAATTAACAATTAAAATGTATTAAATAAAATTTTAATTGGTCATGTTTTAGTTGAAGAAATATAAACAGAAATAATTTTACTAGCACACTAGACTCTAGAAATGTAAAAAAAAAAATTGTAATTGTAATAATAATAGAGTTGTTTTCTATATACCATTGAAGGCAAAATTATTATCACCCTTCCCATGACATTTTTAATCTTTTGCTAATATTATACAAGTGATCCTTTTTGTAAAATTAGAATATGCAAGAGAAAAATTGGGATCACAAAAAAAAAAAAAAAAACAAACCAACAACAATACTGTCAGGTACTGGCAGGTGCACATGTTTGCATGTATAACAGCCGATAAATGAAGCAAATATCATAGATATAAATAAAACATAGATAGAAAGAGACCAATCAGTGGTGAGGAGTGACAACAAGGAAAGAATGCAATGATAGTAATAATGAAAGTAATATGAAAAAAGGACAACAGTAATAATAACACTGACAACAACAACAATAATAAGTACTACACCAACTACTACTACAGAAATTACTAATGCTACTATTACTACAATGTCTACTACTACTGATTCTACTACAACAACGACTACTGCTAATGATAGTACTACAACAACGACTACTACTACTGATACTACTACAACAACGTCTACTACCACAACGTCTACTACTAGTACTACTGATACTACAACGACTGCTACTACAACATTTACTACTACTGATTCTACTACACCAACGACAATTACTACTACTACAACGTCTACTGCTACTGATATTACTACACAACATCTACTTCAACTGATACTACTACCACAACGTCTACTACTACAGATACTACTACTTTAACAACCACAACTACTACTATAATCATGACTACTACTACCGATAGTACTACAACAACGACTACTACTACTGATACTACTACAACTGATACTACTACCACAATGTCTACTACTAGTACTACTGATACTACACCAACAACGACAATTACTACTACTACAACGTCTACTGCTACTGATATTACTACACAACATCTACTTCAACTGATACTACTACCACAACGTCTACTACTACAGATACTACTACTTTAACAACCACAACTACTACTATAATCATGACTACTACTACCGATAGTACTACAACAACGACTACTACTACTGATACTACTACAACTGATACTACTACCACAATGTCTACTACTAGTACTACTGATACTACACCAACAACAACTACTACAACGTCTACACTACTACTGATACTACTACAACTACTGCTATAACTACTACTACTTCAACAACCACAACTACTACCACAATCACGACTACTACAATGACTGCTACTATTACAACAACTACAACAAACTGAATAATGACAATGGTAGAAATATTCATAATAATGATAATGAGGAGATCACAGGAGGACTAGTCAGAACAATGATAATAATAACAATGGTAGCAAAAATGGATGTAATAATATTAATGATAATAGTGAGGAGGTGATACAAGGGATGCTTAACAGCTTAAAAGCACATTTTGACAGTATTTCATATATATAATTTTTATTTATTCTGGAAAAAAGTCTCATTTCTTTTAATAAATAATGGCGTAAATAAAATCAGCTTTAAACATGTTCTAAATCATTTTTAATTATTATTTATACAGGCTACACAAAACAAACTACTGTTGCCCAATTAATTCCTAATTAACCAAACTGGCTTAGTCAACCTAATTAAGCTAATTTACACAGATTACCAGTATCTTGTATAAGATATTATGTACTGTCATCATGGCAAAGGCAAATAAAATTAGTAATAAGTTATTAGAAACTACCTATTAAAAACTATTAAGTTAAAAAAATGTGTTGAATTAAATCTCTCCGTTAAACAGCACTTGGGAAATATTTGAAAAAGAATTACAATTTCAGAGAAAGACTAATAATTTTGCTTTCAACTGTATATAAATATAGATATAATCTCGTATAATAGTTAAAGCTTATTTGGATTTTTTTGTCTTGTTTCTAGTCCAAATATTTTTTTAAAAAATTAAATCAAGAAGCATTTTCAAGACAAGCAAAAAATATTGTCTTGACTTAAGAAATAATATGTCAAAATTAAGTAAGTTTTTCTTTAAAACAAGCCAACTCATCGGCCAATGGGATAAGCAAACAATATAGATTTTTATTTTGACAAAAGATTATTTTGCTTATCCCATTGGCAGAATATATTGCTTGTTTTAAGCAAAAACTTACTTCATTTTGACACATTTTTTCTTAAAACAAGACTTTTTTTTGCGCGTCCAGAACATGCTTCTTGATTAAATTTTTTTTTTTAGATATTTGGACTATAAACAAGACAAAAATTCCAAGTAAGAAAAGCAATATATCTATTTTTTAAAATCTATTATACAATATTATATCTATATTTATATACAGTTGAAAGCAAAATTCTTGATTTAGAAATGATATTTTTGGACTAGAATCAAGACAAAAAAAATCTAAGTAAGATGAGCATTTTTTCTGCTGTGTAGCAGCAATGCTGAAATGAACACATTCTGGCATAGTTGTTTCATGCCTTCGTCTATTCACTTTAACTTATTCAAGAAACGCACACTGGTAGTTATGCGGAACAGTGGTGCAGAGCATTGGAACACTAATTCCAACAAGTGCCCTTTGACCCAAACAGGACACGTTAATGGGCAACTAAACTGGGTGAGCAGAAACATCTAAACCCATTCAGTGAACAGAAGATAGTAGAACCTAGAAAGAGGTCAACCCTGTGAAACTGCTCCGGTGTGACAGAGTACGGCAGCCCCCTGGGGACACAAGACAAACACACGGAGTGCATGCTTAAACACAGCATCACAGAGATGAGGCAAAGGTCAGCGCTGACAGGTGGCTGGAGACAACATCACACTCTTCCTCTCCACCATTTATCTGAAATTCTTCCAGCATCGGAGGCTGCGTAGCTTGACAGGCTGTGTGTTTGTGCATAAGTCTGTGTGGAGCAGATGTTTAGCGTGTGTGAGCAGGCAAGCACCGAATGCATGCATTTGTGCATCTGATCAACACGGTTAAAGCCAACTCTAGTTAAAACCCAATTTCTTACCCTAACTCACAATTTGCATTCATTCATTCATTCATTTCTTTTAGGCTTAGTCCTTTTATTAATCTGGGGTCGCCACAGCGGAACAATTTAGCCTACCTATATTTTCATCTCAATTTTTCACACGTAAAAAAAAAATCATCCTCACATTGTGTCAATCACATTTACAAACTACTTCCAAATCTTTTACACTTCCAAAAATTTGGATTGGGTACAATTTTTTATATTTTATCTATCCGTAGCAAGCATTTTCAGACTTGTCTTGGCAATTCACATCCACCATACAAGTGAAAAAATGCATACAAAAAGTCACACTCGTTGTGCAAAGACATTTAATTTTGACCCTTCCCCTAATACTTACCTTTTTACCCTATTTGTCCATACCCTAACCTCTATTTTTAAATTCCAAACCCAGCCTTAATATATAAATCTTGAATTAACTTCAAATCCCATTCTATCCTGGTCTAATTTTAATGAAACCATATGCTGTTACTATGAAAAAACAACAACCATATGCCAAGCATTCCATTCATCTCTGAATAGCTTGGCTGACTGCACGAATTCTAAGTTCTGTTTGGCTAAGTAACAGTTATGAATGTTACAATACTCCACAAAATCCATGAACATAACTGTCTAGATTTTCAATGGAAAAAATTACATTTTAGACATGAAAGTTTACATTCACTAGCCATTTTATTAGGTCACCTGTTGCTTGTTAATATGAATCCAAACACACAGCAGTAACTCAATGCATTTAGGCCTGTTGACATGGGAAATAGATCTGCTGTGGTACAAACGGAGCATCATAAAGAGTAAGAAAGAAGATTTAAATAAGAAGAGCATCTGTGAACACACAACACTACACTGAACGCACAACACTTTAAACCTTGAAGTGGCAAAAAAACACACTAGTGACAGAAGCAGAAAGCCATAATGGTGACACTCGTGTTAGATAAGCAAAACAAACTGAGCTTACAATTCACACAGGCTCACCGCAATTGGAATATAGAAGACTGGGAAAAAAGGAGTCTGGTCTGATGTGTCTCAATTTCTGCTGCAACATTTGGATGGTACTGGGGCAGAAGTTGGTGTAAATAATTTGGTGGGCTTTATTTATTTATTTTTTGACATGCTTTAGGGCTTCTTAGTACCAACTAAGCATCACTTAAAGGCCAAAGCCAGTATTGTTGCTGACCAAGCCCATTCCCTTATGACCACCAAGCTATTCCCAGCGGAATAATGAAACATTCAAACTAGCATCCTGAATGTGACAAGAATTATACTCAAACGGACTTCAAGTCCATTGGGATACGTGGAACCAGAGATTCACATCATGGATGTGCAGCCAACAAATCTGATCCTATCATGTCAATATGGACCAATATGTCAGGGCCTATGTTTCTGCATTTTTGCCATCTTGTTGAATTCTGACAACAACTTTAGCAAGGTGAGTGCATAATCAAAGTTAAACTCATATTCATATTTTACTACTGGGTCTGTCAGATAACAAGGGGTGGTTGTGGCTTAAGGACTAGTGAGTTGGATTGGTAACCCATTGCTGGTTCGATTCCTGGTCATGGCAGAAATGAAAGTGGATGGAGAAAATGAACTGCACTCTCTCCATATTTGATACCCAGCTGAGGTGCCCGTGAGCAAGGCACTCTCCCTGGGCACTGGAAGCAATAGCCGCCTGCTGCTCCAGGTGTATGCTTATTTCGAGTTTGAGTAAAAACCATATTTGATGATTCACTAATTCTATAAAATCTAGTAATTTCTCTCTAAAATGATGACCGTCTCGCTTGTTTTTATGCCACAACTAGTCACTCCACATCAGAATATTTCATGTGTCATGGGTCACAGGACATCACAAATAAGTGTAGTCCTAACCCTTAAATCAGAGGGCACTGGTCAATACGAATGCAATGCAATGCAATGACCAATAAAGGATGTCAGTTAAGGATCATGCTTTACCTGGGCAAATCATGTTAATCAGACTGTAAATCAGATGTTATTACACAGACGCATAAGCATTGCAAAGCAATTACACCATTTGACCCCAAACTGATTTTCCAGAGAGCCAAACCCACATACACATCAAACGCTTTCAGTTGCTAAAAGAATGAAGAGAGGAGCATTTACAACTTCAAGTAAAAGATTATCACATCAAACTTATGTTAATTCCATCAGTTATGCAAATGCGGACCCCAATCTCTAGGGCAGTTTCAACTTTCAGGAAATCAAAAGCCTCAGACAAAGTATACTTCATTCTTATTACTCAATCCAAGTCCTGATATGATCTTATCGTCTGTTTTCAGTGGGGCTTTAGAGGGTGAATATTGTTGTAATATCCATTTGGGAAAATCAATAGCGATAGACATGATTTTTTTATTATATATACAACCTAAACACACACTTGTGGCCAATCATTCTTACAATATGAAGAATTTCAGTTTATTTCCTCCTTTTTCACGCACACACGGTTAAATTTCATTATTTCTGCAGTCAGTAATGCTTGCATCTTTCCTCGTGTAACATCAGACCCTGAAGACATTTCATTACATGCAGAAAACCCTCCTCCCTCCACTCCGTAATCCAATCACAGCATTGCTAATGCACATCTCTAATGCAATCAGCCAATCACAGCATCCACGGCGGCCTCGCTAGTCACATGACACCCCGGCCCAGGCCTGTGCAAAGAACCATGTCAGGCTAATGCTATTTTAATGCATTTCTTAATGCAATTTAGCATTAGCCGTGCAACCTCCCCCCTCCCGACTCCGATTCTGCCCCACTGGACACCACAAATCAATTTCTGACATTTCTAAAGAGACGATGATCCCTGTGTTGGCACTGAGGAAGAGGGATAATGACAGCCTAATGCGATTTGAGAGCGCAGGCCAGTCCTGAAACAGGCTGGCCTCCCTTCACTTCCCCTTTACCAACATGCATTACTATTGGGGCTAATAGGCCACATTAAGACATATGGAGCCAAAATGTCCTGTAATTCTAGAGTTCTTCAGTTACATGTTTCCAGCTTTCCAGTAGACTAATGGCCAAGACTTCACATTCACGACAAGATTTTGCAGAAGTTTGTCGCAAAAGGAAACAACTGAAAGACAACAAAAAGCAAATTCGGTTCTTTTCTTCTACTTACCTTTGTGTTCATCAGAGGACAGAAAGTTATGGTTTAGAGACATAACCAGGGTTGAAATTTATTTTAAGATATTATAATACCAAATATATCAAAATAAAATATATTTTTGTATTTTGAAAATACTACAAAATACTTTCACAAGGGAGGATGAAATGTCTTCACAGACATTCGACCAGTCCCTTCACTATTAAACTGACTTAGTCCAGTAAACACCATTTGATGGCACCAGCTTTTCTCTGAGCAAGTTTAAGTCAGCTTCTCTGCCACCTCATTCACCTCTACTCTTCTATATGAGTAGGTGTTCATAAAAAAATGTAACTATATTATAACTATAATTTTACTATCTATTTCACTATACTGCCATTATATATATGGTTGTTGACTTGCTCTCGAATATACCCCTGCCATTTGTCTGTGATGCATAATTTCCATCCATACTTCAAGCACCGATCACCTTCTTCAATATTAACCAATTTTCTGTTCTGATCTCAAGCCTTGGCAAATAACTGAGAAAGCACCAATCAGAGGCCGCATATTTATGATGTCATCATGTAGACTTCTTACACTCTCAGAAATAAAGGTACGCGAGCTGTCACTGGGGTGGTACCTTTTCAGAAGGTACTTAATTGTACTTAAAGGATACATATTGGTACCTCAAATGTATATATTAGTGCCTAAAAATTAAGAGGAACACTTTTGTACTTTTAAGGTGCTAATACAGTATGTACCCTTGAGGTATTAATATGGACCTTTTAGGTACAAATTTGTACCTTTTAAAAAGGTACCACCCTAGTGACAGCTCATGTACCTATATATCTGAGAGTGTACAAAGTATTTTACAGTATTTTGAAACTACAAAAATACAAGACACTAAAGTGTTTTGATACAAAATATTAAGCCATTTTCATAAACCCCATAAAATACAAATTACAAAATACTATTTTGCATTTGAAATGCATATTTGAAATACATGTATCATAAATACTGGCCATCCCTGGACATAACTTAAACAACAACAGAATTTTAAGGCACAATTCCAGTTCTATGTGCTTAAATAACTAGGAATTGAAACGCTAGAATGTTGATTTTTATAAATAAAGCTGAAATGCAATGAAATAAAATAAAATTATATTTAAAATATTTTTAAAAAATAAAATAAAATAAAATAAAATAAATTAAAGCCATTGTTAGTGATTTTATTTAGCTGTTTATTTAGCTTTTATTTAACTTTGGATTTTATGTGTTTTTCTTACAGTGTGAGATGTAGGTTTATTTTGCACAGTTGAAAAGCCCCAAAATAATGTTTTATTTCCCCCCAGAGTGGATGTTGACAAACCTGTCATCAAGCCTATTACAGAGTTGAGAGTTAAAGCCAGTATTGGGTATACTGCCCATCCCTGGACATAACTTAAATAACAACAGAATTATAATGCTAGAAGGCACAATTCCAGTTCTATGTGCTTAAATAACTAGGAATTGAAATGCTAGAATGTTGATTTTTATAAACAAAGCTGAAATGCAATGAAATAAAATAAAATTATAAATAAAAAACATAAAACAACACAAATGATTAATAAATAACCTATATAATAAAAACAACCTGTTGCACAAAAATCACATAGACCTAAATAGCTTACAAAATAATGAATAACAGTGAAATATGAAACCAACTCACTTGAACTTGGCGTTGACCTCATCTGCTGCCTTGTTATAATTCTCATTGGTTACTTTGTAGAACTGGGAACTCTAAACAGGGAAAGGAGAGAAAATAGGTGTCAAAATAACACACTCAAATCAATTTGCTTTTCAGAACAAAAATGTGTATGTGGATGTGTATCGATGTACCCCATCCCCCCTACCCATGCATTACTGAGTTTGCCCCATACAGGTGAGTGGGCTTAACAACCACCTGTAGAAAAAACACCCTTTCATCTCTCTGACTCCTGCACCAGGTTGCACATTTGCACTATAGACACTTTCTTAATCACTCCATGTCTCTTGGAAACATTGTGCATTTCAAATTGTGCTTCATACAGGTGAGTGGGCTTGACAAAGCACCTGTAGAAACACTCTTCTCTCTTATGCACCTGCCACTTTAACTAAACTCCATCTTACAAGAACTCAATAATGAAAACGATGTTTACTATAAATGTACCACAATCATGTTGTACTGCTTGCTTCAACCTTAAATACCTTTCTTGCACAATGTCCTGCACAGCATTGTTCAGTCTCATGTAAAAGTACTTGTATAGGCTGTCTTATGTGTATAGTTAAGTCTTATATGTATAGTTAAATATCTTATGTGTATAGTTAAGTCTTATGTATATAGTTTAGTCTTATGTGTATAGTTAAGTATCTTATGTGTATAGTTAAAACGTACGTGTATAGTTTAGTCTTATGTGTATAGTTAAGAATCTTATAGTATATGTTAGTTTTGCATAGGTTTTTTTTTTTTGAAATAGCTCTTATGTCCAGTGTTGTGTTGTATTTATGATTAATTTATGTAGCACTGTTGTCCTGCGAGACACAACAATTCGTTCCTCTGTATGTCCACACATGTAGCGGAATGACAATAAAGCTCGACTTGACTTGATATACCAGTATACACAACACAGAAGACCATTTACAGCATAAAAAGCTTCCATTAAAACAAATGTTCGAAGCAAAATTGGATAAAGGTACTGTAGGAAATCAAAGAAAAAAAGTGTCAACACAGATGAAAAGGTCATCTCACTAACAGATGATGGCAATCTAAAACCTTATGAGGATCTTAGTGAAGTGTGTCAAGTGTAGGTGGAGGACAAAACGAATGTCCGCACAACCCGGAATAGACCTTGATAAAGCGTTCGGGTCGGCGATTCCAAGGAATAACTGACATTTCAAAGAAAACGGGCAGAATGTCAGATGGACGAGTGAATTTGAAGATGTGACAACACAAACTTGCTCAAGCTACCTCTATAAAGAGAGCTCTCAATCATAGCGAGACAGGTTCATCTCACATTCACTCTCTCTCTCACACACGCAATCAATACAAATGAAAGACAACAACCATGAGGATCAATAAATATATCTTAGGCTTTTAGTGAAGCTACTGTATAGCTTTTGATGGACTGCGCGTCAAGTAGAAATAATTTGTCTAGTAGCTTTTAGAGTTGCCAGAGAGCAAAAACCAGCTTTCTGCCAACATACCAGTAGATAGTTGAAAGGCCATCAACAATCAACAATATTTGTTTTTTTTATTTTTAACTAATTTATTAAACTTATATATAGAAAACAGATATAAATTGTTATTTACACTGTAAATCATTTCTGTTAATTAACGGTTTCCGTATTTTGTGATTCACAAGTGTTTTATTTATTTACAGTTGTGAATTGCATCCTGAGTCCTTGATCTCTGCTTTCTAAAAATTCAACTCGCTTCAAAGTGACTTGTATTGACATTTTAGTAGTTTGAAATAATAGAGTGTATAAGAAATAATATAGAGATAAATACGTTTGTAAAATAACAGAAAATGTACTGGCAGTTTATTTCAAGGTTTTGTACCATATTATATAACACCAGCCCAGACAATATATCACTTTAAACTAGATATATCGGTGGCCATATCAATATCAGCCGATAAACGCTATTTTTAATGTTATCGTTATCAGCCCGATATTAAAATTAGGTCAATATCTTTAAGCCGATACATTGCGTAACTGTACAGAACTGCCTGCCTCACCCATGCGTGGGTCAAACTTGTTCAGACTAAGTTCGTAATTTAAAGTCCGTACTTTTTTGTTTGGTATTGCTGTGCGTTAATAACTCTGTAAGTGATCATATTCCTTATCATTGTAGACATGTTTGAGTGTCATTGTGTATTTTGGGTAAATATTGCCTGTGTAAACATAGAATAGTTCACTGTATAAAAATAATACATTTTTGAAATATTTATATTTATTGGCTAATATATCGGTTATCGGCCTCCAAATCTTAAGAGTTATCGGTTATCGATATCGGCCAAAAAAATACATATCGGTGCATCCCTACTTTAAACTTGTCACAATCACTAGCGATCTAACCTTCATAGATCGCTGAAGAACATTCACATTTACAGGGCCTTTGCTTTTGACCCTCGCTTTGTTTTGTTTGTTTACGTTGCTTGCCTAAGTCACTTTTTCGAACTTTTTTTAAGGTAAAAAGTTGTTGGAAGAAAGATCAAAGTCCCATAATGCATTTCAAAATCCTAAATAAATGGGGGAAAATAAAAAATAGAACCATGAATCCCAAAATATGGAAAACTGCTAATTTATGGATATTTTAGAAGTGTAGCTTGATTATTTATTTAAATGATTACACATTTATATATAAACACAAATACATGTAATAATAATAAAAAAAAAAAATAATAAAATAAAATAAATAAATAAAATAAAATAATATATAAATAAAATAAAATAAAATAAAATACAATAAAATAAAATAAAATAAAATAAAACAAAAGCCATTGTTAGTGATTTTATTTACCTGCTAAGACAGAATTTTCCCATTTGGCACTTGGTGTAACTTTGGATTTTATGCGTTTTTCTTACACTGTGAGATGTAGGTTTAAAATAATGTTTTATTTCCCCCCAGAGTGGATGTTGACAAACCTGTCATCAAGCCTATTACAGAGTTGAGAGTTAAAGCCAGTATCGGGTATGAACTTGACTCTGAGGGGCCTGTTGTGCAAAAGCAGTGATTTTAAGCGCATGTTGTGATGCCGCTGATCGGATGGGTGGAGTCAATGCTAATCAGGGCTACACAGTGAAAGACTCCTGGCCTGCACAGAAACTGATTACATGCAAAGTAAGTTGGACATCCAAACACGCGTGGTTGAAAACTCCATGAGTTAAGCAGCGGTGTAATTTGGGAGGTCTGCCATTTCCCTTGATTAATAAGAGACCGGGATAAGACTGCTGATTTTGATTTCGGAGTTGGGCCACACTGATTTAGAGGCCCTTTCATCAATCTTAGAGTGCAGGTTTACCACCCACATGCTGTTTTGTGAAACCATTAGCCATCGAATTTATTCGCCAAGAACAGAGTTAACAAATTTCCAATATTTGAATCATTATTTTCAAAAAAGGTTTTTTACTGAAGATTTACATTTTATTTAATGTCTAACAAACATTTGAATCTTTATTTTTGAAATATGACGATTTTGAGACTTGAAAAATGAGAGGCATATTAGGGATTTGAGACCATTTAAAACATGGAATTGTATCAACTAATCTAAGCAAGATTTGTCACAAAAATGCCAGATTGTCTGACATTTTACTTGATGACCTTGACCATAGTCATGCGGTTTTGTAGGAGTATATGAGAAGTAAAACACCATCTAACGTAGGGCTACACAATATATCATTTGAGCATCGATATTGCAATGTGTGCGTCCACAATAGAGCAGGATATGCAATGTTGAGTTGGAATTATAGATGACCAGAAACCACAGGTGAAAGCACATGATTTGTGGAGACACTGCAGAATTGAACCAAAATAAAGTGAACGTATATCATCTGCATGTGTTTTAAGGCCTGTGACTGTGTGAGCATTTTAAGAGAATGTAAAGGATTTTAGTAGTGCAAAGAAGTTTAATAAAGATTAATTTGACTGAGATATTTATATAATGAGGACTATGCAGTGTTCTTTTTCATTTGATTTGATCTGAATTAGACATGGGCCGGTATAAGTTTCTGACGGTATGATGACCTTGGATAAAAATATCACGGTTTCACGGTATTTTGTTTACTGCTGTAAAATATGTTATTTTAAAATGTCTTAGACAATATATTACATTTTAGGAAACTTTTCTAATATTTTGGAACAGTAAACATGTCAGGCTACATAGTTAAAGTAAACCATTGACTTCAACTATCTTCATTAGCTTCAAAAACACAGATTTCCTTACAACACATAAAAACACTTTTTTTTTAAAAAAACTCTACATATATCTTAGAAATGGTATAACAAAACATTTTTGCGGTTTTAATACCTTGACGTTTACAAACCGCGGTAAACCTTGGAACCGGTTATCATACCTAACCTGAATACTGTTACTTTCTCCAAAAAAACCATAAAGCACAGTTTATTTCACTTTAATACTTGCTCCATTGTGTTTATTTATGACTGTAGTTTGTTGTTATATATGTTGTTTGTTGTTATATGTATAACTTGATTAGTTACTTACAAAGTATTCATAGTGCTTCACTTTTTGCACATTTTAATGTTACAGCCTTATTTCAAAATGGATTAAATTAATTTATTTCCTCAAAATTATACACACAATACCCCATAATGACAATGTGAAAAAAAAGATTTTTTTTTAAATGGTTGCAAATTTATTAATCATAAAACACCTGAAAAATCACATGTACATAAGTATTCACAGCCTTTGCCGTGAAGCTCTAAATTGAGCTCAGGTACACTCTGTTTCCACTGATCATTCTTGAGATGTTTCAGCAGCTTAATTGGAGTTCACCTGTGGTAAATTCAGTTGATTGGACATGATTTGAAAAGGTATACACCTGTCTATATAAGGTCCCAGGGTTGGCAGTATATGTCAAGGCACAAACCAAGCATGAAGACAAAGGAATTGTCTGTAGACCTCCGAGACAGGATTGTCTCGAGGCACAAGGCTGGGGAAGGTTACAGAAAAATTTCTGCTGCTCTGAAAGTTCCAATGAGCACAGTGGCCTCTATCATCCATAAGTGAAACCAACAGGACTCTTCCTAGAGCTGGCCGGCCATCTAAGTGATCGGGGGAGAAGGGCCTTAGTCAGGGAGGTGATCAATAACCCGATGGTCACTCTGTCTGAGCTTCAGCTTTCTTGTGTGGAGGAAGGAGAACATTACAGAAGGACAACCATCTGTGCAGCAATCCACCAATCAGGCCTGTATGGAGTGGCCAGACGGAAGCCACTCCCTTTCGGAATATGCCAAAAAGCATCTAAAGGACTCTCAGACCATAAGAAACAAAATTCTCTGGTCTGATGAGACTAAAATTGAACTCTTTGGAGTGAATGTCAGGCATCACGTTTGGAGAAAACCAGGCACTGCTCATCACCAGACTAATACCATCCCTACAGTGAAGCATGGTGGTGGCAGCATCATGCTGTGGAGATGTTTTTCAGCAGCAGGAACTGGAAGGCTAGTCAGGATAGAGGGAAAGATGAATGCAGCAATGTACAGAGACATCCTGAATAAAAACCTGCTTCAGAGTGCTCTTGACCTCAGACCTGAAGATCTTCCAGGAGGACAATGACCCAAAGTACACCGCCAAAATATCAATGGAGTGGCTTCACAACAACTCGGTGAATGTCCTTAAGTGGCCCAGCAAGAGCCCAGACCTAAATCCTATTCAACATCTCTGGAGAGATCTGAAAATGGCTGTACGCTGTTGCTTCCCATCCAACCTGAGAGCTTGAGAGGTACTGCAAAGAGGAATGGGCAAACAATTCCAAAAGACAGATGTGCCAAGCTTCTGGCATCATATTTTAAAAGACTTGAGGCTGTAATTGCTGCCAAAGATGCATCAACAAAGTTTTGAGCAAAGGCTGTGAATACTTATGATCCATTCATCCATCCATCCATCCATCCATCCATCCATACAGTACATCCATCCATCCATCCATACATACATACATCCATACACACACATCCATCCATTTATACACACATCCGTTCATCCATCCGTTCATCCATCCATCCAACCATCCATCCATCCAACCATCCATCCATCCATCCATCCATCCATCCATCCATACAATAGAAAACATCCCCTGTTCCACTCAGGAGCTCTTAAACTCCTTTCTCACCTTCTGTTTACAGGCTTCTTAAAATAAAAGCTTAATCTGGCACTCACAGGGGTGTTATGAACTAATGAAAGAATCTCCTAAAAGCTACTCGTGCCACTGACAGTGCATATAGGTGGTGTTTTGGGAAACAGCCCCACGTTCGAATTAAATCTCACAGGCTTTATAATGAGAGATCTGAGCAACGGCGCAGTAATCAGCAGGCTGTGTTATCTCTCACAGACCAGAGAGGATGTGGAGGGAAACCCCCGCTGAGACGGCCATTATGGCTCAACAGCATGGCGGCCATATTGGCTCCGTAGTGCACCGGCGGAGGCGCGAGACCGAGCTTTAACAAATCAAAGCTGGCGACTGCAAACAGCGAAGAAAAGCAGAGTAGAGGCCTGTGGATTCAATCCTTCCATCATTGCCTTTTACTGCGGGAGACTGCGCGACAAAACAGAGCACTTTAAATGTCCCAAACAAACACAAATGCTGCAACTCTATGCAAAAATTATACAATAAACATATTCAGAACAACATATTGGTGACATTTTACAATGTTTGGAATGACTCGACAACGCGAAAACTATGAAAAAAAGAACTATTCATATTTTTTTGCTGTAAAGGAAAACAAGGGGACATGACTAGGAGTGCAAAACTCAAGCTGTGCCTCTTGTCTAGATAAAACTCTGCTAATTAAATTAACGAAGCCTCATGTGGAGACAGACGCTGTCCCTTTTCCAGTGTCTCGTCTACAGGGAGGGAAAAGATAATGACCACACACTGATCTCAAATAAAACAACACACTCTCTTCTCTTAACAATGCCGTCAGCAAGAACGAGCAACAGGAAGAGAGAGAGAGAGAGAGCTTAACATGCATTGAAGAGCGATTTACATTCAAATGCTTTTGTAGCATCACTACAGGTTACTACGAGTACATCCTATAGTGTTGCTAGGTAACAGCCCCTGGAAGTCTGAATCAAAGCTTTGAATGGAGAGTTGTAAGCATGAAAAAAATGCATTATATGATGTGATAAAATGTACTGAAACTTTTAGTGTGGATTCACCTTTATTGGTGATCAATTTCACACAAATAAATCCAGATTAGCCTGCGCACCCTTAGAATTATGCTTCGAAATTGAGCAGCAGTTTATTTTGGAGCAATCTACAATAAAATGAAAATGAAAATGTCAAAATAAAATAAAATAAAAAAGTGAATAAATAAATAATGGGTTAGTTTAAATATTTATGCAAACATATTATAAGTGATTTAGTCAATAAATGAATAAATAATTAAATTACTAAATAAAAACAAATAATATTTTAATAACATAATAATATGTTAATAATAATAATAATAATAATAATAATAATAATAATAATAATAATAATAACAATAATATAATACTATAATATTTTAAATATATAATTTAATATATTATATAATGTTGTAAAAATTACACAAAAGCAGCATAAATTATACGCAGATGAGAAACTAAACAAATATTATTATTATTATTATTATTATTAATAATAATATTAATTTATTAATAATATTTTGAAAATATATAAACACAATATAATAAACAATATGATAATGATAATAATAATAATATAATATTTTAATATAATTGAATATATTATATAATATTTCAAAAATTACACAAAAGCAGCATCAATTATACACAGATGAGAAACTCTATAATATTAATATAATATAATATAATATCATAATAATAATAGTAATAATAATAATACAATATTATAATAATATTATATTTTAATTATATATTTTAATATGTCATATAATATTTTAAACATGACAAAAGCAGCACAAACTATTCGCAGATGAGAAACTCATCAATTATTATCATTATTATTATTATTATTATTATTATTAGTAGTAGTAGTAGTAGTAGTAGTAGTAGTAGTAGTAAGAGTAGTATTAATAAATATTATTTTAATATTATAATAATAATACAATATAATAAAATAATATAATATTTTATTAATATAATTTAATATATGTGGCAACGCAGTGGCGCAGTAGGTAGTGCTGTTGCCTCACAGCAAGAACGTCGCTGAGTCGCAGGTTCGAACCTCGGCTGGGCTGGGTCAGTTGGCGTTTCTGTGTGGAGTTTGCATGTTCTCCCTGCGTTTGCGTGGGTTTCCTCCGGGTGCTCCGGTTTCCCCCACAGTCCAAAGACATGCAGTACAGGTGAATTGGGTAAGCTAAATTGTCCATAGTGTATGAGTGTGAATGTGTGTGTGGAAGTTCCCAGAGATGGGTTGCGGCTGGAAGGGCATCCGCTGCGTAAAATCGTGCTGGATAAGTTGGCGGTTCATTCCGCTGTGGCGACCCCGCAAGGGACAAAGCCGACAAGAAAATGAATGAATGAATAAATTTAATATATTATACAATATTTTAAAAATGACACAAAAGCAGCAACAATTATACGCAGATGAGAAACTCATCAATTAGTATTACTTTTATTCTTAATAATAATAATAATAATAATAATAATAATAATAATAATAATAATACAATTGATTAATCATTCAATAAAGTATCACCAGAAATCACAGTCCTGATTTACATTCAGAAGAGTCTTTTGGTAGTAAAACAAAAGTTTAATCTAAGAAATAATAAAACGCATAACAAAATTAAATACTATGCTCATTTATTATTTATGTCTAATATATACAGTAGTATAATTAAAAGTGCAAAATACTCCAGGAATTTTATCATTAAGCCTAAATGGCTCAGTACGCAATTAAAGATAAATGATTTTGAATATAATCATACATATTTTTAAACCACACACTTAAGGAAGGAAGAAAAAAAAAAAACAAGGATGTTTTCAAGTAAGAACAACAACATTTATGTTCAACATTGGCAATTTTCTTCAGCATCTCCACTGTGATCATGACAGAGCATCATGCCACAAAGACACAAAACCACTATTAATGCAATTGAGCAGAGAGAAAAAAAAATAGTGTGTCTAATAAATGTGGAGATTGCACAATTGAAATATGAGATTGAGTATTGAGTGAAAATCTGAGGCGAATATATACATGCAGTACATATATAGATATTGTTTCAGAGGCAATTTGAGTGGCCGGGGCCAATAAGTAGGCTGAAGGTGGCAGGCGGCGTCTCCCGAGCTGTGATGGGCTGTCAAACACCGGCCACTGATAAACGAGCAAACTCAATTGAAAGAGACATGTAATATATATCAGCGCTTTATTCTCTCCTCTCCCTGTATCTTTCATTTGCTCTTTTTTCCCCCCTTTGGTTTGCTGGTATTGTTACAGTCCAAAGCCTGGAGAAAACTGAGATACAAGACAGAATATTGCGTATATTCAAAATCAGTCTTGTGGTTCCCTGAATGATTTGCAAATTGGTTTTCTTAGTTTTTTGTTACACAGTTGATTTTGTAGAACATATTGGTCATTTTGTTTCCATGCAAGTTTTTAAGCCTCAAAAGAATGACACAAAAGCAGCATAAGCCATTATAGAAGTGGTTCACATGATGTGTATTACAAGTCATCTGAATACGTTTGCACACTGATGCAAATGCAAGCAATTATTTGCTGTAAATCCTGCGATCCAGTGCAGAAACAAGCAAATCCTTTGCCATCGTCAGACATAAATCAGATATTCTGACAAATGAATACCAAAAACCAAGGATAATTTGACTGTATACATTTGCAGTGAATAGTACCATAACACTATTTTTACTGCTTAACTTAGCTGATTATGATGATGATTGTTATTATTTAAAAAAAATACTTACATTTAAAAAATAACTTAATTATAAAATCAATTTCATGTATAACAACTATTATTATTATTATTATTATTATTATTAGTAGTAGTAGTAGTAGTAGTAGAAGTAGTAGTAGTAGTAAATACTGCTAATAATGAGAATAATAATTATAATAATGATAAAACTATATAATAATGATAAAAAATAATAATAAAATAATAACAGAATGAATAACATAAACGAAACAAATAAAAATCTAAATAATTAAAAAATATATAAAATAATAACAATAATAATAATAATAAAATTAATAATAACATTAATAATACAAATAAAAATAATTTTAAAAGGTGGTTCATTCTGCTGTGGCGACCTCTGAAATAGAGATTAAGCTGAAGGAAATGAATAAATAATTAAAAAATAATAAAAAAAGAAATAAAAATAAAAATATTCAAAAATAATAATAAAAATAAATAAATAAATAAATAATAAGAAGAATAAGAATAATAAATTTAATAATAAATTTAATAATACAATTAAAAATAAAAATAATTTTAAAAGGCGGTTCATTCTGCTGTGGCGACCTCTGAAATAGAGACTAAGCCAAAGGAAAATTAATGAATAATTTAAAAATAATAAAAAGAAAAGAAAAGAAATAAATAAAAATAATATTATTATTTCAAAAACAACAACAACATAAACACACATTAGCTGCGTCCCAAATAGCACACTATACACTATGCACTATTTACTTATGCACTTACACACTCAACAGCACAGTATATGTATGTAGTGTCGTCCCAAATGGAACACTAATGTTTTTTTTACTAAGCTTCCCAGATAAAAGACCAAAGTACCAAATAATACTTGCCATGAGTATAACCGCATTCCCCATCGGGAGGCGCTATAATCACTCTCATATGACAATTTCGCTTTCAAAATCCAAAATACATAAAGTTACCCAACATGTGCGCCCGATAGCTCCGCCCCTTCCGATACGTGAGCAAAGCTGCAGTCGTTGAGTGTGTGAAGTGTCCATCATTCCACACTTAATTTTACCGGTTGAATGTGTGCATCATCCTGGTAATTAATGTGTAATTATTATTTTTAGAGTTATCAGTGTGAACGCACTACTTACGCTATTTATACTACAAAATGGCGTAGAATAGTGCATAAGTATGCGATTTGGGATGCACCTATTGACACATTTGCATCTGATGGTTCTCGTATACGGAGTAGGATGCTACAAGGTCTTGTGCGAAACCCAGAGCATTTATTATTTATGGTGTCTAAACAACAAATCCTGATTCACAAATGCATTAGATACCCTAATGTCCAGCAGGGCCGAGGTCTGTGTATGTGTTTGTGTATACAGTATGTTGACACAATGCCAGGAATATTGAACAGGGGTCGATAAGTGATAAATGAAGCTGCAGGTGATCAATAATGCCTCTGAAACAACGTGAGAGCTGTCCTTGTAAAGACTGAGCTAAAGCTGCCTGCCGTCTGCAAGATCAGCCGGTTTCATGCATACAGGATGAGTCTAATCACTGACTAAATGGAGCTTTAAAATAATATTGTGAGGCATTTTATAGCCAAGTGTCTACAGGCTGCATTTGTGGAATGTTGTCGATAACCACACTCTCATTTATTATTGTGTGTAAAAAAAAAGAAAGAAAGAAAAGAAGAAACAGTTACAGTAAATCACTTATAATGGAAGCTTTTAAGTAGCTTTTTTTAGACCAGATTGGTACAGATTAGAACTCGATACTGCGAATTTAGACAACAATATAAACTGTAATGTTTTAATGTAATCATCTTTAGCACTAGTTTGTTGCAATTGTAATTTTATTTGTTTGTTTGTTTGTTTGTGTGATTCTTTAACTAGGAGAACTTCCACGACCTAAACATCAATGAAAAATAAGACTTTTATAACTTTTTGTTATGTCACAATAAAACGTTCTAAGATCCAAGTTTCCAATAGCAAATCTTTATATAAAAAAGATAAAATGTATAAGTAAAATATGCAAAATAGATACATATAATAATATATAAAAACACATTAGCGTAATTTTCACAACCACAATTATTAAAATATGTTCATTTAAATGAGTAATATCACACTCATAGCAGTGTGATGTGGCTATATTTCGGCATATACAAATGTACAATGATATACAGCCACATCGCACTGCTATGAGTGTGATATTGCGTTTATACAACAGTTCGACGGCATAATCACGTGTTTAAAAAAGAAAATCAAACTTGGAGAGTCTAAAAACCTTTTCATTCATATCTGCAGCTGACGTCAGAACAGCAGAAACCGTTGCTCATTCACTAACGTCACTTTAGAGCTAGTATTTGAATGATTCTCTGGCATAATGTCTAAAGTGATGACAAAACAGCTGATTTTGCTCACATTTTAAGATTATAAGGCTGAACGGCATGAAATGCCATCAGTCTACAAAGATATCTCCCAGTATTTCTCTGTTGCAATCAGGAGATCACAATATTACTATGGTATAAATACAGCACTACAACATACAAAAGAGAGAGATCAACTTAGAAAGACATTTACCAGTTTTATAAGGATTTGATCAGCTGTAGTTTGAAATTATGCTGTTTTTTTCTGCATTTTTTGTTTTATGAAGTCATTTAATATTATTACCAAACATGTTAATACTGTATATTGTAAAAAATAAACCTTTTTAATAATAAAAGTTACAAATAACCTTGTGATCCTAATACTATTATCTTAAAAAAAATAATTCTGCAAGACCAAAAACTTACATTGTTGTGGAAAAGCCTATTTACATTAAGACTGTGTGCTAAAACAAAGACTATAGAATACACATATAATACACTATAGAAGACATTTCACTCATATCTTTTTGAACAGGGAAAAGTGTAATGGTCAATATGGTGAATAAAGGCCCGCCTACTAGTACAGGAGCCAATCATCGATCGCTATAGACTGATGATAGTCTGGGAAAGGGGCTCGGACCAGACGTGAGTTTAAAGGGACTTTGGCTAAAATGCTAATTAAGCATTAAGTTAAATTTTGTTTGTCAAATTGATATATTGTAAAAAAAAAGCCTAATCGTCTAATTTAATTACAAATCTCAATTAAATGTGAACTCTACAAGCCCAATAATTCCAAAATAGGGCTGCACGATACATTGTTTTAGCATCAATTCCACAATGTACACATCCGCAATAGTCACATCGTAGCACGTGCAATGTCTAGTCATGATTATAGTTGATCAGGTACAATAGTTTAAATAGTAGAAAGTTTATTATTGGCATGTTTTTAGATTTGTGATTGTTATTAAGCATTTCAAGAGACCTTAAAAGCACAAGAAATACTAATGCTCGTAGCTTTAGATTACAGATTATGTATGTGATATCACCATACAGTGATATTTTCCATTTCATTATTTAATAATTATTACGTTCCATGTTCAGCAACATGGTGGCTCAGTGGTTAGCACTGTCGCCTCACAGCAAGAAGGTCGCTTGTTCGATTCTCAGCTGGGTCAGTTGGCATTTTCTTGTTTTTGCATGTTCTTCCTGTGTTGGAGTGGGTCTCCTCCGGGTGCTCCGCTTTCCCCCACAGCCCAAAGGCATGCGCTGTAGGTGAATTGAATAAACTAAAAATTGGCCGTAGTGTATGAGTGTGTGTGAATGTGAGAGTGTATGGGTGTTTTCCAGTACTGGGTTGTGGCCGGAAGGGCATCCGCTGCGTAAAAAAGACATGCTGAGAGAAAATTCATCTCTGAATACTATACGACTTCAGAAAATCAGAAATGCACTGTTTATATCATATGCATCTTTCCTATTTTGTTTTGATCTATGCTTGTAATTTGATTACATGTTATGCAGAATAATCCTAATCAACCTTTAAATTCTTAAAAAAATAAAAAAACTATTCAAGTAGAGCTGTGCAATTAATCGAAAATAGATTTTGACTTCTAACGATTATGAAAAAACTTTTAATCGAGATAAAATGACTCATGCATCATATACACATTTGTACACATTTGTTGCTCTGCAAAGCTCAGTTTCATGTGAAAATGACTAAAAGCATGTATTGTAATGTAACTTTTGCAGCATGGGATACGCATCATTCATTGATGTACATTCGAATCATTCATGTTTTAAAAAGCGCGAAAGAGATCGCATGCTGTTGTGTGTTTGCGCTCAGCCTCAAACACGAGCAGAGCACACGCATCTAGTCATCTTAATATCAACGTTTTAATGGTCAAATACATGCAAATTTGTGTCAAAACGCTGTGTTTAGTGATTATTCATATTAACCCTCATTTATGTAATAAACAAACGAGTTGAGAATCAAAAGACATGTGAAAGTGAAACCATAAATCAGAACCGTACTGCTCTTAAAGTGACAGCGTGCAATATTGCTGCTGCCAACTGTTTGCTTAAGGGGGCTAATAATATTGGCATTAAAATAGGTTTCAAAATATTTAAACCTGCTTTTATTCTAGCCAAAATAATACAAATAAGACTTTCTCCAGAAGAAAAAATATTATAGGAAATACTGTGAAAAATTTCTGAATCTATTCAACATCATTTGGGAAACATTTATAAAAAAAAATATAATTCACAGGAGGGCTAATAATTTTGACTTTAACTGTATATCATTTTGAATAATCATTACAATTATGACTAAAATAATCGTGATTGTGGTGTTTCCCATAATCGAGCAGCCCTATATTCATCCTAAGTCATCAGGTGAAATTGCATTTATTGCAATAAAAACAAAATATCGCAATATTAACTTCCAAATATCGAGCAGCCCTACTCCAAAACCCTAAGCATCGTGCTAAAATGCGAAGCTACAAAAAGCCCAAAGCGATGACTACAGAGGGTTAACCTACTGAAACACCTATGGACACACAACCTGCACTTTAAAATGGGTCATCACCAGACATCCACCATTTTCGCACCCCGTACTGGGAGCTCAGTATGTGCATGTCCGTTTGAGGACAAAGAGTTACCTCCCATCCCACAGGCTCAGAGGAGGATCTGACCACGAGCTGCAGGAGGGTGTCAGTTTGAGGACACAACAAATGAGCGAGCAAGGTTGCAGAGATGCACATTACAGATCAAGGCAAGCTGCCTCGCCATTATATAGCAGAGAAAACTCTCTGTAGAGCTTTACCTCCATAACAGGACAGGCTGACTCACATTCTAGCTCAGGACGGCTCATCTCCCATTCTGCACATTAGTGAGTTACTGTCAAGCATTACGGTTATCATATCATGTTAGTCATAATGTAGCACTTTGCCGATCATCGCTATATATTCAGGAGCCGTGGATAATGTCAGTGCAAATGTGCAGGTCATACCCTTTCTTTCAGCTTGGCCACTTGTTCTCTGTAGAAAGCGTCCTGCTTCCGGACCTCTTTGTCTCTCTCCTCTAACTGTCTGGCCTGTGGGAAACACACAGATATACAGATATAGTTGGATGCAGTGTATATTCAGTGCAGTACAGAAGAGAGAAAAAACATCACTGAGTAACTTTAGCATCTGTAAAATTAGATGTTTAGTGGGATGTTCATGCTGCTTTTTTACATACAATGATAGCAAATGGGAAATCAAGCTTCCCAAATGGCAAAACTTTTACAATATGATATGTTTCCTATATTTGAAGCTTCTGTAGTCATTTGGAAGAGTGTAAAATGAGGCATTTAGCAGAATGGTCATGCTGCTCTTTTATTTACATGTAAAGATGGACTGTTAAGCACCAAAAATGACAAAAAGCACCGTAAAAATAACAACATCTGACAATAGGGTTTTAATTGCTATGTTCAAACTTCTGAAGTCATTTCATAGTCTTCAAATAGAGATGTTTAGACCAATGTTCATGCTGCTATTTTCCATTGAAATTGTAGTAAAACGGCCGTCTTTATCTAAAAATTACTAAAAAACTTTAAAAAGTACTAAAAAACAGTTAACAATGTCATTTATTTGCTATATTTATAGCTTCTTATGCATCAATTAGATTGTTAGCAGAATGTTCATGCTGCTCTTTTTCACTCTGTGGTGACAAATGGTCTGTTAAGCTCCAAAAATTACACGCAGCAGCTTAAAAATAATATAACAGTTGGGAGTATAATTTGTTTGCTAGATTCAAATGCAATTTGACAAACTTGAAAATGAGATGTTTATAAGAATGTCCACACTGTTTTTTTCCCATATAATGATGGCAAATAATGTCAAGCTCCGAAAATATTATAGCAACAGCATAACTGTTGACAATATTAAACATTTGTTATATTTAAAGCTTTCATAATCATTTAATAGACTTCCAAAAAGAGATTAGAAGAATGTCAGTGCTGTTCCTTGTCATATGTCTAAGTTGTAAGTAATAAAGTAACTAAAAGTACTCTAAAAGTAACTTGTTTACTGCAATTAAAGATTCTGAGATCATTTTATATAATAAAAAGTAAGAAATTGTATTCATTTTTAATACTCATTAGTAGAACCAACAATTACAGTACATATTAAAAACTTAAGATAAATGCACAGTTTCTAAAAAACAACCAGATAAAAGCATGCAAATTAAGCAAACTGCCATTTTTTTTAATTTTATTTAAATTGAAGTAAACATTGATCTTTTTTCTCACATAAAAGCTACCGTATGTCTTAAGAAGACTTGGAATATAGCACATTGGTGTTGCAAAGCTTTCATGGTGTTTTAAATCGCTTTCAGCTTAATAGCCTCTGGTCACATTGTATGGAAAAGATTCTGTTTAAAATTCTCCTTTTGTGCTCCATGAAAGAAAGCAAGTCAGGTTTGGAATAACACGAGTGAATATGCCATTTGGAGGGTATCCATTAACATAACTTGAGTATATTTCTTCAGCCACCATCATAACTACTAATCTATAGTAAAATATATACAATTTTTACACATAACAGCACAGTAGATTCTCTAGCATGAAGAGATGCATGGAATCATTACGGCCTCAGGTTGCTGGTACCGTGAGAGATGACATACACCTTTGATTATTCCAAGGGCATCAGTTCATGACAAGGTTCATGCGGGAGCGTCTCTGTGTGTTAAAGGCTTAGTCTGTGTGTTGTGTGATAACATCAGCTGTGGAAGAATAGGGAATCTTTATGGTCTTATCCATGATTCTCGGTCCTATCACTCATGCCTCTCCCCGCTGACCTTCAGCTACTGGAAATGACCCTCACCCATTTATAACACACTCGCAGAGGAGATACAGTACACTGACAGCCATGTTTACTCATTTGATTTGTTTTATGGGTTTTTGGGTCTTCAATGCTTTCTTGAGAAAGAACAGACAGATACATTTCGGATTGGTGGCATTATTGCCACCTATTATATATATAAAAATATTTATATATACATATATTTATATAAATAATATTAATTTAAATAACATTTAAATACATTTAACCAATATGTAACCACATATTTGGTTGATAACAACCAAAGAAATACATATATGAATAGAAAACAAATCTAATTAGTTTACAAATTAAGTTATGTGTAATAAAATAACATTACACAGAGGGTTGAAGAACGAATTGATACAGTACACACTATATATGTCATAGAAAAAACTCTTTTTCATTAAGAACACAGACTGAATATTTTTTTTCTAATTTGGAGTAAATGGATTGAGTATATTTCAGCAATATGCCCGGATTTTTCTTGAATTTTAACTTGTAAATGTAATATTATGTGTCTATGCATGTATCTTTTCTTCTTTAAAGGAAACCTTTTAAAGGATGTAGCTCTCCATGTTTTACTGTTTATAGTTGTTGTTTTTAAAGGGAAGAAAATACAAAGCATATGCAAGATCTGTAAGTCTCTTTCTGTATGAGAGATTATGTAAGTTATATATGTATTTTCTTTTAAAAACTCAAAGTAAAAAATAAAAAATAAAAATTACACAGGGGAAAAGTATTGAACACATGAAGAAAGGGAGGTGTAGAAAGGGAGTGAAAGCCCAGACAGTGGCTAAAACCTCTCTTAAGTTATTCAGCAACTTCTTATTGAGAGCTTCCTTGGCTGTGTTTTGGATCATTGTCTTGCTGAAATGTCCACCTTTTATCATCCTGGTAAAGTAGATGTTGGACTGATTGGCTGATAAACAGTTGAAGTCAGAATTATTAGCCTCCCTTTGAATTTTTTTTCTTTTTTTAATATTTCCCCAATGATATTTAACAGAGCAAGGAAATTTTCACAGTATGTCTAATAATGTTTTTTCTTCTGGAGAAAGTCTTATTTGTTTTATTTTGGTTAGAATAAAAGCATTTTTTAATTTTTTAAAAGCCATTTTAAGGACAAAAGTATTAGCTATATATTTTTTCGATAATCTACAGAACAAACCATCATTATACAATAACTTGCCTAATTCCCCTAACCTGCCTAATTAACATACTTAACCTAGTTAAGCCTTTAAATGTCATTTTAAGCTGCATAAAAGTGTCTTAAAATATCTAGTGAAATATTATTTACTGTCCTCATGGCAAAGATCAAATAAATCAGTTATTAGAAATGAGTTATTAAAAATGTGTTGTTTATAAATGTGTTTAGAAATGTGTTGAAAAAAAATCTCTCCCGTTAAACAAAAATTGGGGAAAAAATAAACAGGGGGGCTAAAAATTCTGACTTCAACTGTATATGTACAATGACGAAGGGGAGGGGGTTGCTAAATAACTACTGAGAGATTTCATGTGCTATATATATATATATATATATTTTTTTTTTTTTTTTTTTTTTTTTTTTACATGTGCTATATATTTAGTCATTCATGTTTTTATTTTAGATTATACAGATATATTTTTAGGGAACACAATATAATGAGTATTAGATTAAATTATATATTTAAACATTATTTTAATAAATAAATATTTAATACATAAATAATTATGTATCTAATGCATGTATTTTCAGTAAGTCTGTCAAGCCGATGACAAATTGCATACTGACTCAAACTATAAATATACTAGGTGAAAACAAAAACAAACAAACAAATAAACAAACATATACTCCAGCTAATATTTCAATAATTTGTTTTGTCATAAGATACTTCCTATCCCACAAGTTCAGTTTCCAATAAATCAATCGTTTTTAATAAAGCTTTATTCTTTTATCTATACAAAAGTTTTTCTTTATTTACTAGTTTTAAAACGAAGAAATGATTAATATTATTTTGTTTTAGTTGATTGTAATAACTATAACAAAAGGGCATATTATGTTATGTTGTGCTGGTGGTTGCAGATGTAACAAAACATCCATGCAGAAGCTCTGATTGTTATAGATTCAGCAATTTCCATTCAGCCATGATTAATTTATTTTCCAAGGAAAAAAGCATCCCATTGCATGTTTAAATTGTGTAGAAGAGTATTAAAACAACAATGAAGAATTATTTCTTAGCTGGTGTACAAACAACGCCAAAGAAAAGATGGCATCAATGAAAAAAAATGACCAGAAAAAAACAAAACTCAGCAGTAAATCACAGAGAGAGAGAGAGAGAGAGAGAAGTATAGTGTATTTAGGCATGCAGTACTGCAGCAGGAAGCAGGTTGAGGCAGATATGGGACGTATAAATCAAATCTCTCTTGTGCCTTACCTTTCTCTCCATCTGCTGGAGTGAGGAAGCAGAAAGAAAAGGAGAGAGAAAGAGAGAGAGAACAGCAATTTAATGATGAAGTTCCTATAATTACATTCAGTATTCAAAAGCTGGAACACACACACAGACTGTAGTGTTGGTGTACTGCATGAACACAGTAGCAGAACAGTTATCAAACATTGTCACAAGGTGAGAAAGAGATCTTCACAACAAACTGAAAATCTGATCTAATCTAAATCTAATCAGAGCAGAGCGATCTTCATCAGAGCTGAACTCCAGCGCTCATGAAGGCCTGCACTGTTAAAGAACTCCTCTGGAATACATACACACATTGCTGTATCTATATCCCCACAGGTAAGTCTGCTTTGATTTCTAGGTCACTAAGAAGTGTTAATAATCCCAGAGAAAATGTAACTTTTTCATTTTCCCCACATGAATTTATGCTAATTCTTATTCGTCTTCTAATGGGAAAAATAACATCACTGCATGATACATATTGAAACGAGTTTTTTTTCTGCAGGAAATAGATGCTTACTATGACAATCTAGATTTCAGGGCAGTGTTAAGAGGTTTCAGAGGTATTAGAAGGTTTTTTTTTTTCATTTTGTCAATTGATTTCTATGCTGTTGCATGCTAACCCAAAAGAAAACCACCGACAAAGTCAATTGACAATGAGTTTGTTCTACAGGATTTTACATGTTTTATAGATATATAATCAAGTCTAATAACTTATAAAAAGGTAAATTGCACTACATTTGAATGATATCATATGTGAAACATCTGTTGAGGTTTTGTGTTTAAGTCAAAAACTATAAATATGAGAAATAGATATACTTCCATTAGCAAACACTGCTAATTTAACATTTTTCTTTTTGTTAAGAGGTTCCAGAGGTATTTGTTGTTGTTGTTTTTTTATGTTGTTGCATGCTTACTCAAATAAAAACAATTGACAAAGTCTCTGAGATTTTGTTCTACAAGATTTGACAATTTATAGATATGAAATGAAGTCTAATAGCTTAAAAATAAAGTTACAGTACACTATTCTTGAATGATACCATATGTGAAACATCTGTTGACGTTTTGTGTTTAAGTCAAACACCATAAATATGAGGACTAGAGATGCTTCGTTAGCAAACACTGGTAGTTTAACATTTTTTATTGTTAAGAGGTTGCAGAGGTATCAGAATGTCTTGGTTTTTTTTGAGGGAAATTTGGACTTTTTTTCTGTTGTTGTATGCTAACCCAAATGAAAACCATTGACAAAGTCTCTGAGATGTTGTTCTACAGGATTTTACATGATTTAAAGATATATATTATTAAAGATAATAAGCGTAATAGCTTAAAAAAAAAAGTAAATTACACTTATTTTGAATGATACCATATGTGAAACATCTGTTGAGGTTTTGTGTTTAAGTCAAAAACCATAAATATGAGAAATAGAGATGCTTCGTTAGCAAACACTGCTAATTTAACATTTTTTATTGTTAGAGGTTGCAGAGGTATCAGAATGTCTTGGTTTTTTTGAGGGGAATTTGGACTTTTTTTTCTGTTGTTGTATGCTAACCCAAATGAAAACCATTGACAAAGTCTCTGAGATGTAGTTCTACAGAATTGTACATAATTTATAGGTATAAAATTAAGTCTAATGGCTCAAAAAAAGAGGTAAATTACACTATTTTTGAATGATATCATCGTGAAACATCTGTTGAGGTTTTTAAAGTAAAAAAACATAAATATGAGGATTAGAGATGCTATTGCAGAAGTATTCGAATTTTATATATATATATATATATATATATATATATATATATATATATATATATATATATATATATATATATATATATACATACATATACACACACACACACATATATATATATATATATATATATATATATATATATATATATATATATATATATATACACACACACACATATATATATATATATATATATATATATATATATATACACATATATATACACATATATATACACATACACACACACACACACACACACACACACACACACACACACACACACACACACACACACACACACACACACACACACAGTTGAAGTCAGAATTATTAGCCCCCCTTTGATTTATTTCTTCTTTTTTAAATATTTCCCAAATGATGTTTAACAGAGCAAGGAATATTTCACAGTATGTCTGATAATGTTTTTTTCTTCTGGAAAAAGTCTTATTTGTTTTATTTTGGCTAGAATAAAAGCAGTTTTTAATTTTTTAAAAACCAGTTTAAGGTCAAAATTATTAGCCTCTATAAGCTAATTTTTTTTTTCCGATAGTCTACAGAACAAACCATCATTATACAATAACTTGCCTAATTACCCTATCCTGCCTAATTAACCCAATTAACCTAGTTAAGCCTTTAAATGTCATTTTAAGCTGCATAGAAGTGCCTTAAAAAATATCTAGTCAAATATTATTTACTGTCATCATGGCAAAGATAAAAGAAATCAGTTATTAAAACTATCATGTTCAGAAATGTGTTAAAAAGAAACTCCGTTAGACAGAAATTGGGGAAAAAATAAACAGGGGAGCTAATAATTCAGGGGGCTATATTTCTGACTTCAACTGTGTGTGTATATATATATATATTTTTTTTTTTTTTTTTTTTTTCAATTTTGGAGATTTTCTTCTGTTGTTACATGCATAACCCAAAAAAAAACATTGACAAAGTCTCTGAGAGTTTGTGCTACATGATTTTACATGTTTTATAGCTATATAATCAAGTCTAATAGCTTAAGGTTTTGTGTTTAAGTCAAAAACCATAAGTGTGAGGAATAGTGATGCTTCTGTTAGCAAACACTGTTAATTTAACATTTGTATTGACCAGGGATGGAATAGTTAAATCCAAACTATGAAAAACAAAATGAAATAAATTAAACCTTCGCTGAGCTTATAAAACTGAAATAATCAGCTAGTTGCCAGGGAAACCTTTCCAATTTTCATTAAAATATGACTAAAAATAATGCACAAATAATCTACAGAAAGGTCTCTTGTTAACAAGCCCTAATGAGAATTATATTTGTCTAGCATTTAATATCATGTTAATGCAAGTTAATACAAACATTCTGAAAGAAAGCATTTGTCGATCTGCATTACAAATAATATGCTTTAATTAATTACAAAATGAGTTCATTAATTCAAAAGACAGTCAATTAAATGTTGATAAAGGCCCATGGCAGTATGGCAGTGTATAATTGACAATATTTTACTGCTGCTTGATCAAACTACTTATTTAAAATGAGCTGAATCAACACAATTCTGAGTTTTTTGGGGACAACTTAAGTGTTTTATGTTCAGTATACTTCAATTTTGTAAAAACAATTAAGTTAACTTAATAGATTTGAGTTGGGATAACATGAAGAAATTGTGGAACCCTGCATTTCTTACAGTGTACAGTGTAATTTAACTTAAACTATTAACTTAATTGTAAGTGGATTGAACATAAAACAATTAGGTTGTCACAAAAGAAATCTCAAGAATTGTGTTGTTTAAGCTTATTTTACTTCAGTAGTTTGAACAAGCATCAAAATATTTTTTTGGAGTGTACACTGTACTGTATGCCAGCGCATGGCAGCATATAACACACTTTAATAGCACCACAATCACAGTTTAAATAGCGTCCCACACCTGGAGCAGAGAAGACAGACAGAACTGCTCTCCAAAAACACCCACGGCCCTCGACAGAAGCGGAGCAACCCTCCAGCAGAATAAACCTGACCTCTGCACTGTTCCTCTCCAGCGCTCACGCAGTCCACACAACCGCATTCAAGACTGCAAGCCAATCCGGGCCCTTGCGTGGGCGAGAACCATTGTGGGTAATCAGTCAAGGAGACATTAGGGCTCCAAATTTTTCTATGGAAAGAAATGCTGCTTCCACTATTGACCTTCAGCCACACACATACACACAAACAGAGCGGAGCAGCTGCATTCACAGGCCAGTAGGTAAACACAGTGAAAGCGTATCCAATGAGCAATTAAAGAACGGGGAGGCGCCGCTACTGATGTGCGCGCAGGGATTTCCCCTCTCACAGGGCATATGGCAGCCCTCCGTCACTCGGTCACACAGGCTGTCAGGATTATTTCCATCACATCACACTCATTCAGTCTCCTGCAGGTCATATAATCACATTACGCTGCTAACAAAGGCCCCTGAGTCACGTGACCGATCGTCTGCTATTATTCCACTAATGAAGAACAGGGAGTGGGATGGGAAGACGGGAAATGAAAGTGAAACTACAAACACTGAGGACAAGAGGAAGGGAGGTGGAGCAATGAGAGTGATTAATTATAAAATAAGTCACACCTCTCATGTATGGATGACAGAAAGTGACCCACAGAAAACTGCAATGCTCTACAAAGTTATTTTTTTTAATATATAAAATTGCAAAACCACATTAGAAAAGTATTGAGCTCAAATAGAAATTATTATTGTTTTGTTCTCCTACTGATTGATATAATGCAATAATGAGCCCCTTAAAGTCCTTGCTTTTGCAAATCCTGCATCCCATACAGCAATGGTTTCCAAAGTGGGGGAACCACTGGACCCCCTGGGGGAAATCAGGGGGGTGCTTAGTGAGTTTCTAAAAATCTAATTCATTTTATTAATCTACAATTACCATATTTTATCCATAACCTACGGAAGAAAAATAGTAGATAATAGTTACTTTAAAAAACAACATGCAAATAAAAAGCCATCAGCCTTTTGATTTTTTGCAAATCAATGCCTGTGGTGATTACGTTATATAAAAGACACAGCAGATTAAACTTTCTGACACCTTTACGGCACTCGCGTACATCAAAAATAAATACAGGCCACAACTGAAGATGAAGGATGGTGTCCGAGTGGCGTTCTTCAAAATTAAACGATGAATAGACTTGGGCCTATTGGTATGTGTGTACCGTTGTGTACAAAGTTTATATATTTATAACCACCTCAGAGGATATTGGCATTGTTATTTTGGGGGTTGCGGGCTGAAATGTTTGGAAACTCCTGCCGTACAGGATTTATTCAACACGAATTTGTATACTTTATTTAAAATTAAAACTTCAATTATAAAAATGTTATGTTTTGGCGAATTAGTGGCTAATTCACATGTATTTGTGTGTATTTGTAATTTAATTCTATCTGTGCATTTCTGTACAAAGGATATCAAATTAATTAAGTTTGAGTGAATTAATTCTTTAATTAATTCTTAATTCTTTCTAGTACTTTATTTATTAAGCTTGCAATAATGTGTTTTCAAAATGTCAATATGGATATTACTATAAAGAGCGTTTATTTGCAGAAAATAAGTCAATCAATAAACCAAAGAAAAATCGAGATCGAGAGAGAAATTATAATAATATAAATGAATCATTGTAACTATAGTGATTATTATTGCTTTTATTACTGTTTTATCCTAAAATGTTGATTGTTAAATGTAGTTTATTCTCATCTATTATTATTTGTTATTGGTATATATGAATATGATATATTGAATAATATATGATATATTAAATAATAATATGATATATTGAATAATATGATATATTATTTATTCTTTTATTTAATTATTATACTTATACATCTTTTTTTACTACTACTATTTACTGTGTTTATTGTGTTTTTTTTTTATTATATGTGTATTAGGCATGGGCAAGTATAAGATTCTGACAATATGATAACCTTGGACAAAAATATCACTGTTTTTTGATATTGTGATTACAGCTCTAAAATATATTCTTTTCAAATGTCTGGGTAAAAAACTAAATAAAAATTCAAATGAATCATTGATTTCTGCTGTCTTCATTTGTTTAAAAAACACATTTCTTTACAATTTAAAATGGCATCTTTGGATATCTTTTCTGCTAGAGATAATGCTGTCCTAAAAACGAAAAAAAAAAAAAAAAAAATCTTATACACACCTTAGGAATTGTATAGCAGAAAAGGTTGGCTGTTTTAAAACCTTGACTTTTTCAATCCGCCGTATACCTTGAAAACAGTAATCGTCCTATGCCTAATGTGTATGTTCTTTTTTTTTTTAAATGTAAACTTTATAAATGCTTTGGCAATACATTTGTAACATTTGTCATGCCAATAAAGCAATTATTGAATTGAATTGAAATAAATTTAATTGAATTGAGAAAGAGAAACATTTTTAAACGATTTTTGCAATTAATCTTGAATAAAGTGTATTCTAAAAGTTACACAATTTCAGATAACAATGAACTATTTTATTTTAAAAGGTCAAGGAAAATTATATTTTTCATTACATGTGTTATAAACTTCACTATCCCTCAGACAATATTTGCCCACTCACACTCATTATGAAATAAATAAATGATAGCTCAAAAAAACAGATTATTTTCAATCTAATGCCTTAATGCACAATGCCGTAAGTGCTCCAGCGAAAACACAATAGCTAGACACAGGAGGACGAGTCAGCCAGCCAATGTGCCATAGACAGACATTAAGTTGATTAGAATCCAAACTCTTCTTTTAAAAACACCATCAGCGGTATCAACAAAAGCATCTTTTGTGAGATGAGCAACAAAAACAGATGCCCGGTGACATTTATCATTTTGTATCCGCTAAGCAAGAACTCAGCGAGACCCAAAGCAACAGATGGGCTGCATTTCCTCCGGCACTAACTCAAAAAATAAAAATAATGCGTCTAAAAACTTTGTTTTAATTGCAAGCCCGACTCTTCCCACACAATCTCCACTCTCGCACAGGCATGATGACTTCAGCATCAGCACAGCAGACCCCATGGTCAAATTAAACGGGTCATTTAGAAGGAAGAGTTTCTTGCTGAATATCAATTAGATGCAGCTGAATAATTAAGAACGGCAATGTTTTTAATTAGCCGAGCACTGCAATGTTTGAGAATGTACCGTCATAACAGGTAAAAGCATGTGCTGCGTCAGTGAGATTTTAAAACATCACTGTTCTTCCTTAGGCAGCTGATTTTGTGTCCGTAAAGGTTTGTGCATTGGTCCGCTTCTTAATGAAGCATAAAAAAAGCGCTTGCAAGCACTGCCTGCAGCCACCCACACATATGACAACAAATCAAGTTCTTTGTTAAAAACGCTGTCTTTTTCACCATGACCTTCGACAACCAAACTGAGCGAGGTCAGAGTTACTCAGGCCCCGGCATCCATCACCAGGAATTCAGTTGCCAGAACAAACTCACAATGTGCCAAGAGTTCACCAGTCCAGCAGGCACAGGTCAAAGGCCAAATGTCAGGTCACGGCAAGCCTGTTCAGACCTAATTGGCACTGAGAAGAGCGGGAATAAAGGTGATAATGAGAAGGTGTAAATGTGTACGTTTGAGGAAGAAGACTCCTGGTGGTTTGCACAGTTCGAAGCTCTGAGTTTCAGCTTTTTAGGACCTTGATTAATATCCTGTCAAAGTGTTTTGGGGAGATCAATGCTGATACAATGTCAGTGTGCATCTAACAAGGGCAATTTGTGTAAGCAAGGCCAGTTAGTTGGAACTGTGCAGGTCAAACTCACTTCCCTGGCCACTAACGAATGGAGTCAGAGGCTTTGGTCTTTAATATTGGCACGCCTGCCTCTCATGTCAAAGATGCTGGTTTAAACCCTGCTCTGAATGGGGCAAGTAGAACAAGATAGATTCAAATTTTTAGGGTGATCCAGATGTTAAAGGTTCCCTCCAATTTGAGGGTCTTCATGGTGCAGGGCAGATAGTGAGCAATAAGTTGCCCTCTAGATTTAAACTCTCGAGGAGATTGGCTTTCAAAAGTGCTACCTTCCCAAGCCTTTCATCGATCAGTCAAGGGTGGGATTGAGGTTTTTTTTTTGTGTAATAAAGGCAATTCAGTAGGAGCTGTGCAGGTAAACCTACTTCTGCTGGCATGCGAGCAGAACCTAAGGGGTTATATATGAATGTATGCAAATAAAGGCGTCCTTCAAGATTTCACATAGTTATACAAGCTCGTATACATTTTTTTTTTCCCTATCAGAAGAAGTTGTGCGGTAATCGTTAATCCTCGTACGGTTGTGGTTTGTACCTTGTGAGATTAATTTATGAGAGCGCAAGAGAGAGGCTCTGAAAGCCTCATGCGATTGGCAAGTTGCCAAGTCATATACAGTTGAAGTCAAAAATATTACCCCTCCAGTTAATTTTTTTTTCTCCAATATTTCCCAAATGATGTTTAACAGAGAAAGGAATTTTTCAAGTATTTTTGATAATATTTTTTTCTTCTGGAAAAAGTCTTATTAGTTTTATTTTGGCTCGAATAAAAGAATTCTTTATTTTTTTAAACCATTTTAAGGTCAATATTATTAGCCTCCTTAAGCAATATTTTTAAGCTGAATACTATCTTAAAAAATATCTAGTCAAATATTACGTACTGTCATCATAGCAAAGATAGAATAAATCAGTTATTAGAAATGAGTTATCAAAACTATTATGTTTAGAAATGTGCAGAAAATAATTGCTCTTTCTGTTAAACAGAAATAGGGGGAAAATATATACAGATGGGCTAATAATTCAGGAGGGCTAATAATTCTGACTTCAACTGTATATGTGTCTTAGGTGAATTACCGGTTTGAAAACATTCAGGATGCGCGTGCATCACGGCTGCAGAAAAAACCGGGAGCGCTAGCATTTGCAGCGAGGGAATGACATCCGATATGGTACAGAGTTTGTTGTTGTATTAGAGATAAGTTATATTGATTACATATTATATATATTATTTCCATAATGCTTTTAGCATATTATAACAGCTTGTCACTCAGTGATAAGCACAGTTATTCTGCAAAATTAACGTTAACGTTCGTCTGACAGGTCCATTTGCTATAGCACCCTCCAAATGGAAAATTGGATGAGACGAAATGGAACTGAATGAAATGAAACTTCAATGAAACTCCAAGTGTTTTTACAAGAAAGTTAAAGGCCTACAAGTCTTTGGATGCCTACAATTTTGTTCTGTGTGGTCACGTGCAAGAAATAATGTTCCGTGATTTCCAGATTCAAAACTTTGTAGTACTAAAAACCGAGGTTCTGCCTAGTCAAAAACAAGGAAAGAAGACGGAACTGTACAAGGCCGGGGTAATCATCAACAAGCAAATTAACCATATTTAACTATTTTTGCTGAAATAATTGCTGCTATCAAAAACGAGTAATGTGTATGATTCAGCATAGCGTGAGAAGAGCATTTTTAATTAGGTCCTCACTCCATTCAGCTCTTCTGATGGCTGTTAGCCAAAGAAGTCTGCGGTTGGCCTTAAAAGCAATGGGTAGATGATATATGGTAAAATTTAAGTTTTCTATTCTTGTACTTTTTATTTTGGCATCCTACGGCCCAACGCGACATGTTTGCTGTTTGTCTTTTGCAACCAGTATGCGCAGTTGAACCCGTGTAATGTCAGGTGTGACATAGGTTGGTAATTCCCCTATACAACTGCATGTGAACAATTTTCAGCCAAAACTCTTCAGACCATCTGAATTCGCATTGTACACACCAGCCTGTGCATGTCCTTATGGGACAATCCTTCAACCCCCAGAGATCACATCCAGCTAAAAGGTGTGTGGGAAGCCAGTGTATTACCCAGCAGTCTGTCCTGCTATGACAGTTAGGGTCAGTGTGTAATTGAGAGGGATGCTGAACAGGGTTCAGAGGTCATTTGTGAGTAGGCAGTAGGAGCCGGCGGCCCCCTGTGCAGGACTGGGCATGTCCTCTACTGAGACACAGGGGAAAAAAAATTAACCGTCCTGCCAGAGTCCGAGGCCTCATTTTCTGTGAGCAAAGATCAAATTAGCGGTGAACCAGAAGGCCTGTCCTATACTATTAAAAAGACCAGATACAAAGATTTCCCAATCAGACTTGGTGCCCTATATCCAGACCCCCGCTCTAAGAATGCCCTGGTACTTTGACACCACAATCGATCCACTGCCCTAAAACACACAAAGCATGCACATGCTCCTCTGTCCACCTGTCAAGAAGTATCCCGGTCCAATCCATATGAACTGACCAAGTCACCAGATATGCTCACAGACAGATATATCAAAATTAGTGTCAAGTTGAGAAATATTGTCATTTAAATGTTGTGATTGTAACCCGACCTTCTGCTCGTTTATATCAGTATCTGTTTAAAGCAAGTCCCTTCTCTGAGGTCATCAGATCACTAAATATAATTAACCCAAAGACCACTTTCATCAAGTAAATGAAGACATTGCGTGTTAATTAAATACAAATAAATAACAGATTATACAAAGGTAAAGATGAAATACAATTTTTTATCTTCTCATGTGACATATCCACCCACCTTGATTTTCTAGAAATTATATATATTAGGGATGCACGATATTGGAATATCTAACAATATTTTGATAGTCTGCGACAGATATTGTGATATGGGTTTAATTTCACCATCTGCATATGATGACATACAATTTTTATCTGCATAAAATAAACAGTGTTTTATCATTTTCCAAGTCTAACAGTATTCAGGTACAGTAATTGAAAAATACAAAATAATAATAAATAATAAAATTAATCTTTACTAATGATACAATGCCTTATGCCGAATGCTTTTAAAATCCTTATACAGTCACAGGCCTCAATCACATAGCATATCAACATTGCATACCCTGCGATGTGACTATTGCGAATGATCACATTACGATATCGATGCTAAAACGATAGTGTGCAGCCCTTATATATATATATATATATATATATATATATATATATATATATATATATATATATATATATATATATATATATATATATATATATATATATATATATATATATATATATATTAATCTATTTATTATTTATATATTTATTACATATTTAATTCTGCATTTACAGTCAGGTCAGAATAGTTTATTTTACATTAATTTAATGTTACATTCTCCATAACTGCATACTTGATTTACCTTTGAAAACACAATAAAAACAGCCAGTATGTGATAGCAAGATGTTGGAACGCTCTGAAATATAGAATGCCTTATATTATAAATATATTTTAATTATAGAAAAAAATACATATTAAATAACAAAAATTTAATTAGCAACTGTATTTTAAAACCACTGATACTGTATGTTGATATATTACACAATGTATAATTATAATATTTAATAAAATAAAATTACTTGATAAGAAATATCTGTATTAATTACTTGATATACTTACATTAGTAATACAGTAGTAAACTTCAGGGTTAAATACATCATAATAAAGTATTGCTAACTTTAAGAGTAATAAATTATATATTATCATTTTAAATATATATTGTCATGTGTACAAACCAAATATGAGTAAAGGAGGGATTAGGGGATGTGAACATATCCTAATTTCCCCACATGCCAAATGACTGAGACTGACATGATTGAGGTTTAGAGCCCATCCCAGGATCTGTGCCAGTCCAGCAAGCTGTCAGTCTACAGGTCAAGCTCGGACCAACCTGATCACACAGTTTGATTAATTGACTGATCAGTAGCCCGAGGTATTAACTGATGGCTAAAGCACTTTTCAGCTTGTGTTATCTCTGCTGAGGCCATATGGGGAAAACCATGGGGAAATCAAATCATCAGTCACGTTCGTGGAGAGCGGTCTCTGAGGAGGACTAAGCCATCTATTACCACAAGAGAGAACAGCCGAATAAAAAGGAAAGAGACACCCTTGCAGACAGAGAAGAGCAGAGGTAGACAATAGAGCGGAGATCCAGGACAAAACAAAAGAGCGCTCCACTCTCTAATGCCGAACTAGAGGACACACGGAGGGACCTGAAAGGCTGAACAATTGCCTTTGGAATAAAGTTCCCCCTCAAGGGAATGAGGGGGCAAATGAGAGACGGAGAAAGAGAAAGGGAGAGAGACAAAGACAGAAAGAAAGGGTCAAGGTAAAGAAATAAATAAATAAAAAAAATCAAGATACATAATTGAGAAAAAGAGAAAGAGAAGTGTGGTTGCCCTTCAGACACACAGTTGACTTTGGATTCATGCTGATGGCGACCGCATGACTTCTGTGTGTGTGACCTCAGTCAGGTTGTACTGTAACGAGATGGAGCTGTTTACATATTCATGTCCGCTGGGGCCTTCTGGGTAAAGGAGGGCTGCCCTTGGTATCTCTCAGTCAACTTTATTTCCATGGCAGTTCAAGGTGAGCCTTGTTTGACCATTTCAGTTCACAGTAAATAGCCTTTTTTTCTTTCTTTTATCACTTTCGATGATTAGAAAGATGTCTGTAGACTAGTTCAGAGTGGTGAAACTGTCTTGTTAAATAATACTCAACCTCTAAAGTGATTAAACATGTATTATACTGAAAAAAAAAAGCAAAACACAATACAACCAAAAACACAAAAACCTAAATAGTCAAAAATCAACCCATAAAACAAATTTAAAAAGCCCAAACAAAACAAAAAACAGCTAAACAAAATGAAACTGAAGGCCAATAAATAAAACAAACAATTAAATTCCAACTGAAACAAAACAAAAAAAAAACTTAAATCAAAAAGTTAAAAAAGTAAAAAATAAAAAATAAATTAATAATAATAATAAAAACATAAAAAATAGTAAACAGGAACTCAAACTAAAACATAAAGCCATTACAAATGACAAAACAAGCAATTAAACCTACACCTGAACTTCTGAAACAAAACAAAATTAAACAAAACCAAAGCAAAATAAACCACAATAAATTAATTATTTATGTTTACTGCCATTACCTGTCATTCTCTGCAAAAATAAATAAATCATACAATTAATTGCTTAAGCTTTACTCAACGTCAACTTAATTTCATAACTTTCAAAATAAAAAGATGCATCCGAGATCAAACAGCAAATAACTTCATGGAAAAGAAACTGCAAAACCTTACCCAAGCCTTAGCAACCACCAAACACAAAGTAGCAACAACACTGCAACACACTAAGGCACTCAGAAATTGTTAAAACTAAAAATATTTCTGAATTTATTCGAGCTTATTATGAGAAAATTTCCTTTGCGTGCACACAAACAGACACACACAAACTGCACACACGAAGTGGGAGATATAATTTAGATTGTGCTAAAAGATTTTACAGCAGATCTGTGACCGGTGGCAGGACAGTAACTCCCACGTGGCTGCTCTCTCTGTGCTCACATTTAGGCATCTTCCCAATTAAAAGCAGATAAACAGCAGGGCTGTGCTCTCATCGCACACGGAGCAATTATCAGCATGCTTCAATTCATGAAAGTGTTGTCTTTATTTGCGCAAAAAAAACAAAAACATGTTTTTTTTGCTATTTTGCTAATGCAGATGATATGGAAGGGTAAATGAAACAGAGGCAGCTGCTGGGAACAAGTCCACAAAGAATGAATCAAGGGTGAATAAAGCCAATGTCAATATGGGCATTAGTGGAAATCTAATTATGGCATTTGTCCATCTGGATAAACCTCATGATGTGGTCCATTCACATCCGAGCACAGCCCTTTTCACCCAAAGACACATGTTCAATCATGTTTACTATGTAAATTTAGGAAGGGATAATGTACATTTGGCCAGTCGTTACCACAAAATGAGCCTAGACGGGGGAGCAGGGGTCTTAAATCACCCTGAAAGGGTTTATTTAGCCATAACGACCGCCTGGCTGTACATTATCCTGCTTATTAAATGTCTACTTACCAAATAAATGAATAAATAAATGGACTTGAATCATTGATTCGAGTGACTTATTTTGTAATGTGAGAAAAGGAGACAAAAAAAAAAAAACATTTTAAAATAACTTTTTGTGGTTATGCAAAATATTTATGCACATTCCATCATTATCATCCATTTCAGTAATCCATTTAAGTCTCAATTTTTCATTTTTACATCAATGTTCCTTTATTTCTCAAATTCAGCGTCCTTCACCTTAGTACCTAGTGAAATCACACCTCTGTTCATTGTACTGCTCACACCGCTTCTGGCAAACTTTAATTGCAAATCTGCACTCATAATGAAGTGTGATAATCAAGGATTAGGGTGCTGGAGAAGGAAAGCCCAGATCATAAAAGCTATATCCCACTTATATCAGGCTGTCTGGAGCTCTGCCACCTTCGCAGAGAAAATGATTTTTTTTCTTCCCATTTTATATAACTAGGGAGAATCAGTTTCAAGATTTAAAATGAGGTCTAAAAATAGCAGTGTTTTCAAATACCTTTTCTCTCTGTAGGCACGGCTACATGCAGAAACCCTCCTGTTGCCTTTTGGGCTGTAAATTGACTTCACAAGCTGCTCTGTCAGAAAGCAGCTTTCCTGACACCTGCTGCCATCCATCAATCCAATCCTGGCCGAAGCTGGTGGAAACGGACGGCTGGCTGAGCCAATTAGCTGCCGGGGTGAGCGCTGGGCACCAGTGCCAACCAGAGACCCAGCCAATTAGGGCCAGTTTCAGAACACTGGCACGGCATGTGGGCAGCAAAGGCTACAGAACTCCGTGAACAAGGGGGAATCAGCAGGGAGCCCAAAGCGAGAAAGAGACGAGGGAAAACAGACATGCAAGAAAGCAGGATTGAACGTTACACATCTAATTCACTGAAACTGAAACCAGCCATCCACACACCCACATATTCACATGATGAACACTCATGGTTAGTCTTAGATTACAAAAAAAAAAAAAAAAAAGAAAAATCACAAGACAATAATACCTCACTGCATTGACAAAACATCACTTTGCAGAGTCACAAACTGCAAGCATAGACTGCTGCATAATATTACATTGCTGAGGAAACATTTCACATGCTCCACAATCTAAATAATAGAGCTGGGGGAAAACATTGATATACTGCACTATAGTATCACAATATTGAAGTGAAATAAACAAACTGAGAAATGTTTCTGTTCAGTTAAAAAAGATGTTTCCGATTTTTCCTTTGGGGAAATAGTTTGAAGTTGTAAAAAGGTAATAAATTGCAATAAAAAAATAAAAATAAAAAAAAAAAAAAAAAAAAAAAAATCACAGAAATTTGCTATATATTTTAAAAAACGCAATTATGCTGTATCATGAAACTAGTGGCATGATCATATTGTATCCTGAGGACTCCTAATCATTTTATTCTCAAAGTTTTCTTAAGTTTATAGATGGAAAAAAATGGTAGACGGATAGATGATAGAATGATGAATGAAGCAATAGATGGATTAATTGATGGATAATAAAATAATGCATGAAGCAATAGATTGATGAATTGATGGATGATGGGACAGAACAGGGATAGATGAACTGATAGACAATGAATTGAATTGAATGGATGAATTGAATTCAATTAAATTGGACGGATAAATTGAATTGGATGGATGAATTAAATTGGATGGATGAATTGAATTAAATTAGATGGATGAATTGAATTGGATTGAATTGATAAATGAATTGAATGGATGAACTGGATGGATGGATTGAATTGGATGGATGAATTAAATTAAATTGGATAGATGAATTCAAATGAATTGAATTAGATGGATGAATTGAATTGGGTGGATGAATTAAATTGGATAGATAAATTGCATTGGATTGAATTGGCAGGATGAATTGAATCAATGAATCGGATTGGATGGATGAATTGAATTAAATTGGATAGATGAATTTAAATAGGTTTAATTAAATTGGATGGATAAATTGCATTGGATTGAATTGGCAGTATAAACTGAATTGGATGGATGAATCAGATTGAATTGGATGCATGAATTTAACTGGATTGAATTGGATGGATGAATTGGAGTGAATCTGATGGATGAACTAAATTTAATTTAATTGGATTGGATGAATTGCATTGAATTGAATTGAATTAAATTGAACTGAGTTAGATTGAATTGAATGAATGAATTGAATTGAATGAATGAACTGAATTGGATGGATGAATTGAACTGGATGGATAAATTGAATTGGATGGATAAATTGAACTGGATGGATGGATGGATGGATGGATGAATTTAATTTAATTTAATTTAATTTAATTTAATTTAATTTAATTTAATTTAATTTAATTTAATTTAATTTAATTTAATTTAATTTAATTTTATTTTATTTTATTTTATTTTATTGGATGGATGATGAATTGGATTGAATTTGATGGATGAATTGGATTGAATTTGATGGATGAATGGATGGAATTGGATGGATGAATTGAATGGATGAACTGAATTGGATTGAATTGAATTGTATTAAATTGGATGAATTGAATTGGATAGATGAATTTAATTGTATGGATGGATGAGTGGACCGAACATTGGGTGGATGGAATTATAGAATAATTAACGGAATTTCTCCAAATTCTATAGTTTTGCAAATAATTTGTCCTCACAGTATAGTTATATAATGCATTCAATTGAGGACAACCAAGAAAATTCTTTGCCAAAAAAAGGCTGCAAAAAGTCATTGATGCTCAAAAAAGCAAACAACATCAAGAACCAAGGTTATGTAATTTTTTATTTATTGCTAACGGAAAATATGTATATATCTGATAGCTATAAAGATTGAAAATAATATAGGAGTCTGGAAACGTATAAGCACATCCTGCATGCATAACACATCTCCATTTATACTGCAGGTCACACACATAGAACATCCTGTTTATCTCACTTAAGACTTAAGACATGGAGAAAACTAATTTCTCAAACCTCTTGAGCAGAGTAAAGGAGGAGGAAAAAACATTTTTTTCTCTCCCCAAATACCACCTACAAGTACATCCAATTCAAAAACCAGCAAGTCCTCTTTAATACCTGGGAAATTAAATTGGGGGGTATTATCAGTCAAGGCCAGTCAGCTGTATCTAAAATGTAACAGCGTTTGAAGCACGCAGATTTGCAAGGAGGACGCTTGCTATGACTGGCTCTATTTGAAGGCCACAGGAAAAGGGAGAGAGAGAGAAAGAGAGAGGGGGGCATTTGTGCTCCTGAAATACAAGCTTAACTCAAGTGTCTGCTGCCCATCCAACCATCAAATAAAAACATCTGCAGAGTCTAATAGGTAGAGCTGATTGTGGAAGCAGAAAACTCGATTTGGGATCAGAGAGAGCGAAAAAGTTTAGCCACAGTTCAAAATAACAACTCATATAACAACTCTTAGTCTTATTAAAAGTGCAGCAACCAACAGTTATGGATTATAGATAACTAAATGAAACTTATAAAACCAAGTCATACAGTATTTGCTATTTAAAATAAATAAATGTTCATTGCAGTGACAGCGAACAGAGTGCAATAAAACAACAACGTGTTCAATAGATGAATAAACGTCACCATATGTGAATCATGCAGCCATTGGTTGAATTCTCCATCAGTCAATCTAGGAAGTAACAACTGGTAAAAGTGACTGACAGAATGCAGAATGTCAAAACCCTCGACTGCTTTGTTTAGATTTTAGTAACTATAACTTTAACTTTTTATTCAGTTTGTGGTCTCATTTTATTGGTAACACTGTAAGCTACGACATCGACTTGCTTTTAACTACAAATACACCATTTTTGTGTGTAAGTAGCATAGTAAACAATGTAAACAACAAGTCTCCGGAAGAAACGGTGACATAAACAAATGAATAACCAATCATAATTCATCACTAGTGTGTCGGTGGACTAAATGTGTTTGATGGGATGTTGTGTGGACTCTTACCTTTCAAAATAAACCACGATGTACAGGAATGAATGTGTGTGTGCGCCTTGTTATTACGATGATATTTACTCCATATCAAGGTAAAACTTATTGTCTCCCGTAAGAGAAATTTGTTTTAGAAAAAAAGGTTCTGCTGTACATAGACACCAACAAGACAACATATAACATACATACAAATTAAAAATCTGATCCTAAAATACCTTCTAATATAAATAAATAAATAAATAAATAAAATACAATGTACTGTTATGCCAACCAATGCATCTTAATCTTTGACCGTCCTACCCTACTTGCTCATTGATCAATTTAATTGAAAAAGAAACTAAAGAATGTTTATATCTATTATACTAGCATAAAGGGACCCCGTATCTTCTGTCAGAATTCATCAACTTATACTCCAAAAAGGGCACATGCAAAGAATCAGATAAAATCTTGTTGGCTTGTTGAATTGTGCACAACTCAAAAATGTCTTTTAGTGAACCGAGTGTCTCAATTCCCATAGTTTTACCTGCCACTCTCATCAGGTTATTTACTTGGGTTCTCATTTTTACTGTCAGATTCCCAAACCAAACAATAACTCCATATCTTAAAAAAGACTATTGTTGCTTTATAAAAAAGTTAGCATTATGCTGCTACTCACTCCGAATAATCTTGGTCTATATAAAAAGTGTAAGCGCTGATTAATTCTTGCACAATGATTTGAAACCTGAGAGTGCCAATTAAGCTCACAATCAACAACAACAAAGCTCCTATGGCTCACTGACCTGATCTAATAAGTGTTTTCTGTTCAACTTACACAAATTTAGCAAATACTTTCTTTATAAGCTTCCTATTGAAAAACAACTAGCTAAAATGGCTGATTGAGGGTTGTAGCTTTAGACTAATTTATAGTTTGTCAAGATTACTCGTGTTTTTCTGATGTAATATATTTATTAACACTGAAAGGTGCAAAAATAGCACCCCAGTGCGTCCACGTCCTGATGCTGGCTAACAGTTATGGATTATGGATAACTAAATTAAACTCATTTTATGAAAGTCATATTTGCTATTTAAAATAAATAAATGTTACCTGTAAAAAAAATCTAATTAGAAAAGACAATATTTTATTCCACTTGCCAAGAAAACTAAACTAAAAACTAAACTAAAATAACAGCAACTTAAACTAAAATAGACAACTAAAAAAGTAATTAAACTATATGGACAAACAGAAAATACTTCAAATGCAGGTTCAAATTGAATCCAAAATAAAAACTAATTCAAAACATTAATCATTTACAAGTTACTCAACTAAAATAACACCATAAACATTTTTTTAAATAAAATAAAATATTTACAGAAAATATCATTTATATTTACATGAGATGAAGACTCCAACTGCATAGTAAAAGTAATTAATAAAGTATTTCAATAAAAAAAAATAAATAAATAAAAAAAAAATTAATTTAATTTAATTAATTAAATTAAAAATCAAATCAAATTAGATCAAATCAAAATCAAATGAACAAACTATAAATAAAACATCTGCATTAATTATTTACAAGGCATAATTCAAGTTCAAAATTACTAATACAAATCACCTAAGCAAAAAAAAAGGTATATTTTTAAAGGAAAATAATTAGTTTTCCTCTGGCTTTAGTGCAAGTTAAGTGTTAAATAGGTGATAATGAATATTTTTGCGCGCTAAATGTTTGACATGCACCAGCGTCACACAATCAGATACATTTCTAAACACTTTCAAGTGACTGCAAAAACAACAATCCCAGATGACTTGCAGGGCTGCGAAAATGTCAGGAACACTTTCACAAGACTGTCTGTTCTTTTTGTCTCAACAAATCACGTCGCCGGCCATCGAATAAGTTGCGTCGGTCACTGGGTCGGAGATTGATGACTCCGCGTTTGATTGAAACGTTTGCCCCGGGGTTTGCCAGTGTCTGAATGAAATGATATGCGTCGTGATTGATTGGCTGTCCTGAAAGATCGCTGAAGGGCCAGAGTCGGTGAAAGCCAAACACCACCAGACTTGACGAGTTTATTAATGCCTAAAATTGCTGACAGCATGTATGGTTGAAGAGATACGAGAGAACTTCTTGAAATAACAAATGGCATCTAAAATTAGCAAGTTCGATAAACTCAACAAGTCTATAGGAGGGGTGAAAAAATGACACTCCAAATGGTATTTCGACAATGACAAAAAAAAATGCATGTGTTGAATAACATCCAAAAATAGCTAAGGTACATCGTAAACCATTTCCTGTAGAATCTACAGTAACTTAATGGCAGCAGTTCGCAAGTATAAAATTCCTTTAAGGCAAGCAATTTCACTTGGTGGACATCTTTGAAACATCTCTTCTGTCTGAATTGGGAAACATTAAATTCTCCAAAATTGTTTGCCAAGCTTACGATTACATGACATATTTGGAATCATCAATAAAATTAAACAACAACAGTCTCATAAGCTTTGTTTCTAAGCATTCGAATCAAGCGTTTGAATTCAGGTTGTCCGAGCTAATGCGAATGTGCACTTGAAAATTACTAGATCACGACACCAACCTTATTTATGGCCATTTTAGTAATGATTCGTCAGATCGCGCTGGTCTTCTGAAGTAATTCACAACTTGGTCTGGATAGCAAATCTCCTCCAGAAATAACAGCAAGTCTTTGTTTACAAGTTTGTGGGCATTTGAGTAGTTGCTGTCATGTGATGTGCATTTGACAGGATGGACTGCACCTCACGTTCGTTTAATCCAGATTACAAAACAAAAAAACTTTTGTTTTCAGATGTAGTCGGTTCATTTAAAAGTACAGACTTCAAGCTTTATTTGGATATATTCTTATGTCTGTGAAGCAAGTATTCACTGAGGACTTACTCACACTATGCTATCCGAACCGTGCCCAGGCCCGTTTCCCGGATCGTTTGAGAAGTGTGAGTGCTATGAACCGGGCTCAAGCACGGTTCACTTGGCCGGCCCTGGCCCGGTTGGAAGAGGTGGGCCTGAGCGCGGTTTACTTGGGCTCAGGCGCAGTACGCTTGCAGTGTGAATGCAAGCGTGCCTAAGCCCGAAACTGAAAGCGAGACGTGACTTTTAAGGGACTGTATCATATGGATTAATTAATCATTTGTGCTGTTCAATGAACGCAAACTGTCGTAGTTTTTTAAAGACGCAAACCCCTCACTGCACGACAGCTTCAGCAAACCTCCTAATTCCTGCAGCACGAGGACTTTATGAGCATCAAAAGTGGCTGATCTGTTCTGCAAAATATTTGACTGCGTGTACCGCATATCAAACGACTTAAACAATATAACTAAAGAAATCTCCACTGTGCTGAGCGAGAGCGCTTCTCTTCCTAAACTGAACAGCACATCATCGATGACGTAAGCATGCCCAGGCCCGAATGTAATGTGAGTGCGGGCCGTCGGGGGAGACTGGAGGGGGGAGAAGCCTGCTTTGGCCCGGTTCAACGTAACTGTACATAGTGTGAGTACGCCCTGAGATTTCAGTGTGTTTGTTGACCATAAAAACTGTCGTAAAATCACGTGTATAGTCTGAGCTTCTCCCCCTAGAATATAGCCGTTTATAATCGACGATTGGCTCAAGTACTAGTAAGCGGGGCTTCATTCACCATATTGACCTTTACAGATTTTCTTATTCAAAATTATACGAGTGGCATGTCTTCTGTACAGTGGTCCCTCGATATTCACAGGAGTTACGTTCTAAAAGTAACCTACAATAGGCGTAATCTGCGAAGTAGTTTTTTTTTTTACAATTATTATAAACGTTTTAAGGTTGTAAAACCCCTCACAATACACTTTATACACTTTTCTCAGACAGGCATTAACATTTTCACATTTTTGTTTAAACACTCTCAAAGTTTAAACCTTCGTAGAAAAATAAGTGCAGTCTTATAGAAAGACACCAAAGATCAAAACCATTTGATCTTCATTTATTTATTCTGTAATGGCGCCCCACAGCCGCATAACTTCTACCTTCTTATAACATGTCCAGAAGTTCAACTTTTTGTGCGATGGTTTGCATCTAACTCTAAGTCACACTTCTAGCGATCAAAGATTTATGTAAATTTGTAGGAGACACGACACATATGATATCTATTGACAGTGGTCTACAGCCAATCAGGACACAGAACACAATGCACTGTAGAAAAAAATCTGCAAAACTGTGAAAAGTGAACCGCGTTATAGCGAGAGATCACTGTATTCTATAGTGTTTGATTTACATTCACCACAGCACCATTTATCTTGCTGTATATGTATTTACAATATTATTTATAAAATATACAGCAATTTTCACAATGCAACTTTAAAATACAGTAACATACTGCATAGGCGACGCGGTGGCGCAGTAGGTAGTGCTGTCGCCTCACAGCAAGAAGGTCGCTGGTTCGAGCCTCGGCTGGGTCAGTTGGCGTTTCTGTGTGGAGTTTGCATGTTCTCCCCGCGTTCGCGTGGGTTTCCTGAGGGGTGCACCGGTTTACCCCACCAACAGTCCAAAGTCCAAAGACATGCGGTACAGGTGAATTGGATAAGCTAAAACTGTCCATAGTGCATGTATGTAAATGAGTGTATGAGTGTTTCCCAGTGATGGGTTGCAGCTGGAAGGGCATCCGCTGAGTGAAACATATGCTGGATAAGTTAACAGGTCAAAGATTAATAAAGGGACTAAGCCGAAAAAAAAAATGAATGATGAATGAACATACTGCATAACTGTCTAACAGTAAAATACAGTTCATATCACAATTAAATACTGTGTAATTTACAAAATTGTTAACAGTGTACAACATATGTGTAGCAAACTAGCAAAAGTCATGCTCTTTCAAGACGATGAAAACAGAGCTTTGTTTCTAAGCTGGTGGGCTTTAAGGAAAATGACTTATGGTTTCAGGTAGAGTCTGCACTTGGTTCTAGAAGAAGGACAGCCATCGGAACAGCGACCCCAGAGCTCTTGGCTTGAGGCAAGATAATTGAAGAGGCTAATTTGGGCGTGCGAAGACTGTTCCTGGAGAATGCAGCCGGCACTAGCACTCAGCGGTGCTATTGTACGTGACAAACAGTGTCTGAAAACCGGAGCACGGTGTGAATTCTGATGAGAGAGGGATCGATATCTCCTTGAACGAGGAGAGGAAAAATAAAATGCTCATAGAGCTGCACTGGTCAGCTTAATAGTTCACAACCTTTGAAATACAAGCTGTGTTTCTCAGGAATTAGGCTCCAGTGGAGAAGCAAAAGCTGGAAATGTGTGTGGGGTTTTTTTTTTGGTTGGCAAAATCAATTTTAAAAGGAATATATGAAATATTCAGAATCTAACTGTTGGAGACATAAAATTACACAACACTGTGAAGATTGCATGCACAATTAAGACTCCTACAGAGTGTGTCATTAGACCTTTTTCTTTTTCGAAACTCCCACACTAAAGGAGAGTGCCAAGACAAATGTTTTCAAAGGATATCTGAATTAAACTTAACATTGTTATAGTTAGATTTGATTCAAAAGTTTTGATGAATAAATGATTGAAATTTCTAACCCAAACGCAAAGTTTTCAGCCCAGTGGTATAAGCGAACACACAGTGCAGTGAATTATTCATCCCAGTGTCTTGTTTTGCCTTAAAATATGAGTTCTGTCATATTCTGTGATTGTTTATGAAGAGCGCGAATCCCTCAAACAGTGATGTGTGTGTGTTACAAAACTGAACAGAATGTCACAACTTTCCACTGCTGTATAGACAGGTGATATGCAAGCCAAATTTCTAAGCTGAATAAAACAAACAAGCATCTTGATAGTGCTTGATGAATGAGGATTAAGGTAAAGTGATGCACTGGAGTCACAAAATTAGTTATTATGAGTTTAATATATTGATAGTCCTAATTTAAATTATTTCCCCTTTAGCATTAGTTTATTTTTATTTTTTTAAGTCAGCCAGGGCCAGTATTTTTATTGATCATTACAAAAAGTTAACTGATTACAGAATAACACAATGTTATTTAAACTTCATCCATTATTTTCTAATCTACACTCGGATGTGGTAACATTACATAAGGTAACTTTTTTTATTTATTTTTTTGGGGGGGTTGAGGGGGTACAATACTGATGAAGACTCATGGATGAATCGTTTGTTTATTCAATAAACTATTGAGCACGGACCTTCTTTTATACTAAACATTCTGAAAAAGAAAAACATTTTTTTTGTTTACATCTGGTTGTTAAAAACACAGGTCAAGTCAATCAACACATAAAGCATATAGGGCTGTGCAATTAATTATAATTCAATTCTGAATTTAGACAATTAATAACCAAGATGATAAAATAACTGTGTCATATCCCATGCCCACTATCCAGCAGTCCACATTCATTGCTCTGTAAAGCCCCAATTTACATGTGGAAATCAGTAAAAAATCATGTAATGTGTCCTTATCAGTATGTGATGTGCTTGATTTGTTGAAGTATGCTAGATTTATTTGTTTGAAAAAAAAAAAAAAAAGCGAAATTAAACTTGTGCTCTTCTGTGCATGCATTCACCCTCAGAGACGGAGCAGAACATGAACGTTTAGCTTAAACTAGGCAACTAAATGGTCAAATACATGCAAATGTTTTGTCAAAGTGATGATTCATATAAACTTCATTTGTTATGTAATAAATGAACAAAAAAGAGAGAATAAAAATGCATGTGTAAAAGTAAATCAGATTGGCGTGGCTCTTAAAATTCCTGCTGCCGAATGTGATTATCATTATTAATCAAATAAGACAAGACAAGTACAAAATCACTCGCTGCTCTTGACTGAAGTACTTTTGTAGCTTTAAATAGAAACAAATTAAGTTTAATTCTTACAGTAACTATCATGCTTAGTTGGATTCATTTGTATATTTTTAATATTTTTTTTCCTAATAATTTCATAAATAATTGCAAATGATACTGACCAAAATATTGGGATTATGAGCAGCCCTAAAGCCATATTTGAGTTAGAAGTTGTAAAACATATAATTATCATGTTGTTATCTTACATGTGTGAAAGCAATACTATTTATTGCTTATTTCTGTTTGTTCTTGTATTTGTTTTTGTTCAAATAATATAAAAGATCTTGTTACAAGACTGAAATATTGACTATATCTAAATAAAGATACATATACAGTACCAGCAAACTACTAAAAAAAATTAAGACATGAATACAAAGAGAGGAAGAGATGATGCCAACCATCAAGGACTTTAAACAACACATACACTAAATACACTTCATGCAACATGCACACATATAGACATCACCTGCTATAAGATTGCAGGATAACTATGTCTGTATATAATAACTTATATTTGATTGTAACTTTAACTTGATTTAATTGTAATCAGGGTGCAAATTACAGGGGGGTTTGGGGGGGATTGAGCCCTCTAATTAATGCTTGATCCCCCCTGAAGGACGTCAAAACAACATGTATGGGAGGGGAGGGGGAGTCAGTCCTTTAAAAAGTGAGAAGTAGTTAATCTAGCTAATCTAAAAGTGATCTGTATCTTAAATAAGATTTATAATTTAATAAACAGATAATATTCCCCGCAAGGGACAAAGCCGACAAGAAAATGAATGAATGAATGAATAAATATACATTTGACCGACCCAATAACAGTTCATACCATTGTGAGCACAAAATCATGCCAATCAGTCTATGCGAAAGAAAAAAATCATTGAAAAGTCGGAAACCGGCTGATCGAGATCACCGATAGACATTATACGTGTTGAAAAGACACTTTTCTTGTAAAATAGCTGTTGGTTTCAAAATACAGCCTTAAAAGTAAAGTCAAATTGCTGCACAGTTTGTATAGTTTGACCTACAGCAACCTCTGAAATAGCAAATCAGAGTATACTGCAGGGTCAGAATACACTAAATATCCCTCGAAACACTGAAAACTTAAATAGGTTTTTACTATTAAATTAGATGTAATTAAAATAAATACATAAAGTTGAAGTCATTATTAGCCCCCTTTTGATATTCATTTTATTTTTTTAAATATTTCCCAAATTATGTTTAACAAAGCAAGAAAATTTTCACAGTATGTCTGATAATATTCTGTCTTCTGGAGAAAGTCTTATTTGTTTTATTTTGGCTAGAATAAAAGCAGTTTTAAATTTTTAAAAAATTACTTTTAAAAAACTTTTAAAAGCCATTTTAAGGACAAAATTTTAGCCCCTTTAAGCTATTTTGTTTTTCTATAGTCTATAGAACAAACCATCATTATACAATAACTTGCCTAATTCCCCTAACCTGCCTAGTTAACCTAATTAACCTAGTTAAGCCTTTAAATGTCACTTTAAGCTGTATAGAAGTGTCTTGAAAAATATCTAGTCAAATATTATTTACTGTCATCAAGGCAAAGATAAAATAAATCAGTTATTAGAAAGGAGTTATTAAAACTATTATGTTTAGAAATTTGTTGAAAAAAAATCTTCTCTCCGTTAAACAGAAATTGGGGAAAAAAATAAACAGGGGGGCTAATAATTCAGAGGGGCTAATAATTCTGACTTCAACTGTATATTTGATTAACTGAAGCTTGTATTACACAAACTAACATTACTGAAAAAGCTGACCCTGATCGTCAATATATAATTCGCACCCTGATTGTAATGCAATAATATGCACCTTCTGTAAAGCTGCTTTAAAACAATAATTCATTTAAAAAGTGCTATACAAAATCAACTTGAATTGAATTAAATTGATTAAAAAGAAAATACTTTCTTTTTCCATTTCTAAGTTTTAGATCTAGATTCAAAAGTGCACAAGCAAGTCAATTAGGACCCAACAGAGTCCTGAAGACAAAGTGGAGGAGATCCTGCTGTCCATTTGACCTGCCTCTACTTACAACCCATGAGAACAAGACTAATACCGTAAGAAGCCACTGGCCCGTGTAAAAGTCCCATGAGTGAGCGTGTACATCGCCTGGCTAATGCATTTGTAAAGCAAACTGCAGAAAGCCAGAAGTGTGGCACTGCGGCTCTTACTCGCAGTAAGAATGCATTTCAAAAGCCTGATTGATGTTTAATGATTGAACGCCTCGCAGTCAGGCAGAAACGCGCTCGGAGAAAGGAGCAAGCCTGCTAGGACAAAGGACTTAACAAATCATCTTTGAAAGGTCCATCTATTCAAAGTGTGCTGAGAGCAGCAGAACCATGTACTAGCCCAGCAAGGACTTTCGAACACTTATTGATGTTTTGGAGGCAATTTAAACTCATTTCAATTTCCAATTACTAACAGGTTGAACGTTACTTTGTGATAAAAGAATAACGTATTGATTAGCTCACTATATCTTGTACGCGTGTTATGTTTATTAACTGAAGTGCTTGGTGTGAACGTGTGAATCAATTTTTTTAATCTAGCAACAAGGTCATCTACATGCAAAAAAAAAAAAGATTGACCCACACATGTGCCGCTAGGCTAAAAGAGACCCAGGATATTGTAAAATAATAACAACAACAAAAAAAAAAAAACTGTTGGATGGGGGAAAACAACAAGTGTGAAGGTTTCTAGAAAGTCCCATTTGTAGTTGAAAAGCGGGAAATTACAATGAGAGTGTGGCAGGTTAGTCTTTCACGAGGAAAAAAAGTCATTTCAAGGAGAAAAGAGAAACAGGAGAAAAAAGTTTTAAGATAGCACTGTCAGAAAAGATGATTACATGAGAAAAAGCCACATGAATCTGGCGATAACCCTTCAAATTCTATTAAAGAAGCTCCGCTCAAAAAAAGAACTCAAAATTGAGAGGGATGAAATGTGTGTGATGATGTCCGCGAGTGAAAATTTCCCGTTAAGAGAAAAAGACAAGAACCTGTCTGACTAATTTTCCAGCGTGCGTGTGTGCTCACCGCTTACTGAAAGGAAAAGTCATACCTCCAAACATGCCTAGCTCTCCTCATTGATCCAGATTATTTATTTATACACCCACGTGTCAATTTCCTGAGTTCTAGCAGAGTGGGGAAAACAGAAAAACACCCAAGAAAAATTACATATGACAATAGCTAAAGCATCATGGGATTCAAGCAACCATCTATTGACCTGCACGAAGCATAAACATGCTAGATTATAACAGCAATTGTACAGGTCCTACAAAGTTTTGCAATACAGAGATGATACATGATGCAGATATACAACAAATTGATATATACATTCACCGGCCACTTTATTAGGTACACCTAATGTCCAACTGCTCGTTAGTGCAAATGTCTAATCAGCCAAGCACATGGCAGAAACTCAATCCAAGCATGTAGACATGGTCAAGACGATCTGCTACAGTTTCCCATATAAGACTGGAAAAACGTTGCTTGGTCTGATGAGTCTCGATTTCTGCAGCGACATTCGGATGGTAGGGTTAAAATTAGGCGTCAACATGAAAGCATGGATCCATCCAGCATTGTATCAACGGTTGAGGCTGGTGCTGGTGGTGTGATATGTGTGGGATATTTTCTTGGCACACTCTGGGCCCATTAGTACCAATTGTGCATCGTGTCAACCCCACAGCCTACCTGAGTATTGTTGCTGGCCATCTCCATCCCTTTATGACCACAGTGTACCAATCTTCTGATGGCTACTTCCAGCAGGATAACGCACCATGTCATAAAGCACAAATCATCTCAGGACAATGAGTTTACTGTACTCAAATGGCCTCCACAGTAACCAGTTCTCAATCCAATAGAGCACCTCTGGGATGTGGTGGAATGGGACATTCGTATCATAGATGTGCAGCTGACAAAGCTGCAGCAACTGCATGATGCTATCATGTCAAAATGGACCAAAATCTCTGAGAAATATTTCCACTACCTTCTTGAATCTATGCCACAAAGGATTGAGGCAGGCAACATGGGGTCCAACCCGGTACCAGTAAGGTGTACATAATAAAGTGGCCGGTGAGTGTAGATATGCTAAATAATTTATTTTTCACATTAATTAATCAAATGCCAAATACAAAATTTAGGCAACATATTAGGTAGCATTATAAATATGCAGCAAAAAAAAAAAAAAGATTTTAATTTAAGGCAGTTAAGGGAGATAATGACTTAATTTAATTTAACAGCATGTATACTGGCTGATCAAATACATAAATGTAATCAATTAAATAAATGTTAATCAATTAAAAGTAAACACATGCTAACAGAGAATTAAGGCAATGTTATAAGCAACATGAATATATTAATATACAGAATTGCATGTCAAAATGTAAAGATTACATTCAACAGTATGTATAGTCTGTTGGTTAACTTAACAAATAAATGTTAACTGATTCAAATAAATTAAAGCATGCTAAAGGACCATTAGAGGTGATTGCATAGTCCCTTCAAGACATAATTAAATATTGAAATATTGACAAAGTCCATTAGTTAAAAAGTTTCTGAATGGACTTCCATCCCAGCATTTATTCACAATTGTAATACGTACCTCTTTTACTTAAAGATGTGGCTAATTGAAATGCAGTATTGTCAACATCAATATTAACAAACTAAATGATATTGCACTCTTGCCTTGTCTGTAAAATGCTGTTTGACTGTATACTGATTGAATGAATAATGCTACTGTTGGTTCTCTTACTGTGTCTGACAGTTGCGTATGTGTTTGAGTGAGATGAGATGGATGTTAGTGTGTTGGTTTTAAGTAAAGTGTACTTTTTAGTGGATTGTTAATTTGTAGGAATGTTGTAAGTTCACTGGATATGAGTTTTGATGCTTGTATATACTGTACTAAGTATAGATTAATCATGTTATGTTTTCAGTTTGACATTAGTGTGATTTTAACATCGGTCCAGAGACTGCAGATGAAAAATAGCCTTTTTTTGTTAAATCTGGCACATTTTTGCATTATGAACGTGCACTGTCCCTGTCAAATAAACCTAAAAAAATAAATAAATATGAAATATGAAAACAAAACAAACTGTTATTCACTTTTTAGTGTTGCTAAAATTGCTCCTCAATTGTAAGTCACTTTGGCCAAAAGCGTCTGCTATATGACTAAATGTAAATGTGTTAATGTAAAAACTATACTTAACATTATGTATGCTTGAGCTGCAAATAGATGGACTGATAGATTAATGGATAAAACTAAAATGTTGATTATTTCAAACAAGCAAAACAAACTGAATAACACTGTACTTTATTGTATATCGCATAAAACTATTTACAATAGGAATTGTAAAATGTGCTGAAGGAAACAGCAGAAAGAGCTTCCATAACTAAGTCTCTTGATAAACCCATAATATTGAGCAACACTCATAAACCAGCAATTTGTTACTCAAGCGTGCTTCATTATTGGTCTCACTCACAACTGCTGGCGGCTTTGTGTGTATTATCCTATATTGCAATGGGTAGGGATTGAATTAGAATGGATTGTTTCTTTGGGCTGCTCGAATCCATATTTGTGTTTCAGCAACAGCGGGTCTGTTTCAAATCGAGATGTGCTCTAAAGTCAAATATCAATTGAAATATCCTACTGCTGTGATTTCAAAGAGTGAATGCTGAAATCACACCAGCAACAACAAAAAAATACACACAAACGCCCCGAGCTGCACTTATATTGTTTAGATTCACCCATTGTTCCCAATGACGCCTTCTCTCTCTCTCTCTCACACACACACACCTTCCAGCCGTGAATTACAGCACATCTCGCCCTCATCCCAAAAATGATTCATTTTTCTATTACAGAGATGACTGTGTGAAATGAGCTATGTAATCAATACCATACGTTTGTAAACAGCTCCAGTTCTCCAGGGAACCTTTTTTTTACTTCATGCTCAAATAATCTGTGCCCTGTCAAAACCAATGGAGGGGGCCCTCGTCTTACAATGTGTTTACAAGGGCAATTTAGCCGCCTGCAAATAAAATTACCTTACACTGGTACGTGTGTGTACACTGGTGTTCCTTTCGGATCCACACAGGATAGAAGAAATATGTAAAGCTTATTAATAAAGGTGTATACAGTATACACTTTCTATGTGCATGTGCGACACTTTGTCGTCTTTATGTACTGTATTTTTAGTTGCATCTGATTATAAATTTCACATGATCAACATTTTGTGAAGTCTTCTTTTTTTCTTTCATAGCTTACACTCAAAAGATTATGTTTGCTGTTTGTTCAAACTGCTCATTTAAAATGAGCTGAAACACAATTCTTCAGGGGCCTCATGTATCAACGCTGCGTACGCACAAAAACTTTGCATACGCCAGATTTCATGCTCACGTTTGGTTTTACTAACGATGAAATTAACGTGAGAATGTGCGTTGGTCCGTGCCAACTTTATGTCTGGCGTACGTGTATTTCTTGTGTGTGTTTGTTTTATTTCCATTGGCGACTCCTAGAAGCAATTATGTTAAATTGCACACTACAAAGTATCGCACCAACACATGTGAAAAACATTGCTATTAATTTATAATTGATAAAATGGGTAAATTTTTTTTTTACCAATTATGTGATTTAGAACATATAAAAGCATTTGCAAATGTATATAATATTGTGGCAAGGTGGCCTTGGTCAACCCATGATTCATTCATCCTCACAAACACGCGACGTGTGGCTTCTTGGTGAGTGATGTATTTAAAGATATTATCCCAGCTAAGTTTTTTTTTTATTTTACTTTATTTTATTGAGCGTAATTATTATCAGGAGACCGCGGTTATCCATTAAAGACATGGCTGTTAACCCCCCTCAACAACCCACAAAACTGACCAAGAGCGCAGATACAATGATGCCCATTCTCGCACTCGGTCAGTTGTAGAGTGAGCGATTGGGCAGCTGAAATGATGGTGGCTGTGCCTTAATAAGAGCGGAGGTTTGCTGCTATACCGCCCTAACAAAGTGTTCCTCTAATACATCTGTGTCTCCCACAGACACTACTCCAGACAGTAAAGTGTCACCCACAATTGAGGCAACTCTCTCTTCAAAGGGTGTTAGTTTAGCATTGCTTTTTCGTTTGGTTTTGCCAAAGTGGAGTCATTACCATATTTATACTGGGGAGGAGGCAGGGAGGAGTTTTGCGCTCGTGCACATGTGCTCAGTTTCACGTTAATTCAGATGTACATAGAGAATATGCGTGGGATTCCGCATACGCAGTGTTTCATACATCTAAATTTTTACTGCGTACGCACATTTACAGCTTTGTTCGTACACAATGTTTTAGTATAAATTCAAGTCTTCGTACATGAGGCCCCACGTGTTTTTGGCTACAACTTAATAGTTTTGTGTTCAGTCCACTTAAATTTGTAAAAAAAAAGATTTTATAAAATAAGCTAACTTAATTCCTTTATGTTTTCCCAACACAAACTGATTGTGTATACACTGTAAAAAATGCAAGGTTCCACACAATTACTTCATGTTGTCCCAACACAAATTGATCAAGTTAGCTTAATTGTTTTATGCTCATTTAACCTAAATTTGTAAAAATAATTAAGTTAACTTGATCGATTTGTGTTGGGATAACATGAAGAAATTGTATGGAACCCAGCATTTTTATAGTGTGTACACTCAAAAAATGACTTTTTTAAACTTCTTATTTAAAATAAGTTGAAAACACAACTCTTAAGGTTTTTTGGGGACAATTTCAATGTTTTATGTTCATTTTACTTAAATTTGTAAAAATTATCAAGTTGTCCCAAAAAAAACTCAAGAATTGTGTTGCTTTAACTCATTTTACATAAGAAGTTTAAAAAAGTCATTTGTTTGAGTGTAAAAAATGCTGGGTTCCATACAATTGGTACAAAATGTTATTACAACACAAATCGATTAAGTTAACTTAATTTTTTATGGTCAATGCACTTAAATTTGTAAAAACGATTAAGTTGTCTTTAAAACTTGTGGTGTGATATTGTGGTGTTTTAACACATTTTTAATAAATAGTTTGAACAAGCAGCAAAATTCATTTGATTGTATAATAGATTTGAAACTATAAAACTAAAGCTCAGAATGTCTTCAAATTCATGCTCAAATGATTCAAAAACTGTGCTCGTACTCCACATGGTTCAGGAAAAACAGCCAGTTGAGTTCAAGTACTTGATTTTCATGGATTGGGCTCAGAGTGGGGGCATTTTTCAAAAGGTTAAGTAAAATGAAAGGTTTTATAAATGTGAACTACACTCATGCCTCAACAAATCTTTTAATTGTAAAAAGCATGAATAACAGAAAGGACAAAGGACTAACTAACAAAACAACATCAAAATAACAAACTCTAAAAAGTTTTCCGACTAGTTAAATTAATTTCGTTCACTTTCATATTAAAAAAGTGATCGATCTTTCTTGTTGCTATTTTTTCCTAGTATGTCAGTCTCTAAAACATTTTATTGACTAGAAATTTCTAAGAAATGGTAATTTTTAAAAAAAATTATTAAGAAAGAAAATAACTAGACCTAAATCAGTACCACTTTATAATAGCTACACACTAGGAATCATTTATTAAGCATTAGAAAATAGTTAATTCATTATTTGTTAAGCATTAGCTCTATAGTAATAGATGTTAGTAAGCAGTTTATGTATTATTTGGACATAAGCACATGCATAATGTTCCTAAAGACTGTGTTGTCATACTTTGTTAATGATTCATTTTTTATTACTATGCATTGCGTTATTTACAAACCAGTTATTTAAAAATAGTTGGTGGTTATTTAAGACCAGTCAAATGATTAATTGACTATTTAAATTAACATGTAGATATCTTATTATTCAGACATATATTAATAGTTACTTTTTGTTTGTTAATACATGCTTTATTAACCCAAATTCATGCAGTTTTGTAACCTAATCTAAAGCGAGTACTTAAAGTGATGATCCATGGTGTGTAGTTATTATAAAGTTACCCATAAATCACAAAAAAAAAAAAACTCAAAAAAATTATCAAAATCATTGATAATAAGGTTTAAACAATGAAGAACATGAACTTATGGAATGCAGTTTTTTTTTTGTCCCCAAATATTGTTTTTAATTAATTTACAACATTGCTACTTATAGATTTAAATTAGCAAATTTGTCATTAAAACAGAAATTTTATAAAGGGAGCTTCATATTGTCACAGTCACCAGCAATCTAGCTACTGTGGATGGCTGGACAACTATAAATCTTCCACCAAATGGACTACAAATACTGTCATGCACCTCTCACACACCTGGTCCGGTTTTCCCTGAATACACACACGCAGACACATCCTCGAATTATTACCTGAACTATTTATACAGCTCACATTCCCACACACTTTGCTGAGTCTTGTTCTCCTGTAGCACTAAGAAATAGTTTCGCCTTGTTTTGATTCTTTGCCTTGTTTTTGATTCCTAAACTGACCAATCACCTGTTTGTGACCATGATTCTGGATTTCTCTGTATGCATCTGTTTGCCCCTGTTTTGACCATTGCCTGCCTGACTAATCTTGCATGTGGATCCTCACCTCCGTTGTCACCCGACTCCTTGTGTTACACACATATTGTCTCAAAAAATAGGGATCCTTATGCAAACTGAAGAAAAATCTAATGTACTGGAACACAAATGAAAATACTTCCTGACATTCCTTAAGGATTTCTAAATGTTATCATCCATAATTTAGTGCAATGTGATATGATGCTTATACTCTGGGAAAACGCAACTTTCAAAAGGCTGCTACATTTTCAATGCAGTGTAAAATAAAGCAAACATGCTCTAAAAACACATTGCTCTCAGTGCCAGGGTGGGAACCGGTGCCAAGCTAAATTTACATTAAATGGCTTCCTGAGAGGCAACATTATTTAAAAAGCCGAGGTCTACCTTGAATGGCGAATTACTCTGAGGCTTTGTTCAGGCAGGCAGCAAAAATGAAATTTTGTTGGGCATAGCCGACTCAAATCTGTTTATTTGCTTGTAAAGTGAACAGCTTTGTCTTGCTTTAATTCAAACAGTAGAGCATTGTGTGCTAGAAATTGCAAGGTCATGTGTTTGATTCAAAGAAAATGCATAGCTAATGTATATGCTATGCATTAAAAGTGTCCTCACATACAAGCATCTTCCAAATGCATAAATGTGAAAAGACCGCAGATTGATTTTTCAAGTGTTTTTATATTTAAAACACAACATTATGTTCCTATAGCATCATCCAGCTGTGCATGATTCAAATGTGGTGTTGCACATAGCATAAGGATGGATAATAAATACAGAAATGCCTATGTCATGCTTTTTCTACAAGGATTGTTACTATCTTATGTCTCTTTTCACTTAAGTCATCACTATAGCAACCAATGTAAATGGACCAGATATTGACTTCACTGTCTGAAACAAACAGATCAAATTTCATCACTTGTGGTACAGTCCTAAAGATTTGGAAAGCAGATTTCTGTGCAGTGTGAATAAGCATAAGTGCTTAGATTTTCACAACACTGACATGCAGTGAATTTATAAACACTTGAATTGTTTCAGAAATTATGTGATTTGCATGCTTTAAATTTGGAAAGAATTTTAGCTGCAGGTTCACCATGCCATAAGAATAGTCTACTCTTGGGTAACAAACTATCAAATGTCTAGATTAAAAGAGGAGCAAGTTTGTGAACATACGTAAACCACAAGGTTCAATAGCTACAGACATTTTTATATGAGTATGTTGTTTCTTAGAATATGCTTGTAAATTTGGGGCACAGATTCATTTTGCAGATAATATTAAGAAAACTTTGATGTTGGCTTGAGAAAGCCAACGTGACTGCGCTGGGACTCAAAGGCAGTTGGCAGTAAGCGCATCGACATCGATGAGTGGTACCAAGGTGTTGGGTGGTGAGGAGAGTGGTTGTTGAAGGTAAAAAGCCAGTAAGGGGGGAGTTTGGTTCAATGTTAAGTCAATGGGATTTGAAGTCCTTATGTTTAAAATGGAAGTTTCTTCACCATTGTAAGTCAATAGGCAAATTTGGAGCACACTTACACGCCGGGGGTACAACTTGCACGCCAGTGTAATATGTAGATTTACACAGCTTGGCAGCATCTTCAATTGTTTTTAAGAATCTCTCTTTCAAAGTTATGATGCGTTAAAATTTTGTCCAATGTTAAGTCAATGGAATTTTTCCAAGATTTCCAGGTCAGTTTCTGGAAAAGTCAGATCAGTTCGAAAAGATATAGCAACTTGAGTCAGACTACTCTAAAGCTCTGGCCGTAGTTTGGTGGTCATAGCATTAAAGCCCTAGGAGAAGTAGTTGGTAATTTTTTGGCTCAGAAAAAGGTATAATAATAAGTTTAAGTAGCAAAACAGTATGTTGGCTTTCTCAAGATTTCTACTAGATTGAGTAACTGGGATGAAACTTAATCTAATCTAAAAAACAAAAACAAAACTTATCTAAAAAAGAATCTAAATTCAAATTTAAATCTAATCTAAAAACAAAGTGTTCATTGATTTTGATCAATTCTCATTTTCAAAGATCTCATTTAGTTTTTATGTGCTTCAGAATAGATTATTTTATTAACATCATCTTGCTTTTTAATCATTTTTACATGGCTGAGCAATTTTAACAACTTAACAATGCTATGTTTAATGTATTAAATTGAAATACATTTTACTTGCTTTGTAATGAAATGTGTTAAAAATACTGATAATTTACTTCTGTTAGTGTAACTTCAAACAAGACTAAAGCCCTATTTGGATGGCAATTGTTTCCCATGTGGACGTCTGTAAAAGAAAAAACGGCATAGTTTCCCAGTGAAATGTGGTTTGTGAGATGCGCATTCTTGCAGATTTTAGCTCTAACCCTGATCAAACTAATGCTAGATTTACATGAGGCATTGGCATCAATGCTGGCATGATCACCATGGCAACAGGCAATAGGATTAAAACTAAAAACTAAAACAATGTCAGCTTTTGACAGCTACTAAACAATAAACAGTACACAGACACTACATTTATAGCACATTGGTAATGTAGTGTCCATTCTTAATACACATTTTTAATAAACACATTTCTAATGCAAATTAGCATGAAGTGCAATCGTGTTCAAAAGGCAATTACATCACCACACGACCTTGGTGTTGAAAAACAGTAGTTAACTGGATTTTCATGTGGGTCATTAGAGAAAAATACATACATTCTGGATTTGGATGACTATAAAACCAACAACTACCTCCTGTGAATAGTGAAAATGCTCCTGAGAAACTGTCCAAACAGGGTTTAGGAAGTGACCTCAAAAGCAATTTTCTGGAAAGGGATCATGTGTGAACAGGCCTTTTTTAAATACCAGGAAAATCTCTGGAAAGAGAAGTTGTAACATTACCAGTAATTTGCCGAAATGCTGCGCTGTGTGACATGAGATGTCTACTCCAGCCAATCAGAACATTCAGATGCATTGACCTCCGTGCGGTTTACAAAAATAAAAGCTTTTGAATATTTTTCCAGACAATATTTTTTCAGACATCGATATCGATAAAATGCTTATGACAAACTGCTGTTTGGTTACCTTCAAGCTCTGCTTCAGTTGCTTGACGCATGTGCAAATGGTGAGCGCCAGCACACACACACATACATTATTATGTACCATCAACCATCAACAAAAGCCCGACCCCTTCTGTGTTTACAAATACAAGCACAGTCATTTAGAGGTCATTTATGGTTAATGATGTCAGAATTTATTGGTATTTTGGAATGGATGTGTGAATGGTCCTTTTCGAAAAATTCTTGAACGTCCTTGCCTGTGTGAACAGTGCTTTTTTAAAATGTACCGGTAAAGTCGTTCTAGTAATTTTCCGGATATTTACTGGTATCACTGTGTGAAAGAGGCTAAAATGTAGAAATCTGCAAGCGGTTCTCTAATTTTGATCTTCACTAAACACAGTCATGCAGTTTAACATTTGTTCTTTTACTCACATATATCTGTGCTTGTAGTCTTTCATCTTCAGCAGAAACTCTTTCTCTCAGGATGGCCTTCTGGATGGTCTCCTCTGCACCGGATTTCTCTAACGCGAGGATCCTGCTCACCTCGTCCTTTACCTGGGCTTGAGCTTCTGCCTGGGCCTGAGCGTGAGCCTGAGACTTTTCCTTTTCTAGCCTAAATGTGAAGCAGCACAAAAATACAGAATACATCAGACAATATTCAAACAACTTTGTTTTAATGAAGAAAAAAAAAATGCACAATTTATAACAATTTGTAAATAAATAAATAAATAAATAAATAAAAGTACTAGTACAATCAAAGCAAATTTACCACTTTAGTTGCATTAATCAATTCTTATTTTTACATTTATTTATATAAAACTATTATTTGTCTATCTATCATTATTAAATATTTTTTAGGATTTCTTATATCAATAATTAATAATTCAATTTTAATATTAAACGTCTGCTTTTAAATGATGGCTGGAAAATAATTGTGCTTAAAATGATGAGGTATGAATTCAAACACAGATGATGATGATAATGATGATGATGATGGAGGACAAAAAAAAAAAATATATCAAATCATTAAGCTTGTTGTGTAAATGCAGGCTAATAGACCTGCCACTGTCTATTTTGTTGCTAACAATACATTATACAACAATATTGACAACAACAAAAAACAGTACTCCATGTTCTTGGCTGGATCATTTGAAGAGCTTTAATAAGCATTCTACAATCAAAAATGAACAGCATTAGAGCCCTGAAAAAAGAAAAAGGCACACAGCTAATTTTAATTACAGGCCTGCATCGCAGTCAAACCCAGAGAGCACTCACTATTAATGCATTGTATCTAATAATCATGCACTGAAGACTATGCCGGTAATTTAATTAAGAAGAAATTGAAGGCTACATGTCATTATTTCACTTTAATTAGTTAATATTCATATTAATGTTTAACTTTTTAAATAAATTAGCGCGTTTAACAGCACACTGGCATGATTGTGTTTTTTTCTCTCTCTAGCTGAAACTTAAAGTACCCCTGAAATCAAAGTTAGGTTCTTTTGTGTGAGTTAGTATCGAAACGTTAGTCTTAAAAGTTATATATTATTAGAAGATAAAAATTAGCAATTTCCCACTTACGCCAATAAGGCCGACAATTAAATGATCTATAGCAGTGTTTCTCAACCACGTTCTTGGGGGACCACCCGCTCTGCACATTAACTATGTCTCACTCACCAAACATACCTGATTCAGATTATCAGCTCATTACCAGAGACTGAAAGACCTGTAATAGGTTTGACAGACAAAAGGAGAAACCCAAAACATGCAGTATTGGTGGTCCTCCAGGAAAGTGGTTGAGAAACACTGCTCTATAGTATGTGAATTGTCCCGCCTCCTACAAGATGCAACTGAAACATATAAATTATTCAGATGTAATTGAGTGGATTATACAGTATGCTTTATTCAGTGCTGACTAAAAAATCTATCAGACCCATTTGAGTCACATTGACTGTTGTATTTTAAAGCAAAGAAATGGTTAGCCAATGACTCCGACTAGCTGAGCTGTTAAAAGCTAAATGCTATTGGCTACTTTAAAAAAGGGGAGGGGCTACTTGATATGCCCCACCCTTGTCTACATGTTTTATTGTTTACAATGTTTATATTACTGTTATTACCAATGCAATCTAACAGCAATTCGTACCCTTTTGATTTGGTGACTAATTCTAATGAATATGTATGATTTTATTTATACATTTTTAGAACTATTTGCTCATCCCCCAATGACATTTGGGTTTAGAGGGGACGCCTCCTTTTAAAAATGTTACATTTTGGTATGAATGAATTGAATAAATTAGTTTGACTTTGCCTTTTTTTGACAATATGTAAAAAACTTACGTTTCCTTGTGAGATTGGGTTGGTTATTAACAAGCAGCAACATCCCACTCTCCCTCCTTAAGCTAATACAAAAGTAACTGAAACTGCAATTCATCGAAATTCTGCTAGGCCTGGCTCCATAATAGACATTTCTATTGACCCCAATGTCAAAATGGCCAACTTTACAGCAGAAAAAAGGTGTTTACAGCCTGGTACACATTATTTTAGTGCATATAGCTAATAATATACTTCAAGACATCTGTGAGTGGGGTGAATTTTTTTAAGAACTTAGAATATTAAGTCTGCAAAATTAAGGGCGTGGCCACTTGAGTGACAGCTAGGTCTCGCTGCTCACCGTCTCGTCACCTCAGCTGATTCCAGCTAAATAGCCGCTGAACTCAGCATATACATTGTATTTTTGTTTTGTTTTATGTGGCTTTACACAGTCATTTGGCTTTTGAGATCATGTCCTACAATTATCAGATAAAATGGCATGCTGTGTGGAACTATTTGTGCTCACAAACCATTCACGTGGCCTCCATTTCCCAGGTTAGTGAAATTCTTATATACTCATATATCATATCTATAAATGTATTTGTTTTATTTAAAATAATTTATCATTTATAATTTTCTTTAGACCTGTAATGCACTCCAGAATCTGACAGATTGATTAGCTGTAGGCTATAGAACAGTCATCTGAAACGTTGTCATACAGTGTTATGCCTGGATTTCATAAATAGCCTCGCATTTACTAACACAGACTATATTTGTAGTATTTGGACAGTGTTTTTTAAAGGCTAAACACTTTATTGATATAATATACAACCAAGCACATGTGGTCAGAACACAAACGAGTCGCAGATAATGAAGTATTAAGCGTTTCTCCCAAAGAAAACCCAGTCTAAGCAAAATGCTAGCAGGCATCTGTAGCTCTGCTCACGCTCTGCCTCTTAGCCCTTTTTTTGGTTACTCTCGTTTGGCGCAACAAATTGGCGACAGCTGTACACACCCACTTGTAGCTTCATTTGCGCTCTTCAGGATACTACGTCCATAGTTTTTACAGTCTATGGTTATTAAACATCAAACAACGCTGCACATTTCTATGCATTTCAGGATACAATAAAGCATTTTAAACTTCAAATATCTCAAAAATAAGATTACAAAAATAGTTCATTTTTATGTAGCAGGACACACATAGCAAACGCTTGTATTTTGGGAGAAATATGGTTTAAAAAAAAAAAAAAAAAAAATGAAAGACCAAAAGGTACCAGCCTCAAAGCTTTCATGAATCAAGCATGGTTTTGACTATGTTGCCTCATTTGAAGTTGTCTAATAGGTGTGTGGAGGTAATAATTCTTTGATGTTTTCATGATAATCCTGGAATTTGGAGCCAGAATGTTGAGAGACTTTATGAGCTGTCACCCGGCTCTCACAGTTGCCTAGCAACCCCCGGCTGCTGCATCAAGCAGGAGGTTTGATTTGAAAAGTAAACTCAGGCAAGACACAAACTGTAATCTGCGATGCTGTGTTTTCAGTCAAACAGCAGCCACGTTAAACAAGAACCCAAAGAAGTCAAAAAAGGCCAGTAAGGGAGGGTATAATTATAGCGCTACTGAAACAAATATAAACAAGTGTGTAAGATTTCCAAAGATGTGCCGCAAGTTTCACAAAAGTTGGAAAAATAAACAACAAACCAATACTGGGGCAACCCAATAGGTACATTTGCGACAACAAAAAAGGAAAGCTTCCACAAATAGAGTATAAAATATTCACTGAAATACTAAGAAACAAGTTTTTTTGTTTTTTTGAATGTTTGAAGGTGGTTGGGAAACTCATTTGTCAGTAAATGTCTCAAAAGACCAAACTACATAGTTTTACTACAAATACATAATACAAACCTAATAGATCCCTCAGATCATATAAACTAGAAATTCCAAGGGTACAGTCAAAGCAGGGTGAATCGTTCTTCAGCTTCTATGCCCCCTGCCGCTAAAATCAGCTTCCAGAAATGATCAGATGTGCTCCAACATTAGGCACATTCAAATCCAGACTTAAAACACAACTGTTTAGCTGTGCCTTTACTGAATGAACACTGTGCTACATCCAACAGATCGTACTATTATGTCTTTCTTTTCTTTTTCATTCTTCTATAACCTGTTTTAACACATTTTAATCTGTTTTTATATTATTTGTTTTTATTTTTCTTATACTTGTCTCTTTTATTCCTGTTCATGTAAAGCACTTTGAATTGCCACTGTGTATGAAATGTGCTATATAAATAAACTTGCCTTGCCGTGGCTTACATATATAAACTATTTATTCCGTATGGTCAATGTATTTTTAAAATAATACTACCAAGATGTCTAAACATAGCTAAAATATATATACTTTTTGCAATTTTCCATCAATATACATAAAACATAATTGCAATTTACAAAAACAATAAAAACTGATATTAATGCCTATTACACAATACATATTATATAATACATATTACATAACACATATTTTATTTATTGGTCAATGCATTTTCCCCATTACCAACATACAAATTAATAAAATAAAAATATTGATAATAAATATTCATTATATATTTTAAATATATACATATTAATTTATTATTAAACACACACACCCACACACACACACACACACACACACACACACACACACAAACACACACAAACACACACACAAATAATGTTCTATAATAATAAATATTTTATAATAACATAAAAAAAGCAATAAAAATGTCTTACTAAAATGTTTAAATAGGAATGAAATAATTTCCAATTGACAATAATATATCCAAGTATAAAATACAAATTAAAATACAATATAAAAATAATAATCTATACTTATATTATATTCTTGTACAGTGCTTAGCATATATGAGTACACCTCCCACAAATCTCTCATTTAAATGAATATTTTCTATAGGACGCTTTACAATATTATATTTGTGCATATACATTAGTTTAATCACTGAAGCTAAATCAGGAGCGTATCTAACAATAACTTACAATAATGGTTCAAAATTTAGCAGCCCAAATTTATGTTAGGGAAAAATATTAAATAACATTTTCAAAAATAGCAAAATTCAAGAGAAAAAAATATATATATACAATTTTACTGAAATGTTTTAGTTTGTAATTTTTTGATGCAATATTTTGCATGAATTGAAATGTATTATCTTTCCATTTCTAAAGATGTTCTGTGACTAAAATATTATTTTAATAAATATATCTGTTTTGTTCAAATGCACCAATATATATTACCCATATTCACTGAGAAATGGATAGAAATATTCATTTTCAAGTGGGGTGTCCTCATATATGCTTAGCACTGTATGTTTGTAATTTTGTTTATAACATATCCAACAAATACTTTTTAAAAAATTTCCTATCTATACATAAAAAATTAACACAAATAATAATGATCATAAAACAGTAATTTAGCATTTTGCATCTATCGTGTTGCAAAAAGTGTCCCCAAAAGTCCTGGAATATGCCATAAAGCTGCGGCAAACTCTGACTTCTGATTCACTGCTAGTTTAGGGTGGACACTTGCGACCAAACAAGAACAAGAAAAGATAGTAAAATTAATATTTGGTGTCATCCTGTTGTGTTCCTGTGTTTCTGAATCCACACATCATTGAGCATTTTTCTCTCCTGAGAGAAGTGTGAGCGACTCCAGCCATGTCCAGTCTCAGTCTACTGAACTGGACACATATCAGCACAACACATCCATCATTACATCCCTCGTGTTTACTCCATCTTCCACAACTAAAAATAGGCCAAAAGCGTCAAGTGAGCACAATGGTGTCGTTTGCAGGGCAAAAACACAGGCCACTCAAAACCAATTATGTTCATTTCAAAAAAAAAAAAAAAAAAAAAAAGATAAAACTGCTACACATATGACAACACTGCAAAATAATACCACCATTTACTTCTAAATTAATACACAGACAACCTTGCTTTTGCAATACTACTTCATGACCCAGAGATAGTACTCAGTTTGGATAGAAGGACTTAAAGAAACCGTGTTCAAGCTTTCAATATACCGAGCAACTTCCAATGAAAAAGAGCATTCAGAAGAGACCGTGACCTTAAAATCAAATAACGGCAAACCAAAAAGTTTCTAAATAATTCAAGCTATATTTCAAAAACCTATTTCACTCTGTCTATCATTATAAATAAAGTATGCTTTGATAATGTCAGCCAAAAAGTACCCTAGTTATCTTCAGAGTCGTATGGCTATTTGACGTTATCCAGTTACTCAGCATCAACAAGCAAAAAAACTAAAGTTTCAACTTAATACAGGTGTGAATGTCAACCTTTTGCTTTGATGCTGGCTTTGGTTTAACAGCAACTGCTACAATTTGTCATCTCTTAAACATACATTATTTTAGATTATGTAGTTTTCTCAAAACAAAACAAGTAATGAAACAAAAACAAAACAAAAGAAAAAAACAACACAAAACTAAACAAAAAACGAAATGCAAAAAAAAAAAAAAAAAAAAAAAAACAACAACAACACAAAACATTAACCTTTTGCTTTGATGCTGGCTTTTGTTTAACAGCAACTGCTACAATTTGTCATCTCTTAAACATACATTATTTTAGATTATATAGTTTTCTTAAAACAAAACAAGAAATGAAATGACAAAACAAAAAATAAAACTGGAAAAAAACAAAACAAAAAACACGAAACAAAACAAAACAGTAAACAAAACAAAGAAAACAAAACGAAATGCAACAAAACGCAAAACAAAATTCAAACAAACACAAAACTAAACAAAAAGCTAAATGCGAAACAAAACAAAAAACACTAAACAAAACAAAAAAACACGAAAATAAATGCAAAACAAAATAAAAAAAAAATAAAAAAAAAAAACAAAACAAAACAAAATGAAATAAAATATAATCAAATGAAAATATTTAAACAAATGCAGACACATTTTAAACAAACATGAAAAATAAGCACTAATAATAACATTCATTTTCTTTTCGGCTTATTCCCTTTATTAATCTGGGGTCGCCACAGTGGAATGAACCGCCAACTTATTCAGCATATGTTTTACGCAGCGGATGCCCTTCCAGCTGCAACCCATCACTGAGAAAACTAATACAAACAATAACTTTAAAAATATATTTTGAAGTGCCCAGAACATAAACAAAATATGCAAATGTTACAAATTTAAATATAAAAATGATTAATTATTAATATTACAATAATATAAAGCATTAAAAAATAATTTAAGGTTAATTCCAACTAATAAAAAATAAACAAAATAAATTAAGCAATTTATGAATAGCAAAAAGCCTGGCGATTTTTCCGAGGTTGCTGATTTCACATAAAATTCCGTTTATCATCCAGCCGTACACTTCTGTACACCTGTAGGAGTCAATCTCACTCCACCTCTGTTGTCCCACCATCTGCTTGCCCTCTCCGGTAATTCAACTCACCACTTATTCCAGACAAAACGCGTTCTGACACGCCTGTGCAAAAGTTATAGAATGTTTCCCTCTGCGACAGCATTTAAAACCGCCATGCATTATTAATGAGACAAAATAATGTGCAAGAATGCAGCCTTTGAATATTTCATGATGCCCGTGGAACGGCTGTTCCTTTACGGCTCTCACTTGTGTGGGGGGGATTTGCTCCCCGAGGAAAAGACTAAAAGACTGATGTTGTAATTGTCAAATAATGAATAAACGCAAAGCCGCATGCCTGTAGCTTTAATTACATAATTTGTCTTGGGCAGTGGTGGAGCTTTTGGCTGATGGATTCAATGCTAGAACTTGTTTTTTTATTTTTTTGTGTGAAATTACAATCTTTATTAGATCATTTTCAACAAATATGAAAAGCTCGTGCTAAAGTTGGAAATGAGAGGAATAAATAAAGAAAATAAATGGCTACAGATATGTTAAATTCTGGCTATAAAATAAATAAATAAATGGTTTACAAAATTGCTCAAATAAAATTGCTAAAATAAATTTACTGAACAAACAAATGAACAAACAAACAAAAAAACTGGATTAAGAATCAAAAATTGGATTAAGAACAAAATATAAAGAAAAATGGCTAAATAAATCAATAAATGTATAAATAACCAAATAAATGGCAAACTAAATATGTCAAAACACATCAAATAGCAAGTTAAACAACAAACAAACTAACTAAAATAAACAAACAGCTAAATAAATACAATTTTAAATGGCTAAATTCATTTATAAATAAATGGCTAAACAATTAAATAAACAGATCAAAACAAATGTTGTAGTGCTGGAGCTTTTGGCTGCCGATTTTTTTGTTGTTGTTAGATCATACTCAACAGACATGAAAAGCCCATCCTGAAGTTGGAGGAGAAACGAGGGGAATAAATAAAGCAAATGGTAATTAAGTCACACAGTGACATGGATGAAATGAAAACAAACACTCAGGCACCCAGCATGCCTCTGGGGAGAGCCAACATACGCCTGCATTTCAGCTGTGAAATGATAGTGTGCAAGAGCTGCAGGGTGGATTTTGACAATGAGCGAATGTAACATGCAGGTCTGTAGCCTCGTGCATGCTCTAATGCATATATTAATATGCATGTATTAAAGGGATAGTTCAGAAAAAAAATGCACACTGTGTCATTGGGCAGTTACATTCGTGTTTGGATGTTTTTATTTTATGAAACGGCCACTTGTGTTAACATAACGTGAGGGAAAGAGGGCTATCAGGCTGCAAAATAACTACAAAATTACCATAAAAGTATCATATGTTGTCATTATAACTACTCAATAATAAAATCCACTAATGTTCATTGACAATCTTGAAATTTACCCTTGTTCTCGTTCATGTTTATGAGACATGTATTTCACATCTCAGAACGTAAGAGTTCAGACTACATTTGTGATTAATTGATTTTGCAACAGCATACAGTTCACCGGAAGCGCTTGACTTTACTGAAAAATTAAAAGTCCTTCCGTATTCTTCTGCATATAACCTATTGTAAATTGATCTTTCTTCATTTTTAGGTTAACTGCACTATTAACTGTTGTATATACAAATTATGAATTGATGAATTAATAGATTTCAGATAAAAAAAACATTTTATGCTAAACAAAAATCAAAATAACGCCTACATATTGATGAATGGCTAAAATAGCAAAGCAAAAACAAACAGCAAACAAAATAGCTAAAATAATAAGTAAATGGCTAAATAAACATATCAATATTTACATAAATCACTACAAATAAACAAAACAAAAGGCTAAAAGGTTATAAACAAAAATAAATAGCTAAATTAATAAAAGACCAAATAAAGTCGGCGCCAAGAGCCTAGGTTAGGTGCGCCGACATATAGAACCATGCTTACGGAGACCCAAGTTTGATACCCGGCTTAAGGTCCTACACCGATCCTTCCCCTCTCCACTATCCTATCACAATAAAAGCTGAATAACCCTTAAAAAATCATTTTAAAAAGACCAAATAAATCAAATGGAAAAAAATAAATAAACAAATGACAAAACAAATAAATAAACTAAATATAATAAATAAATATAATAAATAAATAATATATAATATATAAATAAATATAAATAATAAATATATATAATAAATATATATATATATATATATATATATATATATATATATATATATATATATATATATATATATATATATATATATACACACACATTTGTTTATAGCTGTCTATTATGACAAAAGTCTGCACACTCTTTTGAGGAGACATTTCTAACCTTACTTTCAGATTTATTTATTGTTTTTTTTCTGTTTTTCTTGTATCTAATTTATTGTTTTCACTGCTTTTCTTTCCAAAATTGATTTCACTGCTCAGGTGGAGACTGAGAAACAATTATATATGGTCATTATACCATTGCGAAAACAACTAATCTAATGATGCCATAAATCTTTTGTGCAGTACCGTACATGCAAATGTACATAACGCTAGTGACCATTAATGAGCAGGGGAGAAAGAGTTGTATTGAAGTGAGGTCAGGGGTGTTGAGAACGGGTTCGTGCCCTAAGATGCAGCTTCTCTCAGTCAGTGTCCCTGAGGACTGTGTGCAATCTTCAGCAAGTCTGTGTTCGAGAGCCGGAGCTTTTTCTGCTGATGCAGCACTGTGCAGGTCAGCCAAACCCAGTCTGTGCTTTTGATCTGCAGAACGGTTCTGCTCCACTGCCTACTGCAAATCTCCCATTAGAAAAGCCCGCAAAGGGCCTCATACACACAGGCCTCTGCAGCAGAAACACACAAACATGCACTGGACAAGCACTGCAGTGTATCTATATAACTAAACTTCCTTTAAATCCTGAAATATAACAATTAGATTATTATTATTATTATTATTATTATTATTATTATGTAAAAAAATCCACGTGTTTATGAACAATTCTCTGAGTAATCTGTACTGTATTTAACATACAAAAACTATTAGCCCTCTGAAATGTTTATTATTTTTCAGATATTTCTTAAGTGATATTTAATGGAGCAAAGACATTTTCATAGTATTTCTGGTAATATTTTTTCTTCTGGAAAAAGTCTTACTTGTTTTATATTTTGCTTTTTTAAATTTATTAAAAAACATTTTAAGGTGAATAGTATTCGCCCTTTTAACCTATATATTTTTTGGCTACAGAACAAATATTTAAGAAATCATATTTATTTCAAATTTAAATAATAACATTAAACAGATGAATACTGAATGTGTGTGTTAGGTTTATCGAAAATGGCTCATCATGAAAGGTCATTAAGGTCATTACTGGCCCTATACACCAAGCAAAGCCAGACCGAGAAAAAGAAAGCAGAAAGACAGATAGACATTGAGAAAGAAGTGAAGGAATGTGTACTTTACATATAGTCACACTTTATATGTGTGTCCAATATACCAACCACTCTGGAGGAAGCAGCTAGATTAAAGGTCACTGCTAAATTACGTTAGCAAGGACTGACAAATTTACCAACGGATTCATCTCCGGAAATCTGTTCCTCTAAATGGCATTTGAGGAATCATACTCCTGATTTAACTCTTAAGGTAAACGTGAAAATAGAGCCCACCTGTGATGCTAGTTCAGTAGAAAATGCACTTGAAAAACAGAAAATTCACTTGATATAAAAACTAAAACATTAAAACAAAATAAAGATTATAATAAAAATACAAATAACAAAAATTAATGGGAAAAAAAAATAAAATACAGTAAACATCCCATTAACAGGAAAAGATTAAATAAATTGACTCTGACTTGACATACTGTATTCCCTCATTTCCAAAGATTTATTTAAACAAACCATTGTCATATTGATGATCTTGTGCATGCCTTCTGTTGTATTTTCAACAATTTCTTCCTAATGTCTTATCTAGAATAATCTGTTACAAATTAAAACAACCTGTGCCCCCCCCCTCTTTCTTTCTTTTTTATTCTCTTTTTTGTTGTTGTTGTTGTTGTTGTTGTTGTTGTTGTTGTTGTTGTTGTTGTTGTTGTTGTTGTTGTTGTTGTTTTTACATTCAACTGAAAACATGGATGTAAATATGATTGTGATGTGTTATATTGTCAAATTTGTGTTACATCTCAATAAAAAGATTGTTACAAAAAAACATGCCATTAAACGCACAAAATGAAATGTATAAAATAACAAAAGAAACAAAGCAAAACACAACAAACCAAACACAGAGCAAAACAACAATCGGCAAGAAAAAAAAAGACACCAAGGGTCCGGTCTTCGTACATGGATTACTCAATTAGCTGGATTTGGTTATTGACAATTTGACACGATCCAGGATCGTTTTGTTCTTTAAAACTTATCCGAGAGTTGTTGTCATAGCAACAGTTTGGGTAGATCAAACCTGCTGAGGAGCAGGCTTATTTCATGTAAACAGAATTAGATCGGGTCTTTTCAAGCCAAGGTAATACTGAAAGTATGAACCAAATGCTGATATTTTCTTACAGGAGTAGTTATATACACTTTGGAAAAAGAATAAACTAATAAAAAAACTAAAAAAATACAAATAAAAAAAGTATAAAGTTTCAGTTTAAAGTTTAAATAAAAAAATTAAATAAAAAAATTAAAAGTAAATATATATGTATATAAAACTTATGCAATCTTTACTCAGAAATAAAAGTACAAAAACTGACACAGGGTGATTCTTCCAAGGGATTCAAAGAGAACAATTATTAATATAGACTTTTTAGATACAAACACGTATATTTTAAGGTACCGACCCAGCTTAAGTACAATTTGTGTATGATAGACATGCACAATATACGACTGTTATTTTATTTTATTTTTTAGGAATAATAATTTATGCAGTCATGCACATGTTTTGACAGCTAATATGTCGGTGATTTGATGCTTAGCAAAGTTTCAGACACCTTTACCAATATCAAAATGCTTATTTGACAGAAAATTAAGAATTAAGAAACTTGAATAGGCCTAGGCTACTATAATGAAGAGAATCTGCTCTAAACGTAAAATGAATTAAATTGCTAAATACTCTTGACACATGAAAGTCTAACGCCTGCAGCTCACAACAAAGGTGGAAAGTTGTTGCGTATAATATTTACCAAATCTTTTACTACGAATTGTATGTAGTTTTGCTCACATGGATAACTGAATATTAAGCAGATGATGTAATTACGCTGCTGTGCTGTCAGCTAATCGTTGGACTTCTGATCATAGTTTCGAGGATCGATAGATCTGTCTTTCACAACACACACAGCGATCTCTGATTAACCAAATTAGCCAGAGATCAGTTATCAAGATCAACATATCCAGGATCTGTCAAATCATCTTAGATCATTTAAGCGAGGTACGAATAACGGACCAATTCAGTTAACCCATTGTTTACAAATCTGAATTTGGAAAGAGATAAATAAAGACAAATAAATACCAATGCACCAAACAAAAATACACTCCAAGCTAAAACAAAAAGCACACAAAGAACAAAACCAACTCAAACAAAAGACCAACACAAAACACACCAAACAAAAAAAAAAAAAAACATGAAGGGCACTGCTTGCCATTCTAACTTACTAAATCAGCAAAGAAAGAAACAAAACATTGAAAAAACATACAAACAATGGTCCACCTGAAGGTGAGGTTTGAGATTGCCAATATAAAGGTCTTCAAACCCAAAGCCAGAGGCTAATTTCATTCAATTCAATCCTGCAACCTTATAGAGCCACTTTTAAAACACAACACAGTCTAGGGAAGAAGGGGGAAAAAAAGAATGAAAGAAGAAATGGGAGTTGGAGAAAGCTAAATGGAAGACAACATTAAGGACAATATTGATTCTGTCCTTCCAAGCATGACATCATGGTCAATAAAGCCCCTACTTTCCCTTAATGGCGTGCCGGGCCGAATGGGATGGAGCACTTTCCTTCAGTTGCCTCAACAACAATGCTGTAAAACAACACACCCTGCCCTTAAATTTACTTTTATGGCCGACAGAAAATAAACTTCCTGTCAATAGCAATTTCTGCAGGTCAGAGTGTTGGCCTTGTTGAGAATAACAGTATAAGAGGTATGCCGGGGTGGACAAGGACGTGAAACTCAACCCTGGCACATCCATCGCAAGCTTTAGATGAACAAAATGAAGTGAGTCGTTAAGGAACTTGCACTTTATATAAGCAAAGAGTGGAGGTCTGGCTAAAAATACTGGAAAATGACGACCGGAGATAATCTAGAGATATTATAGGCCAACGTCACAGGACAGTCGCCTACTCATAAACCGAGAACAGGACAAAAATCAAAAAAAGACTAAGCCCTCACCGGGGGAAGATAATAAATCATCACATATGAAGAAATTAACTCCACCATGACTCCAAGTCCCTCACTTTCATGCATGATTAATTGCTTTCACAAAAAAAGAAAGAAAGAAGGGAAAAAAAAGTGAGCTTGATGTGCTGAGGAAAAGAGGCAAATGGATCCAGACAAAGCACAGACAGGTGTGTGTCCCAGTTTGACTGTTGATAAGGCAAAATTTTCATTAAGACACACAGCTTCCAATTAAATAAGAGTTTGTACCTCGACTCATAAACTTAACATATGTTTAATTTGAACATGTTTGAACTCAATGCAAAAAAAAAATAGAAAATCCTGAATGAGAACACAAATTTGTTCTGAATTTATAAAATTAGTGTGCAGTGCACTCCTGTAGTTAACCTGATCTAGAGATATTAGACATTTGCTTTTGTTCAGGTGCATACGATGCATTAATGAAAGAGAAAGTTTTGTTTAGTTTAACATGTGAATACTAGAACCATGAAAACAAGTTAGGACTGGGCGATATGGCAAAATGCAATCTCTATAATCTCATATTGAACGATAGCGATATATATTTTGATACAAGTTGTTAATGCTTCCAGCTTTAAAAGAGTATCCAAACAATGACTGAAGCCACACAGATTAGCCACTTCATTAAATAACATTTTAAAGTATTATTTATTAACAAAAACAGTTTACACATTACTCAATTTTTTTGAATGATTTTCTTTAATATACTTATAATAAACAATATAAAATAGAATATTCTGAATTACTGTAACTGACAGCATATATACGGTACACAAAGAAAAATTTACTTATTTCATTTTTTACAAATAAACAGTTACACAAATATCCTAGAATAAATGTTTTACTTAATTAAAAAGGGTAAAAACAGTCATTATTAAAACAAACAACAGTTTAACATCAAATACTGCTTGCAGGGAAGTAAATCGAACTTGTTAAACCATACTGGGTGACATAGCATATCTCTAATCAAACACCCTAGTTTTTTGCGAATCCACGATCGCTGAATCCAACATAAAATCAACAAAAAGGTCGCAAATTTTTGCGATCCTGCAAAATTCTTAATTTAAATGCAAAATAATCGCAAAAATGTAAATAATCTCATAGAACATCAAATTCCAAACAATATAATCAAATTGTATTTATTTCAGTTTGCAATGAATGGTTTTACATGACTTATAGACTTTGCAAAAGCAGCGCAACTAATGTATTTGAGTGTCTCTCGAAAAATGACGTCTCACCTGCGCCCTCACAATCATTATATTACATTACATTACATTACACAGAATGTAATGTGTATTTATATAGCGCATTTATTGTGTATGGCCATACACCCAAAGCGCTTCACAATCATGAGGGGAGTCTCTTCACACCACCACCAGTGTGTAGCATCCACTTGGATGATGCGACGGCAGCCACAGGACAACGGCGCCAGTACGCTCACCACACACCAGCTATAGGTGGAGTGAAGAGACAGTGATAGAGCCAATTCGGTGGATGGGGATGATTAGGAGGCCATGATGAGAAAGTGACGATTGAGGGACTTTGGCCAAGGACACCGGGGTTGGTCCCCAACTCTTTTACGAGAAGTGCCATTGGGATTTTTAATGACCACAGAGAGTCAGGATCTCGGTTTTTAACGTCTCATCCAAAAGACGGCGCCCACTGACAGTGTAGTGACCCCTTCACTTTTACTGGGGCATTAGGACTCACACAGACCACAGGTTGAGCGCCCCCTGCTGGCCTCTCTAACACTACTTCCAATGTGGGGTGGGGGAATCGTGAAAAACTAGGGGGTCTGTCCAGTATCAACAAATCTACAGATTCAGGTTGTTGCATATGTAAAGTAAAAATGTCCGAAGCATATCATCATTATTGACATCAATTTTATCGTGATTTGATATAATATTGTTTATCGGCCTAGCCCTATGTAGACTTGATACAGAAACAGGTGTTTAAGCATCAAAACAATAATGCAAGTGTAATGCAGTTTTAGTTTATCATAAATAGTATATAGAATAGTTTGTTTTTTTTACATTAAAATGTGGCTTATTTAGTTTTTAACAATCAAAATTTAGTTTTTTATTATTATTATTATTTTTTTTATGCAGACACTTATGTGCATCGATGTGCTTTCTATATTGTATTGCATATACAATCACTTTTGTCAATTTAAATTGATGTGGGCACCAAAAATGTACGTCTCGTTGTGATATATCATTATATAACATTAGAATTTAATACAAATTTTAAGCTTTATTTTAATATTTACACCCATATATCTTCTTTTTTTTCAAACCTCATGTCTAGCATCAGGGTTATCAGGGTAACCTATTCAAACTCTTATTTAAAATATACATATGAGCCACATTCATAACTTAAATGGTCAATATTACCATTGCCAGGAAGTTTTCTGACCAGACACTCAAGGTAGAACTGATCTGAGCAGTTTAATGACTATTATATAAACAGTGTAAATGTGTGTGCAAGTAGATAGTCACCACTGGTTGAGTTCGTCTTGTGTCTTTCTTCGGTCCTCCTCCAGGCCTTTCCGCAGCTCTTCTGTGATCTTCCTCCTCAGTTCAGACTCATCCACTGAAACACAAGACCAAACACACTTGCATTAAATGCTGAGCTTCACCAGATGGTCATCCTAGAGTGTTTGATTTGGTGGTTGCATGCCATTGAAAGCCCTGGAAAGCCCTGTGAGAAATGAAGTTGAATGTTTTATTGCACTCATGAAGTTTTTGTTTAGGCAAGTTTGTACACGAGTATATGGTGAGGTAGGATGGTATTTTGGAGCCCTCAGGACGTCTCTGTGTTATGAGGCAAAGCGAGAGAAACCGAAATATAAAGGACAGGGGTTCTATACATCTGTACGCTGACAATGACTATAAAACAAACCATTTTCAAACACACACACAAATCAGAAGTACACTTCTCAGCACAAGCCACAGTCAAATGTGAGAGTCCTGTTTTTTTTTTTTTATCTGGATGGCTAATTGTCTGTGAAAGCACAGTGGAGATATAAAACAGACAAACTCATAGCTGACTGTGGAAACAAAGCAGACGTCCTGCAGGCACTACAAAGGCCTGAAGGTTCTGCATCACAATGTTCAGATGGAGATACTGTACAGGCTTATATTTGGTGGAAACAATCAACAGTTTGTCTAAAGAGTATGTAAATAAAGGTTTTAAGTAAATATATGTTCCTTATAGACAGTTTGGTGTAGTCTTCTCCTGACTGTTGACTCTGACACGCATACACCAACCTCCTGGAGAGTGTTCTTGATCTGTCCAACTGTTGTGAAGGGTGTTTTCCTCACCAGGAAAAGAATTCTTTTGGTTGTCCACCACAGTTGTTTCCGTGGTCTTCCGGGTCTTTTGGTGTTGTTGAGCTCACTGGTGTGTTCTTTCTTTTTAAGAATGTTCCAAACTGGTGTTTTGACCATGCCTAATGTTTGCTATCTCTCTGATGGGTTTGTTTTGTTATTTCAGCCTAATGATGGCTTGCTTGACTGATAGTGGCAGCTCTTTGAATCTCATCTTGAGAGTTGACAGTAACAGATACCAAATGCAAACAGCACACTTGAAATGAACTCTGGACCTTTTATCTGCTCATTGCAATTGTGATAATGAGGGAATAACACACACCAGGCCATGAAACAGCTGAGAAGTCAATTGTCCAATTACTTTTGGTCCCTTAACAAGTGGAAAGCATATATGCACACTGTTGTAATTCCTTCACCGTTCACCTGATTTGGATGTAATACCATCAAATTAAAGCTGAGAGTCTGGAGTTAAAGCACATCTTAGTTTCATTTCAAATTCTATTGTGTTGGTGTATAGAGGAAAAAATTGTGTCGATGTCTAAATATTTATGGACCTAAGTGTATACTGGCTTTGGATTTTTGCAAATATTGGATTTACTTCAATCAAAATATCTAATGAACATTGATGTTCAGCATTCCACACTTCTTTTTAACAGTTAAATAAGTGCATCATCCGGGTATTTAAAGTGCACTTATTCTTTTTAAAGTTTTTAGTGAGAATGCACTATATACTACAAGATGGCGTAGATTAGTGCATAAGTATGCGATTTGGGATGCACCAATTAGGATTTTTACAATCGAACCTTTTTGTTCAACAAACAACTGTAAGCCTTGTACAGTTATTAAACGAGACCCACATTATTTCATGAAGTGCATATATAATATATTATTCCAGCAGCATCAGTCATAAAGAACTAATATTGGTTCTACTGATCGACTTTAGAAGAACTTCTACATGTGCTGGAGAAATTTGCAAATGAAGATGATGATGTTGTGTTGTGGAAGGACAAAGAGTTTGCATGAAAGAGCAACTGTTATTTTAAGAAAACTATATAAGAATACACAGTGATGTCAGTAAGTATTTAATCACCCTGTGATTTTTCAATATCTCCTATTTAGAAATCATGGAGGGGTCTATAATTTTCAGTATAGGTGCATTTCCACTGTGAGAGACAGAATCTATAAATAAAAATCCGGAAATTACATTGTATGATTTTTTAACAATTTATTTGTAAATTACTGTGTCAAATAAGCATTTGCTTTTTTGAGTCAAAAATTTTTAACATTCAGTACAAAAGCCTTTGTTAACAATTACAGAGGTCAAACGGTTCCTGTAGTTCTTCACCAGGTTTGTACGTGCTGCAGGAGGGATTTTGGCCCACTCCTCCATACAGATCTTCTCTAGATCTGTCAAGTATTTGTGGCTGTCGCTGAGCAACACAGAGTTTCAGCTCCTTATTTAAAAGCAAAATAACAGGTATTTGAGGGTCAGAAATCTGGCTGAAAAGCAAGTGATCAAATACTTATTTGACACGATAATTTACAAATAAATTGTTAAAAAAAATATCATACACATGTCATTTCCGGATTTTTATTTATAGATTCTGTCTCTCACAGTGGAAATGCACCTATACTGAAAATTCTAGACCTCTCCATGATTTCTAAGTAGGAGATAGGGTGATCAAATACTTATTGACCTCACTGTATATTGAAATAAATGACTATTTTATATAGAAATACAGAAGACTGCATTTGGCGATCAGATGTGAAGAATCTCTGTAATCACGCCATATCTGTTCTTTGCTGGTATCTGGTGGGTTTGAGGTTTAGACGGCACCTGTCTGCCTGTATCCATTACAGTAGCCTGCTGTTTGATAAATGCCGTGCCAACGTCCGCAATTAATTTTGCTTCTCTCTTCGGCATTGTCACAGCAACAGGAAGATTTCTCATTAGTCTTGAAGAAGGTTGGTGTGAATGATAACTTTAAGTGTTTTTTCTCCCAACAGGTTTCCTCTCTCTTGCCTTTATAGTCTCAAATTGTCTCTAAAATCAACACTGTTATGCAACCGAACCATATGGCAACTCATACTGACTGCTCCTTCCGGCGGCTGCTTCTAAAACATCACTTTAAACTACTGCCAGTGTACTGCATCTTTCTTTCCTGGATATATTATGTGTAAACAAATGCATAGAAAAGTGATTGAGAGTGGCTTTAATGTTTTAAAAACTCTATTTCAATGTGGAAAATAAAAACTTGAGCCCAACTAAAGTTGATTGTAATGAATTTAACTTTTAGTTCTGAATTTAAATTAAGTTTTAACTAAACACATACAGTTCGGGATTTTCTTAAAACATCTGAATATTTAAATTTCATTTAACTTTTTTTTTTACTTAACCAAAATGTAATTTATATTGTATAACTCGTTTTGTATATATTAAAAATCTAAAAGCCTTTTTTATTATATATATATATATATATATATATATATATATATATATATATATATATATATATATATATATATATATATATATATATATATATATATATATATATATAATAAAAAAGGCTAAATAAAGATTATATACTATACTATATATATATAGTATAATAAGCTTTTTTATTAATATACCTTTTAAATATTTTGTAATTATTATTTATTTTTATTTTTTTATTATTTTATTTGTTTTATTTGCATTATTTTATTTGTTTTTATTATTACATATAAACTTATATACACATATCAATTGATATCATTATAAACATTTATAATAAAATAAAATTTTAAACTTAAATTGTATATTTGTGGGTTCAGTTGGGTCTAAATTTTCACATAATAATAAGAAAAAAAAGAAGAAGCAGGAGGAGGAGGAGGAGGAGGAGGTACAGTTGAAGACAGAAATATTATACATTTTTTTTCTTCTTTTTTAAATATTTCCCAAATGATGTTTAACAGAGCAAGGAAATTTTCACAGTATGTTTGATAATATTTTTTCTTCTGGAGAAAGTCTTATTTGTTTTATTAAAGTTTTTAATTTTTTAAAAAACATTTTAAGGTCAAAATTATTAGCCCCCTTAAGCTATATATTTTTTTGTTAGTCTACAGAACAAACCATCGTTATACAATAACTTGCCTAATTCCCCTAATCTGCCCAGTTAACCTAATTAACCTAGTTAAGCCTTTAAATGTCACTTTAAGCTGTATAGAAGTGTCTTGAAAAATATGTAGTCAAATATTATTTACTGTCATCATGGCAAGTAAACAAATGTTTAAAAATTTGTTGATAAAAATCTTCCCTCCGTTAAACAGAAATTGGGGGAAAAAATAAACAGGGGGTTTAATAATTCAGGCGGCTAACAATTCTGACTTCAACTGTACACTAACGTCCTTTAAAGACCTTAATGAAAAATTTGAAATCCCAATGATGCAAAACTACTCACTAGCTAGACCTCTACAAACTGAATTATTGGTGTACATATTTGCAATTCGAACTGTTAGATTTAGAATGGAGCCAAATATGTGTTAAAGCCCAGAACTTAAAATGATCCAAAATAACTGGGCAATGCGTACATATATCACACCTGAAAAACTAAACAAGTTTAACCCAAACAACCTAGATATACGTTTCAAATGCCAAAAACATATTGTTTAATTTAAACGTACATGTTTAATTTCAAGTGAATTTTTCTACAATAGAAAATGTTTTTAAAAAATAAAATAATAATAATAATAATAATAATAATAATAATAAAAGTAATAATAAAAAATAATAATAATAATACTTGTACAATGCATTTAACAATATAATCATTAATATTTATTATATTAGACTTACAAGTAAATTTTTGATTTTAGGTAAACAAAAAAGGTAAAAAATTTTACTCTATATTTAAGTGTAAACAATTTTATGCACTTTTATGACACACTATAAGACAAAAATAATTCAAATAACATTTTGTCCACACACACATACATCTTTTTCCCTCCTTCTCCTCCATCAGGCTAACGACTTTTCTTCAGTGTCACCCATTTATTCACGCTCTAGGTTTCCTATAATTCATTAATTTAAACTGGGCTTTAATATTTAAAAAGGATAAAGGAAGGAGTTCTGTGGATTCAAAGGATAACCAGCTCGTCCGTTAAAACCCATCCCAGAGTCTTCAGGGGGTTTTCGCAGGAGGTCACCGAAAACTCCAGAACGACATTAACCGTCCGGGTGCCCGTGTCATTCCTGAATGAGAACAGACATGCTTAAAGATGAAAAACTCATCATATTCGGATACAGCGCTCTCTCTCTCTTTCGCTCTCATTCGTTCCCTCCATCATCCTCGGCAGAAATGTTAAAAAGTAGCTTCTGGGCAGAGATAACAGACAGAGACAAATTGCGTGTCTCATAAGACGTTTCATTAATCTCCAGACCTGAGAAGAGGAGGGGCTAATCTAAACCATTACACATTCCTCACGATCCAACACAAACGAGGCTCAACATCCCTCCACACACACATATATATAAAGAGACCAACGTGGAAAGCTGGAAATCACTGCTTGACTTTAACTTATGATTCAATGCTCATATTTTGCAGATGATAACGATGTCACAGCACTAGTGATTCTGTGAAATACAACATACAGTATATTGCAAGAAAAATCATTCATGATATTGTATGTCATGATGTATCAGCAAATGAGTCATTGGTAACATTTTACAATAAGGTTGTATTAGTTAATGCATTTACTAACATGAACAAACTATAAAAAACACATTTATAACAGTATTTGTTCATGTTAGTTAACATTAGTTAATGAAAATAAAGGGTAACACTTATAGCTTAGATCACAATTCACTGTATTAACAAACCATTATCAACGACTACTAGCTTAATAAACTACTAATTAGCTGTTTATTAATAGTTAGTAAGGTAGAAGTTGGGTTTAGTTTTAGGATAGGATTAGGGATGCAGAATAAGATCATACTTTATAACTACTAATTAACAGTTAACATCTTAGGCAAGTAATAAACCAATAGTTAATAGCATGAATTGTGACCTAAACTTAAGTGTTACTAATTAAAACATTAAATGTTAGTTCATGCTAACTCATGGTGCATTAACTAATGTCAACAAGCATAAATTTGTATGTTAATAATGCATTAGTAAATGATTAACTATGATTAATTAAAGTTGTACAAGTACTGTTAATTATTAGTTTATGTTGGTAAATACAGTACATTAACTAAAGAAACCTTAAAGTGTGACCAAAGCATTACATTATGCATTTCATTTAGTACATCTATTTTATAGTAACAATGTAGTACAGTACAAGTTTTAATTTATCCACAAGCTGTGTGTGCGCTATATATAGTAAAGAAAGGCCACATATTCAACTTATCACAGTGACTTCTTGAATTTGTGCAAAGTACACTTAACAAAACGCCCTCAAACTAGGAATTTGTCTTCTAGTTCTCCATGGCTCTGGGTGACAATGAGTTGAAGGTGTATACATTTAAAGTATTATTATCCCTTCACAAAAAGACAGCTCTACATATGGTCACTTGAAATCATGAAACAAACATGTTTAACAAAACATCAACATCAGCAAGAAAGAAGTGAGATGAAAGCTCAAGCCCAACTGAAGATTATTTGTAATGACTTTACAACTGTCATTACAATCATACATTTAAACTGATCTTTAAGTTTTGACTAAACGAATTAACTGAAATAAGGGATTTTCATAACTTTTGAAAATGCAATTTAGATTTATTTATTTTTTACTTTATCAGAATATAATTTACTAATTATTTACTTCATAGTAGAGGGTTGGTGAAAAAAGTATATCAATAGCTGGGTTTACACAAAGACTATAGAATACACAAGACATGTCACTCGTATAGTTTTGAATGGGCAAAAGTAACAATCAATATGGCGAATGAAGCCCCGCCTTCTAGTACAGGAGTCAATCAGCAAACGCTATAGACTGACAAGTCTCTGGGGGAGGGGCTCAAACCAGATGTAAATTTCTGCCGATTTTATGAGATTCGATCGTTCAGATATTAAACTAAAGAGACAATTGTTGTTTACTTTATTAAGTGATTCCTAATATGAAGTTTAATCGTAAGCGTGGCAAGCAATTTTAGAGAATTTGATGTTTCTCCATTTAAACAGAATGCCCGAGAGGCATCTCAAAGACGGCCGCCGAGTGAAATGACTTGCCTTAAAGGGACTTTGGCTTACATCACTTTGTGGTAACACACTTCTTGAACTATCACATGAGAAACAGGTGCAAATAAAAAAAGTTACACTCGTTTGAGGTGATTTTGGGCCTCTGTGAAGAAAGGTTAATGCGAATAAAGGGAGATGGAAAAACAAACACCTAATAAACTTTGTCGTTGCAAACAGTACACTCACGTGACCAATCTGCTGTCCCCATAATGCTTGCCTTGTTTACTGCAGGTTACTAGGTTACCAATACTACAGTCAGCCACTCTAATAACTTGATGTTTGTTTGTGTTTAACGTCATACCATTTTCTATGGCTATTTACATGGCAAGAAAAAGTATATTACAGATATAAATTACATTAAGCTTTTACAATTTATTTTTTTATGCTAAAACTGTATTTGGATCATCAATGTTAAAAATTGTTTTAAAAGAATTAACTGAATAAAATGCGTTTCTCAAAAAATTTAAGCCAACACAATCAAATAAAACAGGCTAGATAGTTAAAATGCTTTTAAAAATATATAGCAAGTGTGCACTCGATCGAATGGGCGTTACCAGTGCTTATCAGCTGATAGATATGGGTCAGTAGGGGTCTTCTGCACCTTCTTGTAGGCTCAGAAGGCTGTAATCATCAATCCACATGATTAATCAGCTATATATCACATATGGCTGACGTCGGAACTTAGCGAGAATTATTTATATTATTCATAAATTTCCCAATAATTGTATTTTATTAACATCTACCTCTACCCCAACCCTAAAACCAACCGTCACAGTAATGTAGAAACAGATCTGGATCTGGACACTTCTCTACTAGTATAGCTGATAGACCACAATAATTATTTATATTATGCATTACATTTCCCATTTACTGTATTTTATTAACATCTACCCCTACCCTAACCCTATAACCAACCGTCATAGTAATGTAAAAACAGATCTGGATCTGGAGTCTTCTCTATTAGTATAATTAATTAACCATGTGGATGGATGATTACAGCCTTCTGAGCCAACTAGTAGGCACAGAAGGCTCCTACTGGCCCATATCTATCAGCTGATAATCACTGATAACACCCATTCAATCAAGTATTAACATTCGAATTGGGTGATCTGGGAGGATCTTGATGGAACAACTTGATAGAAACACATTTTGCGACCTTTGAAATTGAATTGCTTCATGATAGGATGTAAAGCAGGCTACTGATATATACTTGTAGCCAAAATATACAGAAAAATCAGAATATATTACACTGTAAATAATGTATGACAAAAAATCATGACAAGTTTAACTTAATATATTTAGTCTCATTTTAGTTTTACTGATATATGTTGAGATGACTAAAAAGTTCATTTGATTCTAACTAAAAAATTTAAGGCATCTTTTTACAGTGTACAATTTATTCCCGCCTCTACTTGTGCATATCAAACAAGCATATAAAACTTTCATCTCCTTGCATTAAACTTCCGTCTTCATAGAAGTTTTCCTGAAACAGCGACAGGCTAAAAGATCATTTCATTATGGCGCATCATATGCAGAGAGCTTCCCATGTTTTTTTTACATTCTGAACTCGGCGGTGATCTTCAAGGAGATGCTTAATATGTAACGGAAAGAAAAAAGTATGTTTATGTATGGCTGAGACAAAGAAGGATTTGAGCGCAGGTAATTAGAGCGTAATGGAAACCGGTGTGTGGGCCCTGCGTATGAATATTCATGCAACGCAGGGAACGTGTAGGAGGATCAACCTTGACCACTGTCTAATCAGCACGCGCAGAGACTCGCCGTGATTTAGTGGTGGACTCGATCATCCACAGTATCTCTTAATACCTCCACTCGTGGGTGTACATAATCAATGTCCCTCATTAAGGTCATAGCCTTTGACCTCAGACGATGAGCTGAGGCTCTTAAGGCTAGAAGAGCTGTGACAAAGAGACACAAATTAAAGAGTGAGTCATTGGTAAAATGTCAGAGCGTTACATTTAGATGAGGCTTAATGTTTCTGTGTGGTCATTTTAATATGCAGCTACAAAGTTTGTACAAAGACAGTTTGACTTTACACAAACACAAAAAGTTAACATGGAGAACTGAAAACGTTATGCAGTTTTCATTTCTGGAGGAACTGCACATTTTTTGTTATTAAGCATAATGATAATTTTGTTAAGCACATAAGACTATGAAATGTCTGGTGAGGAAACGTTTTGATTCATTCATTCATTTTCTTTTCGACTTGGTCCCTATATTAATCAGGGGTATATACATATATATATATATATATATATATATATATATATATATATATATATATATATATATATATATATATATATATATATATATATATATACATACATACAGTTGAAGTCAGAATTATTAGCCCCCTTTTGAATTTTTTTTTTTTTTTTTATATTTCCCAAATTATGTTTAACAGAGCAGGGAAATTTTACAGTATGTCTGATAATGTTTTTTCTTCTGGAGAAAGTCTTATTTGTTTTATTTCGGCTAGAATAGAAGCAGTTTTAAAAATTTTAAAAGCCATTTTAAGGACAAAATTATTAGCCCCTTTAAGCTAATTTTTTTTTTTTGATAGTCTACAGAACAAACCATCGTTTTACAATAACTTACCTATTTACCCTAACCTGCCTAGTTAACCCAATTAACCTAGTTAAGCCTTTAAAAGTCACTTTAAGCTGTATAGAAGTGTCTTGAAATACTATAATATTTTTATAGTCAAATATTATTTACTGTCATCATGGCAAAGATAAAAGAAATCAGTTATTAGAAATAGGTTATTAAAACTATTATGTTTCGAAAATTAGAAATTATGTTTAACAGAAATTGGGGAAAAAATAAACAGGGGGGCTAATAATTCTGACTTCAACTGTGTCTATTTGTATATGCAAATGCAAAAACCTCTAAAAGCCATCTGAAATTTTCTTCTAAAATTAGCATTTTTATACAGCTCCTGTGTAGGTTCAGTAATATCACTGTTATGGCATAGAATAAGCCCTTTTTGTCGTCTTTAAACTGAAATAACTCAACATAAACAAAGGAGGCTAAGAAAAATATTCATTTTCAATGGAAATTTCAGACGGCACTTAGGGTTTTTTGCATCTGAACTCTTCATATATTCAATATGTACAGTGCTCAGCATATATGAGTACACCCCATTTTGAAAATGAATATTTTTATCCATTTCTCAGTGAATATGGGTAATATATATTGGTGCATTTGAACAAAACAGATTTATTAAATATTATTGAAATAATATTTTAGTCACAGAACAATTTTAGAAATGGAAAGATAAAACTTTTGAATTCATGCAAAATATTACATCAAAAAATTACAAAGTACAAAATTTCAACAAAATTTTAGATATTTTTTGTTTCTCTTGATTTTTGCTATTTTTGAAAATTTTACTTAATATTTTTCCCTAACGTATAAATATGGGCTGCTAATTTTTGAACCATTATTGCAAGTTATTTTGTTAGATTAACTCTAGATTTGGCTTCAGTACTGACTAAACTAATTTATATGCACAAATATAATATTATAAAGCATCCTACAGAAAATATTCATTTAAATAAGAGATTTGTGGGAGGTGTACTCATATATGCTAAGCACTGTACATACACACAAAAAGAAATTGGATCCAAAAAGTTTTAGCGAGAAAGTTGTCCAAGTTTGAATGAGGGTAGGATGTAAACTACGAGTTCAGTTTCTCAAAAGCACAACATATGCATTCTGGGACTTTTTTTTAAGTAACACTATATTTATATATAATCACAAAAGTGTTTCTGTCATCATTACACCAAGAAAAAAATGCACACGTGGGAGAAAGAAACGATGAGACATATTGAGATGTAGGGAGTTATAGATAGACGGATGGACCAAAAAAAAAAAAGTATGTGTGAGCCTCCATGGTAGAGCTCATTAAGCAGATCTGTGTCTCATTAACAGGGAGCTGTCTCGTTATGTGCGATGCAGGCGGTCGTCTCTTTTTTCCCCTTCTGAAAGTGGAGCCGGTTCGTAGTGTCAGCTCCAGCCCACAGACTCTGCAGGTAACACCACTATTAAGGGCCGAGAGGGCACACGTATTTGAGCTGACAGCTTTTCAGAGCCGCTGTTTCCATACATATTAGATGTGCTTAATTATGTGGAGGTGGGAGCGAAGAAGATCACGGCTCGGAAAAAGTCAAGACATGGATGAAACGCAGTGACCGGCTGCATTTTTTAAAGACTGCTAGCATTATGCTGTTTGATAAAAGAACACGTTCAGGGCTGATGTTAGAAATGCACATCTCTCTATAGTTACTAAAGCAGAAAACTCTGATATGAGGACAGGCCCAATATATAACAGCAACAAGTCCAGTCTCAAATCATATGTGGGCTTTAGACATGGGCCGGTATAAGATTCTGCTGGTATGATAACCTTGTAATAATATATCACGGTATTGTGATTACTGCTCTAACATTTTTTTTTTTAAATGTCTGGGTAAGACCCTACGGAGACCCGGAAGGGACGTGATGGTAGGGAAAAAAACTGAGTGGGAGAAAAAAAAATGGGTGGGAGAAAAAAAAAAAAAAACTGTGATAGGAAAATATATATATTTTTTAAGTTTTTGCGTTTTGGAAGTGTTTGTGTAAAAACAGTAATGCAAGGGAACGCAAAACATCTTTGCCTTCCCTCGCAAAGATGTTTTGCGAGGGAAGGCAAAGATGTTTTGCGAGTGAACGCAAAGATGTTTTGCATTCCCTCGCAAAACTGTTTTTACACAAACACTTCCTGTTCACTTCATACATGTCAACCCTCCCGTTTTTGCCAGCATTATCCTGTATTTTACCATTCTATCCTGCTATCATCCTGTCATTCAGTATTTTCCCATCTTTCTCATGTATTTTTAATCTTGAAAGCACACTGAAATTAATATAAAAATGTCTGAATTCACTTTCTTTCCATTAAAGCTGTGCGTCGATCATCACTCTTCATATGCAACCTCTGAATCAGCCAATGACTGGTATAAGCGCTGACTGACAGACGCGCTCCGTATGATAAACTGATCCCAGATCAGCTTCTGTTTAGCCATTTAAAGAGGAGCGAAAGTGCAGGACCTTTTGGGATATTCAGGTGTATGTTTAAACAAGAAAAATACTCTTAATAATATGTAAACATGTCCGCCCTGCGTGTTTTATTATAAGGCCCAAGGTGTTTTTTTACATGCATTTTTTATTTCTCTTTGCTATTTGGGCTTATTGGAACCTAATTAGAATGAAAATCTAAGTATCATCTTTTGATATGATGTACTTTTAGAGAAAAATGATGTCCATATATGTGGACTCGTGGTCCGAATTTACATAAAACACATTTTCCCGAATTTTCTTTTATGCATATTTAACATAGAATTTATTTTTTAACTTGCTTTGACTATCAAGATAAAAATTTAAAACAGTTAAAGGTTTACTTTTGACAAATTTTTTTTACCATCTTCGAAGGATTTTTAAAAATATATATTTGCTTTAAAGTCTTTCCGGATAAAAATCGCTGTCTGATCAGATTAAAAACAGGGCATTTCAAATATATGTTGAATATTTGATTTCTTCCGAATATTGACATTTTGGGTGAACTTCTTCCATTTAAACTTGATTAAATATATATTTTCTTCCAAATTAACTTTTTTTTTTTTTAAATCAGGGTTTTAGCAAAGCTCCAGATGTCACAAAAAGCACTTTCCAAATCTCAACACGTCCAAAACAGCACTGAATTGTGAATTCCTAATGGGCGTGTGACTTATAATTGCTCAAAAGCGTATCTAAACTTCCGATTGAAAGATCTATGAACAAAGTCTTACTTTTAATGAGAAGCAAAGCGCTCGCAAATGCGATCGGCTCGACACTTCTGGGAGGACCTGCTGTTCAAGGTACCTTGGAGGCTGAACTGGCTTAAGTGGACTTCCTAATTACAGCATTGATTCATTAACTCTATTACAAGTTAGAATTAATCGTTTCATTAGCACTCAGGCACAAGCTATGAATCATAATATGGAAGGAACAGGGCCCACTCACTAACATCAAGAGGATTTAACTTTTAGGGAAAAAGAAAACATTGGCCAATTGTGTAATCTAATTTAAAAAAATCCATAAGGAGGTATTTTCAAATAAATCTCAATCATATCTGTGTGCAATCACACATGAAGACAGTTAGCAAGCATGCATGTATGATTGATGTGCTGTATTTAAGAAATTAATAAAAACAAAATAAAGAAAATAGAAAATTTCACCAAAAAAATCTAAATACTATTATTAATTCCTCACCCTCATGTTAATCAAAACACATAATTAGTTTTATTTTTGAAACAAAAATAAATCTTTTTTCAATAAAACTGGGGAAATTTATTTGCAATGTACAATTTTTTTAAACTTTGAGGCCTGGAAATTTCTCAAATGTTTTATTTTTTATTATTATTAATTAGAAATATCAAAATGTTTTATATTTTTACATTAGCTGCTATTATTATTTTTAAAAAATAATAATGTGCTTTTATAGTTGATTTAGTCATTTAGTTATTTAGTTACTTATACTTTCTTTTAGCTGTATTCACTGTTATTTTAGTATTGAGTTAATAAGTCACGGTAACGAGTCCGTGACATCATTTACATCCGCATTCTTTCAATTTTAAAGGTCCGTACGGCCCAATACACCCATAACCTCTCATCAGTTGGAATAAAATAACTTTTGCATAGATTATGATATAGAGACATTTTTCCTTTTTCCTATGATTAATAACATGTGCTGGAACCACCAAAATTAATTACAGCAACCTTGACCACACAGAACCTAAAAGTACACTTTCAAATTTGAGTTTACAAAAAAAAAAAAAAAAAAAAAAAGGAGGCAGACAACATATACAATTGTCAAGTTGAAGTCAGAATTATTAGCCCACCTGAATTGTTAGCACCCCTGTTTATTTTTCCCCAATTTCTGTTTAACAGAGAGAAGATTTCTTCAACACATTTCTAATAACTGATTTCTTTTATCTTTGCCATGATGACAGTAAATAATATTTGACTAGATATTTTTCAAGACACTTCTATACAGCTTAAAGTGACATTTAATGGCTAAACTAGGTTAATTAGGTTAACTAGGCAGGTTAGGGTAATTAGGCAAGATATTGTATAACGATGGTTTGTTCTCTAGAATATTGAAAAAAAAGGTAGCTTAAAGGGGTTAATAATTTTTCCTTAAAAAGGCTTTTAAACAATTAAAAACTGCTTCTATTCTAGCCGAAATAAAACAAATAAGACTTTCTCCAGAAGAAAAAATATTATCAGACATACTGTAAAAATTTCCTTGCTCTGTTAAACATCATTAGGGAAATATTTAAAAACAAAAAAAAAATTAAAAGGAGGCTAATACTTCTGACTTCAACTGTATATATACATGTTTTTTTTTTATAATTATAGTATAGTATTTATTTTATTTAATGCCATGTCAGCAACCAAGGCTATTTTCATGGCAAGAACATTTCAATAATAAATATACAATAAAAAACAACAATCAAATGAATACATAAATTAAATAAGATTTTTAGTGTTAATACATGATAAAAATAAAAAAATTATTCCTTTGTTAAAAATGATTTAAATTTTTTAAATATTTACTTTAGTTTGTTAATTTAGCTCAGTGTTCTTCAATATAGAAAATCATCATACCCTGTCAAAATCTATATCTTTATTCACATTACACCCTGCTTTCAAAAGACCTTTGGGATAAAATTGTAGAAGGGCACAAGTTAGGAGAAGACTCCAAAAATATATAATAATGCTGGAAAAGTTATTGAGAATGTGATTTGATTCCAGGCTGTATGACAAGTAATTATTTTCAAAGGGGTATGATGTATAAATATAAAATAAGATTTCTTTTACTGAACTGTCATGTTATTAGCTTGACAAAAATAAGATAAAGTTAAGCTAAACATCTGCCTGTTTCATTATAATATATCCATTTTTCATCAGTTATTTTGTTTTATGATTCTGTGCAACCATAATGAATATTACGGTACTATTTGCAGGTTATTACAGTCCAAAACACTTTACTCAAGGAAAATTGCTGTTGCTCAGCTCCACCCACGCAGAAGTTTGAATTCCATAGAATTACCTACAATGACTTGATGTGTGATATTACATACTTGTATTAAGTGTACAAACACATTCAGAGTGTGTACAAGATGCAATTTACTCAAAGAGTATCATTAACGCTCATGAATGACAGGCACTAAAGTGCAAAATACTTCAAGAAGTACTACTTATGTTACAGAATAACCTGACTCACCGGCTGGAGGTGGTGGTGCTGTTGGAGAAACCACAAGTTGATCTACAGTCAAAGGAGGCTGCAGGGCAGTTTGGGCAGAGGAAGGGGGTTCAGGAGGAGGGGAAGGGATGGTTAGTTCCACAGGTAGATCAGAAGCAGGTTTAGTGATGGGACAGGTAGGAATGGGCTCTACAGGGGGAGCAGGTGTGAAAAGCTCAAAAGCGGGAGGAGCGGTGACAGAATTAGCAATGGGAGGAGAAGGAGTGAGTGTGGAAGAAGGAGGTGAAGCAATTATATCCACAGGTGGAGATGCTGTAAGAAGCTCAGATGCTGCAGCAGGTGGAGCAATGGACTCACCTGCTGGGGTTGATAAAACACCCACTGATTCAAGAGGTGGAGGAGGAGGAGGAGGTGCAGGAGTGGTCACTTGCTCAGGGAGTTTTACCCGCTCTGGCAAGGAAGGGGGTGGATGGAGAGTGACAGGGTCAGGTGGAGGAGGAGATATTGGCACCAGTGCTGGCAGAGGATCAACCACAGGGGGAGAAGCAGGAGGGGGCCTGCTGGGAACCTGGAGGCTCGATGGGCCTGAGGGTTCCCTCATCCGGTCGATGACCTTCTCGGAGAGCTGAAACGAGAAATGGAGAATTTATTTATTTATTTATTTATTTATTTATTTATTTATGTTTTAATGCCATATCAGCATCATTGACTATATTCATGGCAAAACCTATACTAAATATACAAATGTATAACATACAATCATATTAGTTTCTTAATAAACATTTATTGTACAAAAAAACCATACACATAATATCAACACTGAAAACAGTCACATACAATCTTTTAGTTTGATTAATGATAAATATATTAAAATTCCTCCAAAAGACCCCTTTTTCCCTTAAAATACTTCCTGAATAAAACATTCTCTAATATCATTTTATAATACACATTCTATTAAAATCTGTTTTCGAGAAATGGACAAAACAAATGCTGGTTTGAACATAAAATTAGTGCTGATCTAGTGCAATGAATGATTAATAATATAAACTCTGAAATAGTTACTCAGCTTGTACTGTATGCCTGACAGATATGGAAGCAAAATTAATTAACTTAACTTCATGGTAAATTTAATGTGTTTAAATATTCCACTACTACTACTATTACTACTACTAATGCTAATACTACTACTATTATTACTACTAATGCTAATACTAACACTAATCCAAATAATAACAATACCATAAAATCAATTACATGTATAACAACAACAAGTGTAATTATTATTATTATACTATTATTATTATTATTATTGGTAGTAGTAGTAAAAAACTACATAATGATAATAATAAAAATTATAAGACGAGCAATTAGACAGAAGAAACTGTCATTATTGTAACTTATAGAAGGCGTCACAGGTGCGCAGAGAGTAGCACAATTGCCTCAGAGCAAGAAGGCCGCTGGTTCGAGCCTCAGCTGGGTCAGTCGGCATTTCTGTGTTGGCATTAACATATGATGATGAAATATTTGAATATTTAATAATATACTTTTTTTGTAATACACTTACTGCAATAAACAAATATATGTTTAGGTTTGCATTTTTACTTCTTGTGCATCAAATATGCGCTCCAAACTTTTTCTTTATTGAGACACGTTGAATTCCTCTTCCATCATCAGTTTCTAAATTGCTTTGTTAGATATTTTTCTTACCAACTTTTTTAATCTGTTTTATCTATTATTTTCTGTAAAGCAGCTTCTGGCCATGACATGTCCACACTAAATAGTTATAAGAGACATGTTTAGGGTATTATATGCAGCATCCTTTTTTTATTCTCTTAGGTAAGGCGAGATCTAAGTATCATAGGTACTTAGAGGGAAATGTGCTTTATGCATTATAAAGCTTGAAGCATCAGAATCAGTATTCCATATCGGTCGATCACCATGAAAAGGAATCGGTACATGGTATCGGATGCAAAAATCCTGATCGGAGCATCCCTAGTTATGACTGTATAAGTCAATTATCATTCATTTCAAAGTGCATGTATGATTTTTAAAATATGCACAGTATTTTAGGCTAGGTGTCCTTTTAGAAAATGTCCTTGCTTACATCTCACCTTGCCTAATAAAGGTTAAAGATGTCTGCTGTTATTCTCCAAAAAAGTATTTTAATTAAATCTAATAATAATAGCACTAATATGAAATAAATAGTTGTATGAAGGGTGACATTGTTAACCTACACAGTATATGACAGTTATGGGGTGAGGTGGGGTTGGGGTCACAGTGCTGTTATTGTTGACATTGTGATGCTTAAACTGCAAGAGGTTTCTACAAAAATATTTCCTCTCAGGTTGGACTGCTTACAAAATAAACTGTACGGCAGCTTTATTTGGTTAGCTGAAGTAAGAAGTGTTCAGGCAGGGACAGAATGTTTATCCAGTTAGATAAGTTAAGACTATTAGAGGCCTTCATTGCGATCACAGTAGGTGAATTAAAGTCATGCGTCAGTTTGATGTGCGTTTGACAGGTGGAGGAGAACAGACGTGTGTGTCACTCACCCTGATGCCCTTCACTATCGTTATGTTGTCATTCTCGTCCGACTCAAAAGACACACGGCGCGTGCTGTTGTTAGCTCCCATTCCCGCACAAGCAAGCCCGCTGGTGTTTGGCCAGCTACTTCATGTAAATGTGTTCAGTAGTTATGAACTCCAGAAAGTTGACAGCTCTCTGGTTGTGTTACGCGCGAGCGCCAGGGCCAGAAACAAACAGAGCTTCCGCCTTTAGCCCCTCCCACCTCGCACAGGGAAAGAAACACGATTCTCATTGGTTTAGCGCATGTGCTTGGTTTCTCCATTCGACAACATTTTAGATAAACCTATTGGATTTTAAATAGGTTTAGGATTTATTTATTTACGCAAAAGGAATGCAATTATGGAGGACGAAACCTGCAAAAAATATAAATAAAAAGATAAATAAATACATACGCAAATAAACAAATAAATGAGTAAATAAATTCATAAATTCCAGCATAAATAAAATAATAAATAAACAAATATGCAACTATATAAATAAAGGAGTAAATAAATCCGTAAATTCCTGCATAAATAAAAAAAGAAAAAAATTATATATGCAAATATATAAATAAATGAGTAAATAAATCCGTAAATTTCTGCATAAATAAAGTAATAAATAAATAAATATGCAAATATATAAATAAATGAGTAAATTCCTGCATAAATAAAATAATACATACATAATTATGCAAATATGTAAATAAATGAGTAAATAATCTGTAAATTCCTGCACAAATAAAACAATAAATAAATATGCAAATATAAAAAAATAAATGAGTAAATGAATTCATAAATTCCTGCATAAATAAAATAAAATAATAAATAAATGAGTAAATAATCCATAAATTCCTGCATAAATAAAATAATAAATAAATAAATAAATATGTAAATATACAAATAAATGAGTAAATAAATCCATAAATTCTTGCATAAATAAAATAGTAAGCACATAAAAATGCAAATAAATAAATGAATGTATATAAAAATCGACAAATTCCTGCATAAATAAATATATAAATAATTAATAGTGCGGGCAGGTAAATAATTAAATAAATTACATGAATGTTATGGGAATAAGAAAATGCTAAACTGAAATTGTATATAAAAGCAAATATAATATAATATAATATAATATAATATAATATAATATAATATAATATAATATAATATAATATAATATAATATAATATAATATAATATAATATAATATAATATAATAATGAATGCATTTTATTTTTAAAATGCTTTGAGGTTGTTCAAAACATTTTAAAAATTTTGCAACAAACTGAATAATTATTTTAACTGTTAATGCATCCTGTCTAACAGAAACTTTAGGAAATATGTTCCTGAGTTCTTCATGTCAAATGGGAGCCATAGGCATTTAGAGACATGGGTCTTCTGTCCTTTAGTGGGTGGCTGTCTTTGTCTACATGCCCTCAGATGTCATCACGACAACCTTTTATCCTGCACGAGGTGATGAGAAATAACCTCAGTCCCATGTCATCAGCAAAGGACAGTAGATTGGTCAGAAATGATGGGCCTCAGAGGAAGCTGATAAGAACTTCTGGACCTGACTAGGCTCAGAGGAGCTAAAAGAAAAATAACCTCAGAGTCTCCATGATTGTTTCCTTTTTTGAAGGGGCACAAAATTGGCCACTATGTTATCTCTGCTGTCCACGGACACATCAGTCAAAGAGGAGACTGCCAGATCGACCCTTTCCCTCACAATCAATGGCCTTTCCTCCCCGGTTTGTTACAGCAGAGATCGTCAGGAGATAGAGGATTGCAGGTCCAGAGCAATATATCCTTGAAACAGAAAGCAGTTAACAACTTTCACCTTCAGCTCCATCTTTCTCTCCCAGTTACTGTATATCTGATGATTTATTAAGATATTTTTGCACACTGTTTTGAATAAGATCATTTAAGATGATCGAAGTGGTTAATAGGCTTCACAAAGCTAAGCTACTTTAATAGAAATCAAAATATGTAAATATATAGAAGTCAAAATATGTAAATATATTTTAGTATTGTCTTAAATGTAAATTATAAGTTTTTTTGTTGTTTTTATTAGCAAAATTGATTGAATAAAGTAAAACCTGACAATAAATGTGACTATTTATTATTGAAACAGAAGTAATAACAGCATAACATATTATAATCTACATTACAGAAGATCCTTACATGTAACTCAATTGAAAACGTTTTTGAATTAAATTGTAATCCACATATAACCAAATGATCATCTTATGACAGGATTTTTTATATAGATTATAATATTACATTTATCAGAGTACAATTTTGCAGCCACCAATTTTATTATTATTATTATTTAGCAAAAAAGGACTACATTTCCCAATGATCCCTTTGCGTTCAGCTGATTGTGCTGATGGAGGCTCCCCATTGGCTGACGTCCGTCACGGGTTGTTTGGGTGTAGTAGCGGAAAGATGGCAGCTGACACAGGCAGATATAGGAGCGCAGTGTCCAAAAGCAAAGACCCCTCCGGTTTACTTATATCTGTAATAAGGTGAGCGCGATATTTATACATAGTCTTTTCTGGTTAACTGACATTTGCCTGTATTGAATGTCAACACCCATTTTTTTGCAAGAAAATTGTCACGAATGGAGATGCACTTAGCATGGTTGCTACAATACATCCTGTTAGTCTTTCATATTGTGTACATACATACGTGTAAATTATGTACATAACTGCATTTTAAAAGCTTTTCTGTATTAAATTCTACATAGCATCCTTCTGAATGGAAAGTGAGAGGTGCTGTGACTAGCCTGGTAGACTTTCAAAACAAACAGGCTGTGTTTCAAAACCTACTTGACTATTTACCAAAACAGCACTGTTCGAACATCATATAAACACTATACGTGTGTGTCTTGGTTGTCAGCTATTGATACAATAACATGCAAGTTTAACAACACGAAATTGTCTTAATTATATTGGATACAACAGCAAATGCATAATATATATGTGGTGATGTTAATTGAGCAATAAGAAATACACATACAGTAGATCCATTTATTCCAATCTGTGCAGTCATTTTTATTTAATGTTAATAATTTATTTGTATTTCATTTATTTTTTGAGGTCATTGAGAAGGTAGAGTAAGCTATCATGATGATGACAGAAAGTTCATGTGAATGTAGAAGCATTGGTGATTAAGGTAAAATTTGTTTTATATTCACACATTCATTCTGACAACTTGTGACAGGCTCCCTATATTGTTTACCATGGTACTTTGAATAGTTGATTGTAATCACGTGTAAATATGTCTTCAAAACAACATTAGCACTATTTAATTGACCGTGTTGTACTTTGATAGTCATTGCCGGCTGATATGATTCCACTATTTAGAATTTGCAAAGAAGTCTTTTCTGAAATTATATTATTAAGAAGAAAGTAAGAATAGTGTGTATGGATGTTTCCCAGTACTGGGTTGCAGCTGTAAAGGTATCCGCTGTGTAACACATGCTGGATAAGTTGGCGGTTCATTCCGCTGTGGCGACCCCTGATGAATAAAGGGACCAAGTCAAAGGAAAATGATTGAATGAATGAATGAATGAATGAAAGTAAGAATGTGAGAATATAAAGCCACCTTTACCTCAATGCATTGGAGCAGTTTCTTTTTTTATTGAATTATAGATGGCATCAAATGCAATATAGCACAGTAAAGTTCCTAATTACGCAGTAAAGTTGCCTAATTGCTAAATTTAAGTTCATAGTATTGCCAGTTTTTGTCTAAATAGTCAATCCTAGGCATTGCATCAAACCTCGACTTGCTATACACTAACTTTCTTCAGTTGTGCACATTTAAGCTGTCAGATATCCATCATTCAGCTTCACAGCTCTTTTATCTTAGTTTTATCCCTTGGTTATTTCCATTAGGATATCTTCAGGGCAATCCAATGAGGTCATACAAGTGTGAGTCTGTGGGCTGAAGCTATATCTACATGATCTGTGCTTCGAAAAGACTTTTCCCTACTGAATAGTGGCTCTTTTTTCTATATTTTGCTGCACCTTAGAGTTTGGAATGAATGTAATGAGCTCTTTTGGGAGACTGCGCTGCCTTCCTTTACTGTGATTTGAAACCACACTGCTTTGAATCAGGAATGAATCGAGACAGGCTTTGAGTTTGGGACACTTGTTGGATTGGCATCGGGGGCCCTAGTGGGTCTTACTTTTTGGGTGTATGACTGGGCATCTGATGATGGATTGTGGTGAAGTTGTGTTGTGATGGCCAAAAATTCGACTACATCTGTCTGAAAGTTTGCAACATAATGATGACAGGATGAGCTTAGATTGGATGCAGCCTGGTTTCACACATTCATGCTGTGCTCTGTAGAAGATTTAAAGGCATTGCAGTCAATCAGTTTCCGGCGTCTAAAAAAGTCAAGAAAGCCAACTTAAAAGATGATAGAGGGATGCTATCAACGATTAAACATTTATAGCATCATATGTTTTATGTTAAATAAGTATCTAAGGGCTGCACAATATATTGATTCAGCATCATTATTGCAATAGTCACATCACAGGCACAGTTGAAAACACATGTGATTTGTGGAGTCACTGCAAAGTTTAACCATAATGTTACCAAAAATATTGATTATTTACATGTTTTTAAGGCCTAAGACTGTATAAGCATTTCAAGCTGGTTTAAAGCCTTTAGACACAAGAAATTATCACTGTAGCAACTTATAGATCGATTAATTATTTATATAGAAGTTCAAGACTATACTATGTTAATTTACATTTGATTATTCAATTGTGTATACCTGAATACTGCCAGACTTTTCCAGGAAACCATGAATTATTGATTCATTTAATTGATTTATTCATTAACTTTTTTTGCTTTGCTCAACTGTATTTATCAATACTTGTGATTGGTTTATTATATTTTATGCAGATGCACTCCCTAAAATCATCCCAATTAATTAATTAAAAATAATGCAGCCTTAATAATAATAGTAATAATAATAATAATAATAATAATAATAATCTAAAATAATTGTTTAATTTCAAGTCAGTTTAAAGCATTTAGACTGAAGAAATTGTCATTATTGTAAATTTTAGAGGGCATCACAGTGGTGCAGTGGGTAGCACGATAGCCTCACATAAAGAAGGTCGCTGGTTCGAGCCTCAGCTGGGTCAGTTGGCATTTCTATGTGGAGTTCGCATGTTCTCCCTGTGTTCGCGTGGGTTTCCTCCTGGTGCTCCAGTTTCCCAAGTCCAAAGACATGCGGTGTAGGTTAATTGGGTAAGCTAAATTGTCCGTAGTGTATGTGTGTGAATGGATGTGTATGGAGCGTGTATGGATGTTTCCCAGTGATGGGTTGCAGATGGAAGGGCATCTGCTGCGTAAAACATATGCTGGATAAGTTGGCGGTTCATTCCGCTGTGGCAACCCCTGATTAATAAAGCGACTAAGCCGAAAAGAACATGAATGAATGCAATTCATAGAAAAACTTGTAATACTATTCAAACTATGCAGTAATATGGTAATGGGCTCTAATTTAGAATTAAAAATAATAACGTGTAATGTGAGAAGTTTGAAAAACTTTACTAAAATTAAGCAAATAAAGACCAGAATAAAACAATTAAATCCTTCTGTTGGATTTCTGCAATATTTCATCAATAGCATAAAATAATTGTAATTTTATTATAATATTATTAGCAATAAATACATGCATTTATAAATTTAATTAATTAATTAATTAATTAATATGATTGAATTAACGGTTGGATGGACAAAATAGTAGGTAAATTAATTAATATTATAATATTATTACTTATTGTTTTTGAGGTCCTTAATGTATTATATTATTTAATATAATAGTAATAATACAGTAATAAATACATAAATAAATAAATAATTAATGAATGGTCAAAAATACACTAATAAATAAATAAATATTTAATTTAATCTAATTAATATTTGGGATAACTGCAAGTATGATATTTGTGCATTATTTAACATATGATGATGAAATATTTGAAGATAATGTTTAGTATTGTTTTATGTGATTGTAAATGACATAAAATAAATGACATACAGGACCAGCTTGGTGATGATGTCTTTATATATGTCTTTTATTTTTCTTTGGTCAGGACACTGTCCAGCAGTGATGATGTGCAGGACCGAGAGACGGAGAAGGGCCGTCTGGAGGAGGCGTATGAGAAGTGTGACCGTGATCTGGACGAGTTGATCGTTCAGCACTACACAGAGCTCACCACAGCCATCCGAACCTACCAGAGCATCACTGAGAGAATCACTAGCTCTCGCAACAAGATCAAACAGGTGTGTGACGTTTACTTTTAGTTTACTGACTTAGAGACACCATTCCCAAAATCCCAAAAGTATACTTCGGCTGTTTCCATGACAGTCAGTGTGATGTAATTTTAGTCATGAGGAGGGTTCATGGGCATCTTTCTTTTATTGTTTTTGTGTGGTTATGTGCATACAGCAGCGCACGTATCAAATACAGTCATCAGCGGTTGTAGTTTACGTTGTGCATAGATCACACATCTGATTGTGGTTATTTGATTGAATACATCTATTTATATTCATGAGATGTGTGTAGTTTAGTCACTTTTTGTCAAATATACGAAGAAATGCCTTGCAATGTGTGCTGTTTTATTACGTTATTCAAGATGTATGGGTTTGAATGTGAATTTAAATTAAACAACATGCAATGTTGAATCAAATAAGGTATAAATAATGATTGTTAAATAATTAATGAATATGTGTTTGACTAATTTTTCATAGCAAGGATACCAAGGACCCCTCTATAGACCCTTTTAGAGTCAATGGAACAGAAAATAGAAATTCAGAATAGATAAAGACATGTGAAGGGAAATGTGTAAAATCTATGGAATAAGAGAGAAAATTCAGTTTTTGCCTTGAAATAAAAATTGGAATGGGGCTCTATTTTATTAAATACACATTTAATACACAAATACACTTCATACAACATGTATAACACACATAGACATCACCAGTTTGGAAGAACACTATATACTGCAGTGTTTCCTCTAGGATTTTTTCAAGCAGTGGCGGCAGGACTTTTTTTTTTTTACACAGATCTGCCAACTGTTTTAAAGACCAATATTACACGGATTATTGCAAGGCGAGATAGCATTCATGTAATACGAGCATGCGAATCTCTTTGCTTGCGCGCCGATTTCCTCTTCGTGCACAGAACTTCTTGCACGCACTCAAATTTACACGTTCAAGTGCAGATCTTCTCGTGCGCTCTCCAGTAAGCGCTGCTGAAGCGCGATTTAGTGTGTTTTTGTGCGTTTTCCGACATTAACGCGTCCTGAAGTAAAGTGAAACTCCAGCAAGATAAAGTCATTGTATGCAGAGCCATTGACATTTATCAATAAAGTATACTTATGGAAACTGTGTTCATCTTAAACTGAAAGCTACGCGGTGTTTGCTGGACTCACGCACCTGTCAGTCAGTCTGTCAGAGAGTCAGTCAGCATGTCACCTTAAAGGGTTGAACAAATAGCGCACAGCACTACTACGGTTGCAGAAAAGTTTGCGCTGTTTACCTCTAATATGTTTTAGTGCGATTATAATCCGCTATACAAAACACGACTAAATGTTTAATGAGAAGTTGTAATGTAGCCGTGGCGGGATGAATTTTGGCGTGGCGGCCCGCCACGGATGAATGAATGTAGCGGAAACCTTGTACTGTATAACTGCAGGTTAATTATGTTTATAATGATTGATTCGTAGGCATTGATTCAACATGACTAATAAACACACAACTATGACAATGCGTGTATGGTTTATCTGAATTTTCCTTATAATAAAGTATCTAATAATCCAATGCCTTCATCTCTGCTTAGGATGCTATGAAATATGTTTTGTGGCTTGTTCTGTGTATATTTAGTCATCTCAAGGATTTATTTCAGACACTCGACTGAAGTTATGAAGTGAGTTGGGAGTAAAGAGATGTTATTAAATGTGGTATTTCACCAGCTTTCAGATGTAGCAACATTTACTACACAGAGCCGTAGTTTACTAAGAAGCAGTGGCGGCTGGTGTTAAAAAATTTGGGGGGGGGGGGGCGCAAACACCAGAAAAAAATCTAACTGTTGGTAAAGTAAGAGTGTAAAAGCCATTTTTCAGGTGATGTATCAAAAAACAAAAATATGACTAAAGCATATAATAACTGCATCACAAATCAGTTCATTTTAGTTCAATTTGGGTTTATTATCAGTAATGAAGTAATCAAGATAATCAGTAAACACACACACACACACAAACAAATGTTGCCTAATCATTGGCCAGTAGCACTACTTGAAAATAAATTATGCTCTCCTTTTTTATTTCTGGCTTGCAAATTTCTCAATAACCGTTAAAGTCAGTCATCTCAGTCACCAGTCTCTTCTCTATTGACAGCATAGCCAATGCATTCAGCCTCTCTTGCGTCATGCTGTTTGAAACAGCAAACACGGAAATAGTAAAAGGTATGATGACTTACATGAACCTGCCTGTCCTAAGCGGACTCGATTGCAGGGGGGACCCGATTTCTCATGACACCGGCCAACTCCGTTTGTCATAACAAGTGCTGGAAAAGCCCCGAATATTCGCGCGCTCGCCATCACTTGACTACTAGTGAATTTGCAAAGACGGTCGATCTGGTCCAAGCTTTTTGATTCTTTTTTTTTCTTCATCCAAACGCCTTGTGAACGGATATCTTTGCAAAGATACAACGGCATTTTCCTTCATCTCGAGAAATTGCATTCTAAGCTCTTTGGTGAGAATGGTCCAATCACATAAGGCCAATCATATAAAAACAAATATGATTCGTTCTAACAACTAAAATGGGAGGTTTCGGGGCGCAGAGCGCTGCGCCCCAGGGACAATTTAAAACCGGCCAATTAGAGCTTATCGTCATATCACGTGCATTGCAAAAGTTTGTGTACCTACATAGACACTCATTAGTCCGGCGCCCCGCACACATATGAAAAAATATTGTTCATACTTTTTTTTTCAATAAATGTTAGTATGACTACAATAAATGTTAGAATGTTATAATTAAATCAATTTATTTTGTTAATATTTGTGATAATAAACATTAACATATTAAAGGGGTCTAACTTGAAGGGGGGGCGGCGCCCCAGCGCCCTCTATTGACCAGCCGCCACTGCTAAGAAGCTACATAAACAACTGTCGTTATCACATAATGATTGTCTTCTGTCTCATTTTAGCGCAATTAAAAGATATGTGGTTTATTGTTTAATTTTATCAGTGAATTATGACTGTATATTAAATGCTGCTCCATCTGAAAGCGCAATCTGAAAACTATAATTAGCCAATATTAATGCTAGATTTTCTTTGTAGCATCTTATATAAAAACCTTAAAGGTGCAGTATGTAAGTTTGACACCTAGTGGTTAAACTTGGTGTTGCACTCCTGGATCAAAACAATAGCATGCGTGGGATGCCAGAGAAGCGAGTGATTTAAACTGTTCTAAAAAAAGCGACGACACGCGATAGAGGGAATATTCTCCATATTAAAGGGAGTTTTTGTCCTAACCAACACCTCGAATTGAATTTATTAGAAACGGCTTCTATTTCTAACAGCTGAACTTGTGAAACCTATGACAGTGATCAGCTCAGGTAAATCTCGTGTGCTTTATTCAATGCTAAATGCTAACAATATGAGTTTGAATGCCATTTTACATTTAATGATGTTAACGTGGGTTAACATGTATTAAACAGATTCTAAACTTTACCATTTCATGAGTGAGTGCATATTCTGTGCTTCTGAAAGGCTGTGTTTAAATTTCTGCCGTGTTTGATCTGGTGCAAACAGCCAAATAGCTCATCACTGCCTCTCTCGTCACAGCGTGTTGTTAGGACACGCGGTTACAATGTAACCTGCTCACCTAATGTTGACGTTCGTAATATTTATGTCATTTGCTAATTAATAACCTCATGTGGAACTGAATCTGTCTCCCATACTGTCCTTTTCGGTCACGGACGCATGCTTTCAGAGCCTTTCTGAGTGAATGTATGAAGTATGCTGTTTCCCAACATGGCAACCCGGGGTGCTGAATTATAATTGGCTAAACTGGCATGTGCATGTGAAAATTACCTAAACAAAGAGAGCGTTCCGGCACGGAAAAAACATTTTCAAAGCAGAATATCTGACTTCAGCATTGTTTTTCAGTTAAACAAGTATGTTCACTTAGGATGTTTCTTAAATATCTGCACACATATTATGGTAATTTTATGCTTTAGAAGAGTAAAAAAACTTACATACAGCACCTTTAAACAACATACTTTTATTAATTGTAAATTTAGTTGTTATCAGTTTAACTTAAAACGTTATGTATGTCTGAAAGTTATAATTAAGTTTCAAATGTTTGATGTTAGTAAGATTAATTGTTTTGTTTGTTTGTTTGGTTGTTTGTTTGTTTCTTTCTTTTTAATTTCTAATTTTTTTTCTAATTTAATGTATTTGTCTAAAATGTTAAGTATCAAATGTATGATGTTAGTAAGTTTAGTTTGTTTGTTTGTTTGTTTGTTTGTTGTTTGGTTGGTTTGTTGATTTGTTATTTTTCTTTGGTTCTTTCTTTATTTTCTTTATTTTTTTCTAATTTAATGTATTTGTCTGAAATGTTAAGTATTAAATGTTTGATATTAGTAAGATTAGTTGTTTTGTTTTTGTTTGTTTGTTTGTTTGTTTGCTTGTGTTCTTTCTTTTTAATTTCTAACTTTTCTTTCTAACTTATTATATTTGTCTGAAATTTTTAGTATCAAATGTTTGATGTTAGTAAGATTAGTTGTTTTTGTTTGTTTTTCTCTCTTTCTTTCTTTCTTTCTTTCTTTCTTTCTTTCTTTCTTTCTTTCTTTCTTTCTTTCTTTCTTTCTTTCTTTCTTTCTTTCTTTCTTTCTTTCTTTCTTTCTTTCTTTCTTTCTTTCTTTCTTCCTTCCTCCTTCCTTTCTTTCTTTCTTTCTTTCTTTCTTTCTTTCTTTCTTTCTTTCTTTCTTTCTTTCTTTCTTCTTTCTTTCTTTCTTTCTTTCTTCCTTCCTTTCTTTCTTTCTTTCTTTCTTTCTTTCTTTCTTTCTTTCTTTCTTTCTTTCTTTCTTTCTTTCTTTCTTTCTTTCTTTCTTCCTTTCTTTCTTCCTTTCTTTCTTCCTTTCTTTCTTTCTTCCTTTCTATTAATTTAATGTATTTGTCAAAATGTTTTAATTCCTTAAACATTTGTTTGCTTTTTTCTTTCTTTCTTTCTTTCTTTCTTTCTTTCTTTCTTTCTTTCTTTCTTTCTTTCTTTCTTTCTTCTTTCTTTCTTTCTTTCTTTCTTTCTTTCTTTCTTTCTTTCTTTCTTTCTTTCTTACTTTCTTTCTTTCTTTCTTTCTTTCTTTCTTTCTTTCTTTCTTTCTTTCTTTCTTTCTTTCTTTCTTTCTTTCTTTCTTTCTTACTTTCTTTCTTTCTTTCTTTCTTTCCTTCTTTCTTTCTTTCTAATTTAATGTTTTAATTCCTTAAAAAAAAACTTGTAGCAAACACAAATCCTTTGGGGGTTCCTTCTGGAACCCTGCTTAAAATCCCTGTCATTAGTCTGACGCACAATGACTTAATACATTTTTAATAGGCATGTAGCTGCCAATCACACAGTAATACATCTTTTTGCTATCAGTCGGTTTTATAGATGATTAAAACAACATTTTCACCGCGCATGATATTTTTTCCCTCTCTGGTCGACACCTGGCAAAGATGAAATGCAGCTGCTGCTATACTTTGTTGTCCACTACGATAACCTACCAATAAGTAAACGCACTCAAACTGGATGCAGCCTGATATAATGCTGTCTGTAATACCCAGGGAATGATTTATGAGGCATAATTAGAGGGGAAAACAACACGCGGTAGCAGTTTGACGCAAAAAGGGAAATTAAAAGCAAATCAGCAGCTACTTTTTGTCATTTTTGCGTTTAAACGTCGCTCTCAGCCATGCGGTCTGATGGGTCGTCCCTCAGGCTTCTGTAATGATGAAGGTGTCAGGCTTTCCACACACACAGTCAAACTTGCCTCAGAGAACATAGAGAATAACATTTCTGTCTTCATGCTGGTGAAGTATTTGATGAGAGGCGCCCAGGGACCCCCAATCACCATCTTAACTCATTATTATTTAAAGACACAGGTGACCGAGTTTGTTTATTGCGCTCTTGAAAGATGTTTGAGTCAAGGACTCTAAAAAAAAAGTGCTTCCCTTTGTGTCTCAATTTGCATGTGTGTGAGCATGAGAGGGAAAATGGAAGACATAAACCCAACGCAGCCAATGGAACACAGCAATGTTCATTAATTTTGCTGTTTGTTTATCCAGCTTTGGGATTTGCTCACGTTTTGTAAGCTCTTTTATGAACACTAAAAAATGAACTAATTACCGCTTCCCCTGCCACCTAAAACGGGGCTGCGAAACATGGTGAGCCATCATAAAAGCAACATTAGGAATCACTAGTAATTGTCTTCGATGTCTGAAATAATATCCTTGTAAATTAGCCGCTAAGCTTGGGTTTTAATCTACGGCAAAATGTTTGTTTATCATCTTTTCCCCTGCTGCTGACACGCTTGAATATAATTATGCAGAGAACAAAGCGCTGGGAAAGGAGAAGGCAATAGACGATGCTTGTTTCATCAAGTGTGAACTTTCACCTTTTCCTCACGTGGTTTTCTCTGCTCAGGTCAAGGAGAACCTGTTGTCCTGTAAGATGCTCCTTCACTGTAAGCGGGATGAACTGAGGAAGCTGTGGATTGAGGGTGTCGAGCATAAGCATGTCCTCAGCCTGTTGGATGAGATTGAAAACATCAAACAGGTGCCTCAGAAATTGGAGGCATCCATGGCCAGCAAGCATTACCTGCATGCTACGGATATGCTGGTAAGTGTGTGTTCGACTGTGTCAGTATGGGACATTTGATTGCATAGTAGGTACATGATACCTTTTTCCAGCTTGTCCCCTGATATATTTAAAATATATATTTAAAGTCTTTACCTTGAGCTTTGTTAAATTGTGATGTTTCTCGAAATTACTTTCTCTATAATATTAGGGTGTTTTGAGCAATTTTATTTAACACACTGGCACAAATATGCACACAAAGAGTTCTCTCAGTCTGCTCTCATGTAATCCTAGAACACATTCAGTGCTGCAAATACATTGTAAAAGCATGCCCTGCCTATTCAAAATATATGATTAAACTAATTAAATTGAAACTCGCCAGCAATGGATGATTTTGTCATTAACAACGAAAACGGTTTAAAATAGGTTTCTCTGAAACTGTGAATATTTCACCTTAAATTTATTTAGGCTAGATTTGATTTAACAAATCGGTTTGTGTTTTGGTGCTGAAGCATATAGCGGACTTGTTTTGATGCACTTAACTTTAGATGTTACTTGTTATTCTTGTTTATCTAGTAGATAACTGGCCAACAAAAATACATTAAAATTAAGATACATATTATACCAAAGGAAATTAGTTTCAAAAGGATATTTTTTTCCAAGAAAAATATACAAATTATATTTTTTATTTGTGCCCGTCCACTTCTTAGCTGTGCGGGTGGATGATTTTTTCCAAAAATAAGGACGCTCCGCTGTAATTGTTGTATCATAAACCATCATATATTTGCTTATTTGTTTAATTATTTATTAATTAAATATATTTATTAATTAATTAATTATTATGTCATTATTTTTAATGATTATGTCTTGAGCATCTGATTTTTTCCTCGGTGTTGATGTGCTTTCATTTTCTCCGTCTCACTCGCGGCAAGTTCAGGTGAGGGAGTGTTTAATAAGCAACCCGTGGCTGGAAAATATACATTTCAATATAAAAGAAAATATCTTAATATTAAAAAGGAAATAGGGCAACCCAGTGGCGCAGTAGGTAGTGCTGTTGCCTCACAGCAAGAACGTCGCTGGGTCGCAGGTTCGAACCTCGGCTGGGCTGGGTCAGTTGGCGTTTCTGTGTGGAGTTTGCATGTTCTCCCTGGGTTCGCGTGGGTTTCCTCCGGGTGCTCCGGTTTCCCCCACAGTCCAAAGACATGCAGTACAGGTGAATTGGGTAAGCTAAATTGTCCATAGTGTATGAGTGTGAATGTGTGTGTGGAAGTTCCCAGAGATGGGTTGCGGCTGGAAGGGCATTCGCTGCGTAAAATCGTGCTGGATAAGTTGGCGGTTCATTCCGCTGTGGCGACCCCGCAAGGGACAAAGCCGACAAGAAAATGAATGAATGAATGAATAAAAAGGAAATACGTTTGATCCTATCAATATCATATCGAATGCCCTTAAATAATGTAGCCTTGTTGTCAACAAGCATCAGTGTTTATTGAGATTGAGATAAGATAAAAAAACATTGAAATTAAGATGAGAAATATTGTTTTTAGCGACTCTTGTGACTGCTTTGGCAAATAGCGCTCGTCATAGACTACACTGGATGACTGATCATGAAGGAACGTGTGATCTGGCACATTTGTTACCCAGGACAAGTCTTGTGATCTGACGCTTTAATGACAGTTGTTGTAAGCATGCATAAAATCTTATTCATATTCATAAGACTGTCATGAAACATTTATAATGATGATTAAAGGTTTCATGACAGTCTTATGAAAACTCCTTCAAGTAAGTTGTTACCTAAGTTTTTAACTGGATTAAACTTTTAGTTTGATTAAAAAAGTACATTTGTTATACATTTTAGAATAAATATGGTAAATAAGTGTGTTTATTAAGTATGTGTTTATATATTTATATAGTTGTTAAGTATGTGTTTATATATTTTTTTTTTACTTTTTATTGTTTATTTGTATACAACATATCAAACATATTAAGATAATAAATTATTGCTTAAATGAGAAAAAATGAAAAACTGTACAAAAGCACGCACATCCCTCTTAACTGGGTGCTCAGCCAAAGAACACAACAGGTGCAAAATTCTAAATTCAACCAAGGCAGCAACACCAAAGCTCCAAAAATACAAATTTATTAAATTAAAAAGGCTGACACAAAGCATGCTACGTTTCGAGCGACACGGCTCTTCATCAGACAGTCCTGTCTGATGAAGACCCGTGTGGCTCGAAACGTAACACGATTTGTGTCAGCCTTTTTAATTTAATAAATTTGTATTTTTGGAGCTTTGGTGTTGCCGCCTTGGTTAAATGAGAAAAAAGCCTTTAGATTAAGTTAACTTAGATAAAAAAAAAATTGTCTGGTAAACTTTGATAGGTATTACTATTTGTAATATAACAATAAAGAAATGCATATTTTTTTATTAAGGTCGTATTCAATTGCTCAAAAGTCAGAGGATATAATATTTCTGTAACAAAAAAAACAGGTTTAAATAAAAAATTTTGTCTTAAACTTTTCCTTGAACTATTCATCAAATAGAAAGTAGCCTATTCAGTTATGCAACTCTTGGTTTTTCTTTAGGTTCTAGGTTTAACTTTTTTCAGCACATTTTTATCAGGCGTTTAATCACACTGGTTTTTTTCAGTACGCCTACAGTACATCTCCCTCCCGACAGGGGAAATCAGTGTGTAGCAGTGGTCAGAGATGACAAGCTTCCATCCTCCTGCTCTCTCAGGTCTCTCAGGTGTCCTTCTCCTCAGAGAGCTTCTCCTTCTCGTGTGTGTGTGTGTGACTGTGTGTGTGAGACCGTTAAATCTGACGAGCAGTATTGGGACTGCCAACAGAGATTATGCTGTACACCGTTTCAATTTGCAACTCTCATCTGAAAACGTTCTCCCTCACTCATCTGTGTCTGTTGGCTTCATGATCACACATACACATTTATAACTCTGGTACCTGTCAGTCTGGTTTACCTCCCTAGCGTGTGCTTTTCAGATGAGCTGTCATTTATTACCCCACATCTGTCCAATCGGGCCCTTCCTCTCTTTAGATTATTTGCTTAATCTCTGCTTTCTTTTCCTTTCCGGTTTCCTTTCCGGTTTCCTTTCCTGTTTCCTTTCCAGTTTCCTTTCCGGTCTCCTTTCCTTTCCTGTTCTTTTTCCTTTCCTGTTCACTCTCCTTTCCTGTTTTCTTTTCTTTCCTTTCCTGTTTACTTTCCTGTTCCCCTTTCTTTCCTGTTCACTTTTCTTTTCTTTCCTGTTCATTTTCCTTTTCTTTCCTGCTTCCTTTAATTTCCTATTTCCTTTTCTTTCCTGTTTCCTTTCCAGATTCCTTTCTTTTTCGGTTTCCTTTCAAGTTTCCTTTCCTTTCCGGTTTCCTTTCCTTTCCTGTTTCCTTTCCAGTTTCATTTCCTGTTTCCTTTCAGGTTTTCTTTCCTGTTTCCTTTCCTTCATTTACTTTTCTTTTCCTATTCACTTTCCTTTCCTTTCCTGTTCACTTTCCTTTCCTGTTTTCTTTCCTTTCCTGCTTACTTTCCTGTTCACTTTTCTTTCCCGTTCACTTTCCTGTTTCTTTGCTTTAATTACCTATTTGCTTTCCTTTCCTGTTTCCTTTCCTTTCCCCTTTACTTTACTTTCCTGTTCCCTTGCCCGTTCACTTTCCTTGCCTTTCCTGTTTTATTTCCTTTCCTGATTCCTTTCCTTTCCTGTTTTTTTCTTTCCCATTTCCTTTCCTCTTTCCTTTCCTTTCCTCTTCCCTTTTCCTTTCACTTTCCTTTCCTGATTCCTTTCCTGTTTTTTTCATTTCCCATTTCCTTTTCTTTCCTGTTAACTTTCCTTTTGCTTTACTTTACTTTCATTTCATTTCCTTTCCTTTCCTGTTTCTTTTCCTTTACTGTTTACTTTAATTTTCCTTTCCTGTTTACTTTCATTTTTCTTTTCTTTCCTGTTTACTTTCCCGTTCCTTTTTGACTGCATTGCATTTAGCACAGCAGTTTTACAAGTAAATTTTTTTTAATCACTATCCATATAGGCAATATTGACTTGTATATGATTAACTAACAATCTGGTCAGTTCTTTAGTTCTTTATTTAATTCTACAGGAAAGGTTATTAAAACTTTCTACAGCCCTTTACTATCTCTGATTGGTTTAAACCACGTCATAGACCTAATGTGTGTCTGTTGAACCACAGTGGCGGAGACTTTGTTTTATTAATTTTTTTGTCCTCGAATGGCTGGTCGCATTGGTGCAACCTCATATGTTTTTTGTCGCACCATTGAGAAATTACACATGCGACCAATTTGGTCACACTCTAGAGCCCTGGAAAAAGAACACACAAATAATTTGAATAGTTAAAGAAAATAGTAGGTTTGAAAATGAAGAAGAAACAGGAAGTGGGACAAAGAAAAAAAAAGAAGAAAAAGGAAAATGAACATGAAAGGGAACAAAAGCAAAATAGAAAAAGGAAATGAAAGTCAAACAGGGCATGGAAAATCAAAGAAAAGATAAACAGGAAATGCAATTGAAGGAAAGGAAGTGAACAAGAAAGTAAAGTAAAGTGAAAGAAAAGTAAGGTAAAAGGAAAGGAAACAGGAAAATAAATGAAATTAACATAAAAGAAAGGAAAGGAACAGAACGGAAGGGAAAGGAAAGGACCTTTCCTTTCCGTTCTTTTGTTTTGTTTCTTTTTTCTTCCTGTTTCTTGAGGTCGCACCGGTGCGACCAGCCATTCGAGGACAAAAAAATAAATAAGTCTTTGCGACTGTGGTTCAACAGACACACATTAGGCCTATGACGTGGTTTAAACCAATCAGAGATAGTAAAGGGCTGTAGTAAGTTACCTGTAGAATTATATAAAGAGCTTTATGTTGACCAGATTGTTAGTTAATCAAATCATATACAAGTCAATACTGCTTATATGGATCGTGATTAAAAGAAAGTGAACTTGTAAAACTGCGGTAATAAATGCAATGCAATGCAGTCGAACATTTGGGTACACCTAACTTTTGGGATGGTATACCTAAGAAAAAAAGAAAAGTTAGTTTAGAGCCCTGTTTTTCCTTTTTTTTTCTCTTTCTCCCTTTTCCCTGCATTCTTTTTCTCTTCCTTTCACTTTCTCTCTATCTTTCTTTACTTTCCCTTCCCCTGCTATCTTTTCGCCTCTTTCACTTCTCTCTCTATCATCTCCCAGCTATAAAAATATGTATCTCCATTGCAAATAGAAGTGTCCTCTCTACTAAACCCGGTTTGCCAATAAGACATGTAAACAGACACACTTACACACACTCAGAACGAACCAGATCAGCTGATCCTGCTGGTAAACACTGCGGCTCTCGCTAGCCTCATTTGCATGAACAACTCCTTGACTTGCATGACCCTTCCTCTGTCTGTCAAAAGCGATGCACAAAGTGTGCAATGATGGCCCTCCAGAGCACCATCAACAGGCTATTAGCTTCCCTCTAATAAAGAACATTCATTCACAGCCATTTTTGATTTATTCACTAAATATAAACAAGCAATATCCACTGCAGACAGGATCGTTCAGAGCTGAGTGGAGAGGTAAAGGCAAAGTGAAGTAAAAACTACAAATACAAGCTAATGCACTAAAAAAAGAGAGAGGGAAAGTGAGAGATTAAAAGAGATGGAAGGAGGAAGGGAAAGGTTGCATAGAAGATCAAGGCTCTGGGACGCATAAGCTTGGTCAGGTGAATGAAATGAGGAAATTGAACTTATCAAGCACACAACCACTTCAGATTCTGATTGCAAATGCGGCAGAATGGCAAGTAGCTGCTGATATGGTGCAGATCCAGGACAGCATTAAAGCTAAGCCTGAGGGGACTACCTGGACTCGTTCTCCATGTTAAGTTGCATTTGTTCTTTATTTTTCTGCTTAAAAATCCCCTTGCACGTGTCTGAGAGGAAGAAGAGATAACATATATACAAAAAAAGTCATATGTATTTTTTAAAAATCCCTAAATTCAGCATGCAACATTCTCTCTGTGGTGTAACGTGTACGTATGTTGTATATTAGGAAATTTTATTTTAACAATACCTTTTTTTAGGAGGAATGTACATTCATTTGTTTGTATATTTATTTGTTTATAGTTGGAATTTATAAAGGGACTAAGCCGAAAAGAAAATTAATAAATGAATAATTGGTGTATATATATAAAACAAAAATACAAACACAACAGAAAATGCCTGACACAAAACCTAACTGCATATATACAGTACAAATATACATATGGCCAAAGCCATAAACAATACAATATGGCAGGAAAGTGAGAAGTTTGATGAAAACAGTAAACACATGAATAAATGTCCATATGGACATTATGTCATTCCAAATGTCACATAAAGCAAGGTTTATATTGTCCAAACATGGTGACCAAGTGCGAATAAATGTATCAGTTGTGGAGTGGCTAAGTTAAGTATTCCAGGGGAATAGTCTCTGGAAATTATATTTATTTAAAACTTTTTTTAATGATTAAAAGATAATAACAATAATAATAATAATAATAGCAATAATAAAAATAGTAATAATAATATGTATTTAATTGGAAATGTGTTAATAGTTATTAGTGCCTTTACTTAAATATTGAAATTAATTATCTCTCTATATATTGTATTTATTTATCATTAGAGAATATAATTATTATTTGGTAAAACATTTTTTATAGGGATATTTTTATTACTAAAGTTTTTATTTATTTTTAGGGGAAATATTGATCACTTTTGAGATTATTAGATATTTTTAGTCACTTTAGTCTGTTTGTTTATTTATTTATTTATAATTAGAAATTGCATTTATTTAAGCATTTTAATGATTTAAAATGATAGTCATAATAATAATAGTGGTAATAGTGGTAATGCTAATAATAATAATAATAATATCTATTTTGTTAGGAAATGTACATTAATAATTAATTAAATACTTTTTAGTGACTATTTAAATATATGAAATTATTAATCTCTCTCTATATTGTATTTATTTATAATTAGAGAATATAATTATTATTTGGTAAAATATTTGTTTATTAGGGATATTTTTATTACTACAGGTTTAGTTTATTTTTAAGGGAAATATATATTACTTTTGAGATAATTAGTTATTTTTAGTCTGTTTATACTTGGAAATTAAATTAATTTAAACATTTTTTAATAATTTAAAATAATAGTCAAAAATAATAGTAGTAATACTACTAATAATATATATTTATTTGGAAATTTACATGTTAGGGAATTAAATAGTTATTAAGGACTTTAATATATGAAATTATATTTCTAAATATTATATTTATTTATCATTGGAGATTATAATTATTATTTGGTAAAATATTTGTTTATTTGGATTTTTTTATTACTGAAGGTTTTATCATATTAGTTATTTTAGTCACATTAGTCAGTTTTTTTTATTTATGTTTTACCATGTATACTGGATTTTATTTTTAGATAAATCATTTATTTTACATTTTGTAAAAAAAGAAAATTATTGTATTATTATTTAGAACTTTTTGAAGTAACAATAACAACATCTAAATCTGTGCATGCCAAAGAGAGAGAGAGCAAGTTTATATATGCATTTAGTTTTCTGGGGATTTTGCATCGTTTCCTCACTTTGTGTTCACTGATAAGCTCCGTCTCACGCCTCATTCAAGCAGCAGCCGCATACTTCATTATGCTCTCTGCAGGAAATCCACACACACTCAGCAGAGTGAATATTCAACGCCACTGCGGTCCACCACGCTGCATTCTCCCTCTTTGAATACCTTGATTGGACGAGAGTTGTTATTGTGCTTTATCACTGTGGTTTTTGATGGGCGGGTGGGACATGTGCTATTATGTGATCCTGCAGCGCAGCTAATCTAGGTGGGTTTCAACAATGGATACGCCTGGAACACTTGAGTTATTCAGCTACTAGCAATGAACAAGCTGCACTGGGATTTGAGAGTTTCGACTTAACATGCAAAACAACAGATACAGGAGCTGAAAGAGATCCGACAGCAAGATTTTATAGTTGCCATTTCGTGGTCTTAAAATTCAGCTATTTCACCGTATTAAAATGAATAAGTCAAGGGTTAAGGACATAACAGAATATCAAAACAAGCTGCACTGGTTTAATATAAACAATAAAAAACTAATTTTTTTCACTAAACATTTAGGAAAAAGAGGTATATTAGGGGGGAAAAATCAAGTAAATTACCCTAACTATAATTAGGATATGCAATATTTGAACACTTTATACTTTTAAATTAGATTAGATTAGATTCAACTTTATTGTCATTACACATGTACAAGCAACGAAATGCAGTTTAGGTCTAAGCAGAAGTTCAATAGCAGCAAGTACAGGATATAGTTATAAGTTATAAAGTGCATTTATAGAAAAACTATGGTGATATTTACAGATGGATGTACTATGAACATTATATACAGGTTGTATTAGCTATAAACAGAGATTTACAATAGATGAATATATATACAAGTTTTCTATTAATAATAAGAGGTGTGCAGATAGATATGAACATAATAATAAATGTATATGTACAGTGGGTATGTACAATTCAAGAGAAATTGGTGTAATGTAGCGCGGAATATGTGCAATTTTAATTGTGCAAATAATTGTAATGAGCTGTATTATAAACTGAAGCTAACGGATCTCAAACATCCACTATAATGATATTGCAACTAGTTAATATGTATGGTTGTATGTATTTTACATATTACAAAATACATATTTATGTATTTTATATTATTTATTTTAATTGATGTTATTTTATTATAATGATTATTATTATTGTTTATTTTAATTTGTTCATTTAAGTTGTATATATTCGTTTAATTTATAGTTTTTTTGCCAAGTATATTTAATTTATTTATTTGTATTTTTTGCTATTTTATTTTAATTACTAATATGCTAACTAATTAAATCCTTTTATTTTTTATTTTAAAAAATACAATGCATTTGATACACTTAAGTGTGGCTAACGTTTCCAATATATTTTAGTGGTTACTGAATTTATTATTGATAACTCAACCCATTATTAAAAAAAAGTTTGGAATTTTGAGTTTAAATTCTATTGTCATAGTTACTTTTTATACAGACATTGATGTAGATCAGTAGCTTCAGGTGATCTGTTGTGTTTGCAGGTCTCAGCTGTGGATTCTCTTGAAGGACCTCTCCTGCAGGTGGAGGGGCTCAGCGACTTGCGTCTGGAGCTCCACAGCAAAAAGCTCAATATCCACCTGGTGCTAATTGATGAGCTTCATCGACACCTCTATATCAAATCTACCAGCCGTGTGGTTCAACGGGGCAAAGACAAGGACAAGAGCCGGTGAGTTACTGAACATGCTTCAGATGAAGCACTAATACAGTGGAGATCAAAATTACACAACAATATTTATATATAGCTGTGGCTGTGCCATGCTAGTCAAGTAGTGTTTTACAAAACAGCCAAAGCACTTTAACAAAACCTCAAATGTTTAGTTTGTGAAAAACACAATGATCAAACTTAGAGAACAGCAATGAATGTACTGCTCTGTTCTGCTGTGGTCCCTACACTGCTTGTAGTGTTTATTGGCCAAAAAACCTTTTCACCAAAGATTTTCCAGAGATTTTCAATCAGGTTTAGATCAGGACTCCTCCCTGCCATTTCATTATTTCAGTGTTTTCAACTTTAATGAACTTCTTTACCAGTTTTGCTGTGTGAAAACAACCGGATAACCTGCTGTGAGAAGGTTTCAGTCAGTTCCGTCAGAATGGCTCACCATCTTGAGAGTGTTCTCAAATGTTGATCACTGTTCTTTTTCTTCAAGCTGTTATACTGTGCTTTAGATCAGGGGTTCTCCACCTTTTTCACTTCGGGCCCACTTCTTTCTCTGATCAATTTTTGAAGGCCCACCTGTTGGATGTTTTCTCTAAAATGTTTGTATGAAATGTTCATTTAAACCTTTATTAATATATATTATACATTTGGTGTGCCTTCTATTATTTTCTATTATCAGCAGTTTATAAAAAAATATATAATTAGATTTTAATTTAATTATACTGTATGTAAAACTAAAACTATATAATATTTATTAAAACTATACAGTATATATATATATATATATATATATATATATATATATATATATATATATATATATATATATATATATATATATATATATATATATATATATATATATATATAAACATACACAGATTCAAAGAGAACAGGTCAACAGGGAAATTACAAAAGACCTGCTTCTGCTTTAAACTAGACTGAGTGAATGTCTACTGTTAAATATCTACTATAAAAAAATATACAGGTGAAATACAGTAAAACACCCTAAATCTGTTGAAAGGCGTCGATCTGATGGCGATTGAGTTTGCAGCTCTATATTAATTGGAGATCGCTGACAGGAACAGTGAACAGCTCCGCCAGAGCACGTCTGAAGCTCATATGCAAGTTTACTTTACAGTCTATGGCAGAAACACCATTGAGCTTCCTACTGTATTGCTGCGCGTCTGTTATAAAAGACTCACAGGACATTAATTTCGACAACTATGCAGATATATTAAATAGTTCACACAAAAATGCACAAAGGGAGACTTTCACTTCACGTATAGTTTGTGAATGAACAGACTTGCATGTACTAGTTGCAGTCGCGATCATGAGGCTGTTTTTGTGCCGAGTTTTAAGTAATCAGTCAGAGAACAGAAGGAAGTGCATTACTTTGATCATTTTAATACAACATATTAATAATGAAATCTAAAAATTATAGTATAATATTGAGAGTTCATTTTAAGCTATCTTGCGGCCCACCTGCTGGATCGCTGAGACCGACAAGTTGAGAAGTTCTGCTTTAGGGTATATGTAACTCATGTAATACTATACTGCTGTTACTCCAAAGCAATTTTGATCTGCACTATACATTGTGAAGTTTATGCCATTTCTTGAAATTTGATCTGTATAGCTTGATACAAATACTTCAAGTCTAGCATTCAAATCAAGGGAAAAGTACACACTGTCATGGAGCCTTAGTATTTGAACTCAACGGAGATCAATAATTTGACAAAACGTGAACAACATAAAAGCCTTACTCAAAACTTTGGATTCAGGTTGTAGCGGTGAACTGAAAGCAATTACTTTTGGAGCGGCGAAGTCATTTCTCAGCTTTAGATTAATTTACCTTCGCAGGTTGCTGGTAGCAGGGCGCGAGGCTCATCTAATTACTGTGTGTGTACTTTTTAAAGAGAGAGACGTGCTCTCTTAAACCAAACATCCCATGAGTCATTGCTGTCTGATCATTAATAAGGGTGTGGAATATGCCAGACAGAATAACTGATCAGACTAATTAAGCATTCGGGCCTGAATATGGGCCAGATTCGACGTAAACCTCAGCTACTTTGACATTCTGAATAAACATTAATTAGTCAAAGGGGGTGACATGCAGAAAAAGTCGGGATCTCTGCACAGTTCTGGTTCACGTAATTAATAACAGGGCGATGATGCTATCTTAAAGGGAAATCACAATATTAATTCTTTATTGAAAGCGTAGTTCGCCAGGGTCTTAAATCATTAGCTTGTTGGTAAACAAAGCCTCTCTGGCCTTGTTGCATCTTTCGCTGCAGAGTTGTGTGATTAGCTGATTTGTGAGCACACAAGGCCTAGCCGCGGTGCCACTGAAGCCGGCATCGTTCAGCACAAACAGAGATAAGTCATTCGCACCCTCGCGGATGAGCACGAGAGGAATGATAATAGGTTTTTTTGCTTTTCTGGATGGCGACGCGGCCGCCCACGTTCACTGTCGCCCGGGGATTGCTGACCCCCTCCGTCAGCTTGCCGTGCGAACCGCCGCTGCTGCCTCTGCAATGCTAATTCTCATAGATTAGACAAGGCGCAGCGGTGTAGCACATTAAGCTAATGCAGGTTGGTGACCCCGCAGGGCTGAAGTGTGGAGTTGTTTGTAATAGTGTTTTTGATCTCAGAATTGTGCGTGCGTGTTTGTCGCTCTTCCGCTGCTCTGTTTACGGCCATGTAATTATACCACGACGCTTTCATGAGGAGAAGTGATTTATTAGTCAGGGTCATGACGCGACTGCAATTTTCTGGCAGCATTTTTATTCATTTCCTCTCTCTCTTGTGCGCTTCTGCCTTGTTTGACTCTTCCTGTTTTGACCACTTTAATGGCAAAAAGTTCTGAATTGTTTTCATAAAATATTCACTGCTCTTTTGAGGAATATTTAAATGAGATATTTTGTCAATCTGATAATAGTTACTAATTGTAAAAAAAATGACAGTGCAATTTTTTTTCGCCCCTTCTCAGGTCTGCACAGAAGGACACGTCGGTTTTGGATGTCAGCGGTTTGTCCACCCCACGCAAGATCACAGAACCTTCACAGTTCAGCACACCTGGAACATCCAGCTGTAAGAATCAACATAAAGACAACAACACACATGACTAAGTGTCAAAACAACCCGTCAAAGTCTGCTTTATTGTCAATTTAACCACATGTACAGGACATACAGAGAATCGAAATTGTGTTACTCTCAGACCCTAGGTGCATAACAGATAATATTAATACAAAAAGTAGAATTTTTAAAAAGAAATTACAATAAATACAATTACACATATAATATAATCTAAAAATTTAAGTAAAAAAAAAAAAATGTAAAAAATACAATTTCACTTAAGGGCGCATGGCAAAGACTACAGTACATAGCATTGTGCCGCACCAGAAAAATGGTCTTTGGCTCACAACAGTTGTTGTTTAGGGCAACTATTCTTGTATGTTTTGAGATTCTAACAGTAATATGTATATTTTTACAGTCATATTATTATGCTGCAAATTAAAAATTATTTTAATCAGAAATCAGATATAGATTAATTACATTTTAAATGAATTAAATTTAAAACCACAATAACCAAAACAAATATAGAAATGTAAATAAACAAGGAAAAATTATATCTTTCTTTCTCTAGATGGTTGGATAGATGGATGGTTAGATAAATATATGGATGGATGGTTAGATGGATGTTAGAAGGATGGATGGATGGATGGATGGTTAGATGGATTGATGGTTAGATAGATAGGTAGATGGATGGATGTTGGATGGATGGTTGGATGGATGAATGGATGGATTGTTGGATGGATAGTTGGTTGGATGGATAGATGGTTGGATGGATGGTTAGATAGATGATATGAAATTATATCTTTCTCTCTCTCTAGATAGATGGATGGATGGTTAGATGGATGGTTGGAGAGATGGATGGTTAGATAGATAGATGGATAGATGGTTAGATGGATGTTAGAAGGATGCATGGATGGATGGATGGATAGATGGAATTTATGGATGGATGGATGGATGGATGGATGGATGGATGGATGGATGGATGGATGGATGGATGGATGGATGGATGGATGGTTGGATGGATGGTTGGATAGATGGATGGTTAGATAAATAGATGGATGGATGGTTAGATGGATGTTAGAAGGATGGATGGTTAGGTTGATAGTTAGATGGATGGATGGTTAGATGGATTGATGGTTAGATGGATGGATGGATGGTTGAATAGATGGATTGATGATTAGATAGATAGGTAGATGGATGGGTGTTGGATGGATGGTTGGATGGATGGATGGATGGATGGATGGATGGATGGATGGATGGATGGATAAATGGTTGGATGGATGGTTAGATAGATTATATGAAATTATATCTTTCTCTCTCTAGATAGATGGATGGTTGGATAGATGGATGGTTAAATAGATGGATGGTTAGATGGATGTTAGATGGATGTTAGATGGATGGATGGATGGATGGATGGATGGATGGATGGATGGATGGATGGATGGATGGATGGATGGTTGGTTGGTTGGTTGGTTGGTTGGTTGGTTGGTTGGTTGGTTGGTTGGTTGATTGGTCGGTTGGTTGGTTGGTTGGATGGTTGTATAGATAGATTGTTGGATGGATGCATGGTCAGAAAGATAGATGGTCAGAAAGATAGATAGATAGATAGATAGATAGATAGATAGATAGATAGATAGATAGATAGATAGATAGATAGATAGATAGATAGATAGATAGATAGATAGATAGATAGATAGATAGATGTGTGTATAAGCAAAAACAAACAAATACTAAAACTTTAACTACATTTATAATGAGAAAAAAATTAACTTATTAATAAAAACAGAATTAAATACACAATATTTTGACGCTGAATATTAAAATGTTTTAATGATTTGTTAGCTTATTTCTTTGTAATGCAATATTTTGGTCATGTTTACTTTATTCAAGCTTTTCTTTCTGTTTTTTCTTTGTGCATTTATTTTGGTCAAAAAAAGGTCCAAATGTATTATATATTCACCACATGAAGACTCCATTCAACCAAATGCAAGACAAAGTGATCATTAGCCAGTGAAAGAGAGAAATGGAGTGCTACTTTTGCAGAAAGAGAGCGAACGAGTGAATTAAAACTTGATTTAGTGACTGATCATTTGAATGATGGATTCCTTTCTGCTGTACTGGAGAGAACAGCGGGTGTCAGGGCTGTTGTTAGGTGAGTGCTGATTTTGTTGGGCCTGCGCTGCATATCGTCTGCGAGTGTTCAAAAAGCTAATTAAATCATTACGACCAATCTGACCAGTGTCACTTTGTCCATTAATAAGGCACAGGAGGCTGCCACAGATAAGAAAAAATCTTGCAACCATTGCTTTCTGTGTTTTACTTAAAGTAGTAGCTATTGTTTGTACATGGAGATGATTGTTTTAATACACATACTATAAAATGCCAATTTTCACTTTTACAATTACACCATGACTAGCGCTTTCATTGCATGTACCACTAAAAAAAAAGCCTGTGTCCACACACACACACACAAGAACACACACAGTCAGGTTTTATGAGCTCAGTACATCATGTTTCAGTAAGCATATTAACGGGTGCAGATGAGATCCTCTCTCCCGTTATTAATCATGCAGCGCTGTCAGCACAGCAGGGGTGCAGGCCTTGTTATCCGTGCTCTCCTGTGTGGGGCCGACTCCACTGTGAGCTCCCAGACTGATAGCAGACCCAGAATCCCACCCACTGATGTCTGTCTCTCCTACACTGACATGCCGTGATGTGATGTGATGTCAGTACAACAATTGACATCTATCGGTCTATCTGTCTATCTCTCTCTCTGTCTGTCTGACTACGTTCGTCTCTCTATGACTGTCTATGTCTGTCTGTCTATGTCTATCTGTCTACGTCTGTCTGTCTGTCCACATCTGTTTGTATGTCTGTCTACATCTGTCTGTCTATTTCTGTCTGTCTACATCTTTCTGTCTGTCTACATCTGTCTGTCTGTCGCTCTATGTCTGTCTGCCATTCTACATCTGTCTGTCTACTTTTGTTGGTTTACATCTGTCTGTCTATGTCTGTCTGTCTGTCTGTCTACGTCTGTCTTTTTATGTCTGTCTGTCTGTCTGTCTGTCTGTCTGTCTGTCTGTCTGTCTGTCTGCTCATGTCTGTCTGTCTGTCTGTCTGTCTGCTCATGTCTGTCTGTTTACATTTGTCTGTCTGTCTGTCTATGTCTGTCTGTCTGTCTGTCTGTTTACATCTGTCTGTCGCTCTATGTCTGTTGGTTTATGTTTGCCTATCTATGTCTGTCTGTCTGCGTCTGTTTATCTACATCTGTCTGACTGTCTGTCTGTCTGTCTACATCCGTCTGTCTGTCTACATCCGTCTGTCTACATCTGTCTGTCTACGTCTGTCTGTCTGCCTATGTCTGTTTGTCTGTGTCTGTCTGTCTACATCTGTCTGTCTGTCTGTGTCTGTCTGTCTACATCTGTCTGTCGGGCTACATCTGTCTGTCTGCCTATGTCTTTCTGTCTATGTCTGTCTCTTTACATCTGTCTTTCTATGTCTGTCGGTTTACCTCTGTCTTTTTACGTCTGTCTATTTATGTCTGTCTGTCTGTCTGTCTGTCTGTCTGTCTGTCTATGTTTGTCTTTTTATGTCTGTCTGTTTGTCTATTTCTGCCTGTCTGCCTATGTCTGTCAGTTTGCATCTGTCTGTCTGTCTACGTCTGTCTATTTATGTTTGTCTGTCTGTCTGTCTGTCTGTCTGTCTGTCTTCTTCTGCCTGTCTGTCGGGTGATATTTGTGTATGTAATATAGTTTTTGCACCAAAGTGAACTGATCATTACAAAAATGAAGAATATTATTTTGTGTATTGATCAAAATGCGGCATGGTGGCTCAGTGGTTAGCAGTGTCGCCTCACAGCAGCCAAGACTCACTGGTTCGAGTCTTGGCTGGACCAGTTGGCATTTCTGTGTGGAGTCTCCCCGTGTTCGCATGGGTTTTCTCCAGGTGCTGCCGTTTCCCCCACAGTCCAAAGACATGCGCTATAGGGATATTGGATGAACTAAATTGGCCGTAGTGTATGAGTTTGTGAATGTGAGAGTTTATGGGTGTTTCCCAGTAATGGGAAAGAGCATCCGGTTTGTGTCTGTCCGTCTGTCTGTCCGTCTGTTTGTCCGTCTGTCCGTCTGTCTGTCCGTCTGTCTGTCTGTCTGTCTGTCTGTCTGTCTGTCTGTCTGTCTGTCTGTCTGTCTGTCTGTCTGTCTGTCTGTCTGTCTGTCTGTCTGTCTGTCTGTCTGTCTGTCTACATCTGTTTGTGTGTCTATGTCTGTTGGCTTACGTTTACCTGTCTATGTCTGCATGTCCACAGTATGTCTGTCTATGTCTGTCAGTCTACATCTGTTTGTCTGTCTATGTCTGTTGGCTTGTCTATGTCTGTTGGCTTATGTTTACCTGTTTATGTCTGCATGTCTATGTCTGTCTACGTCTGTCTATCTCTTGTTTTTTTTTTCCATTGTTTTTTTTGTCATTTCTTCAGTCGACTGTGTTGTTTATTCTCTTTGTCTGTCAGTCTTTCTACCTGTCTCAATTCTGTTATGTCATTCTTTTATTTTATCTATCGTGCTGTCATTCTATCACTGTATCAATCATTGGTTTCATCATTTTTACATCCAGTTTCTCTATTGTCCACCATAAATACAGTATTGTTCAAAAGCGGCTTTACAAAATGTACACATTATTTAAAAAAAACTCTCCTTCCCAGTTAATTTGTTGTGTATAAAGTGAACACGACAGCATGTGCATAGTTAATCTTTACAGTTATAAAATAAAATGTGCTTTTTTTGAAGGGGTGATATTTGTGTATGTAATATAGTTTTTGCACCAAAGTGAACTGATCATTACAAAAATTAAGAATATTATTTTGTGTATTGATCAAGATGCGGCATGGTGGCTCAGAGGTTAGCATTGTCGCCTCACAGCAAGAAGATCACTGGTTCGAGTCTTGGCTGGGCCAGTTGGCATTTCTGTGTGGAGTCTCCCCGTGTTCGCATGGGTTTTCTCCAGGTGCTGCGGTTTCCCCCACAGTCCAAAGACATGCGCTATAGGGATATTGGATGAACTAAATTGGCCGTAGTGTATGAGTGTGTGAATGTGAGAGTTTATGGGTGTTTCCCAGTAATGGGAAAGAGCATCCGGTTTGTGTCTGTCTGTCTGTCCGTCTGTCTGTCTGTCTGTCTGTCTGTCTGTCTGTCTGTCCGTCTGTCTGTCTGTCTGTCTGTCCGTCTGTCTGTCCGTCTGTCCGTCTGTCCGTCTGTCCGTCTGTCCGTCTGTCTGTCTGTCTGTCTGTCTGTCTGTCTGTCTGTCTGTCTGTCTACATCTGTTTGTGTGTCTATGTCTGTTGGCTTACGTTTACCTGTCTATGTCTGCATGTCCACAGTATGTCTGTCTATGTCTGTCAGTCTACATCTGTTTGTCTGTCTATGTCTGTTGGCTTGTCTATGTCTGTTGGCTTATGTTTAACTGTTTATGTCTGCATGTCTATGTCTGTCTACGTCTGTCTATCTCTTGTTTTTTTTTTCCATTGTTTTTTTTGTCATTTCTTCAGTCGACTGTGTTGTTTATTCTCTTTGTCTGTCAGTCTTTCTACATGTCTCAATTCTGTTATGCCATTCTTTTATTTTATCTTTCGTGCTGTCATTCTATCACTGTATCAATCATTTGTTTCATCATTTTTACATCCAGTTTCTCTATTGTCCACCATAAATACAGTATTGTTCAAAAGCAGCTTTACAAAATGTACACATTATTTAAAAAAAACCCTCCTTCCCAGTTAATTTGTTGTGTATAAAGTGAACACGACAGCATGTGCATAGTTAATCTTTACAGTTATAAAATAAAATGTGTTTTTTTTGAAGGGGTGATATTTGTGTATGTAATATAGTTTTTGCACCAAAGTGAACTGATCATTACAAAAATTAAGAATATTATTTTGTGTATTCATCAAGATGCGGCATGGTGGCTCAGTGGTTAGCATTGTCGCCTCACAGCAGCCAAGACTCACTGGTTCGAGTCTTGGCTGGACCAGTTGGCATTTCTGTGTGGAGTCTCCCCGTGTTCGCATGGGTTTTCTCCAGGTGCTGCGGTTTCCCCCACAGTCCAAAGACATGCACTATAGGGATATTGGATGAACTAAATTGGCCGTAGTGTATGAGTGTGTGAATGTGAGAGTTTATGGGTGTTTCCCAGTAATGGGAAAGAGCATCCGGTTTGTGTCTGTCCGTCTGTCCGTCTGTCTGTCTGTCTGTCTGTCTGTCTGTCTGTCTGTCTGTCTGTCTGTCTGTCTGTCCGTCTGTCCGTCTGTCCGTCTGTCCGTCCGTCTGTCCGTCCGTCTGTCCGTCTGTCCGTCTGTCCGTCTGTCTGTCCGTCTGTCTGTCTGTCTGTCCGTCTGTCCGTCTGTCTGTCTGTCTGTCTGTCTGTCTGTCTGTCTACATCTGTTTGTGTGTCTATGTCTGTTGGCTTACGTTTACCTGTCTATGTCTGCATGTCTACAGTATGTCTGTCTATGCATGTCAGTCTACATCTGTTTGTCTGTCTATGTCTGTTGGCTTGTCTATGTCTGTTGGCTTATGTTTACCTGTTTATGTCTGCATGTCTATGTCTGTCTACGTCTGTCTATCTCTTGTTTTTTTTTTCCATTGTTTTTTTTGTCATTTCTTCAGTCGACTGTGTTGTTTATTCTCTTTGTCTGTCAGTCTTTCTACATGTCTCAATTCTGTTATGCCATTCTTTTATTTTATCTTTCGTGCTGTCATTCTATCACTGTATCAATCATTTGTTTCATCATTTTTACATCCAGTTTCTCTATTGTCCACCATAAATACAGTATTGTTCAAAAGCAGCTTTACAAAAAGTACACATTATTAAAATACCCCCTCCTTCCCAGTTAATTTGTTGTGTATAAAGTGAACACGACAGCATGTGCATAGTTAATCTTTACAGATATAAATTAAAATGTGTTTTTTTTTTGAAGGGGTGATATTTGTGTATGTAATATAGTTTTTGCACCAAAGTGAACTAATCATTACAAAAATTAAGAATATTATTTTGTGTATTGATCAAGATGCGGCATGGTGGCTCAGTGGTTAGCATTGTCGCCTCACAGCAGCCAAGACTCACTGGTTCGAGTCTTGGCTGGACCAGTTGGCATTTCTGTGTGGAGTCTCCCCGTGTTCGCATGGGTTTTCTCCAGGTGCTGCGGTTTCCCCCACAGTCCAAAGACATGCGCTATAGGGATATTGGATGAACTAAATTGGCCGTAGTGTATGAGTGTGTGAATGTGAGAGTTTATAGGTGTTTCCCAGTAATGGGAAAGGGCATCCGCTGCGTAAAATATATGCTGGAATAGTTGGCGGTTCATTCCACTGTGGCGACCCCTAATAAATAAGAGACTAAGCCGAAGAAAAATGAATGAATGAATGACTATTGATCAAGAGTTTGTGGTGTCCTGAAAGTTCTCATAGGGTTGGAATCATAACTTTACAACTGCATTCAATTTCTGTAATTCTACCAATTTGCCATTCTCTTGCTCCATTGTCCTTTCTATCCATTTTTTCTTATAATGGTCAATCAGTTTATCATTTATTCTATTTATCTGTCTTTTTCTCTCTTTCCATTGCTGCTCACCCTTTAATTGTTCTTATTTGCTCAGATTCTGCTGTAGCAGGTAGAAACATCTGAGAGCCACAGTAATTCCTGTGCCGACTGCAGTTTTTTTCTTCACATTGCACGAAACGCTCGCAATTATTGCTGTTGCGGTGCTTTATATGTGATAGGGTGACGACATCAGACAACATTTCCCCTGCTGCGGAAGATGCTTCCCTTTTGTCGCCTATTTTGTCTAATGGCCTTTTGCACATCATTTGTCGGTGGTAATTGTAGTAATTATTTAGCAAGCTACAGTCGAGAGAGAAAAAAAAAGAGAAGAAAAACCTGAGCCCATTAACTTGCCATAAACATTAAGACCATTTTAAACAGTCATTGGATTTGAGAACATTAGCAGACAGAAAAATAAGCACTACACTGAACCATCATTTGAATATGGAGAGGTGTGTTATGCCGTTTTATTTAAGGATTTTGCTGATGTCACGGCGAATGATTATGAAAATGTGCTGCTGAGAAATTGTAAAATATGACTCTAAAATGTATTTGAATTGCAATCATTGTAGCTCCAAGTTAGCACAATGTAAATTTGCCACAGAGTAGATTTGATTAACAATAAAGTAATGCTTTACTTTTCAATAACATTAACCTTTTTAGCTGTAAAAGCTCTTTAAGAAAAACTACACAATACAATAATTAAATTAAATAAGATTACCATTATAATCAAACTATTAAGCGCATATTAATCCAGAATGTACATTAGTGACATTTTAATGGTTACATAATATTTAATAACTTAACTAACTGCTTTCATGTTGCCTTATTTATATAGCTGCTCTATAAACAGTTCAATCTGTTCACGCTGCTGTAATTATATATTGTTGTATTGTTCTTGACAGAGAGTTGTGTGTGTTTGTGCAGTGCGTGAGCTGCAGGAAATGAGAGAGGACCTGGACGTGGACCCAGAGGAGAACAGTGCAGAGTTCATGGGGATTCTGATTAAAGCTCTGGCCAAACTCAAGAAGATCCCTGAGACCATTAAAGCCATCATGGAGCGACTGGAGCCGGAACTCAAGCAGATCCTCAAGAGATCCACCACTCAGATTGCTGACCATGCCTACCAGAGGGGAGAAAGCCTGGCACAGGACAACCAGCCCAGGTAAGAGCTCATGGAAAGAAAAGTCAATCAACATAGTATGGTAAAGCAGACTTTTGGCCCGTTTCCACTGAGTGGTACAGTACAGTACAGGTTGGTACGGGTCACTTTTATCAGGCTTGCGTGTTCACTGCGTAAAGGGTACCAATGGTACCCTTTTGGTGGGTGTGGTTTATGACAGAACATTTCAGTAGACGTTATTCTCGCTCAATGAAATGTCAAAGTAAAGTTGTACGGGTTGTTCACATATCATATAAGAAGCATTTCTCACAACAGATGCTTTATACACATAAATACTTGTGTATAAATGTTCATTATTAACCTTTCTATGAACAGGATTTGATTATAACTCCAGATCAATCATAGGGTGAAATGGCCTACAGTAACGTCTACCATTATATAAAATAAATAAATAAATAAATAAATGCAACATATATGAACACATACAGCCTCTTGCAGTCTCTGATATATTACCAATTACAGAAAAACTACACACAGCATACATTTAGGCCTGATTTGGGTGCAAAAACAACATGCGACATAGAGCCCATTCAGTGCAAACCTCTCACCTGTGTCTTTAATCTTCACCAGCACATGTAACCTCTTGTTAGTAAGTAATTCTGTCATTCCGAGTTCACAATAGTCCTAAAGGTGATGATAATAGTCAAACATGGCAGTAAGTTCATGTTTTAGGTTGCTGAAACAATCATTTGCTCCTTTGTTTTTCCCGGCTTCTTCTTTGTTTTTTCGTGCTTCACTCTTGCATTTGTCTGTTTCTGAAAGGATCGGATGTCAGAAGCACTTCAATAATCACGCACATGTTATTATTATTATTATCAGCTTAAGAAGTTCGTTATTTCAAATATAGAGGTGTGGTGAGTGACGAGAAACGAAGCCGCTCGCGCTTTAGACAGCCTTGTAAACAACTACTGGCACAGGGTAGATTCTGCTCTTCTTTTTGGCTTTGTGGCTGTTCGTCAAGACAACGACAAGGTTTGTTTGAGCTTGGGTCGACCATGGTGTGTTATTATATGTATATATTATTACGGTGTAATGTCTCGGCTGTGTATTTAAAAATGGCACTTCCATTTTCATTCTCCGGCTTGTGTACGCGCTGGTGACGTTTCTCTGTAAACCAATAGTGTTCAGCTGCGCGTCTTGCTCCACCTTTTGGGACCCTTTGTTGTGCTAGGTACCCTTACGAAAGGGTACCCAAAAAGTGGTACGGTACGGTTCGCTTTTTGGTACCTTTTGACAGTGGAAACAGCCACAAAAAACATTTTTTAATTATCAATATTGACAATGGTGTTCGGTCAATAAATACCTATATTGATTTTATTGCCCAGCCCTAACTCCATGCTTGGTGATGGGTACCGAAACTTGGTGCTTTATCGGTATCAGTGCTAAATTATAAAAGACAGAAGTATCGATAAGCTCTGACATTAACAGTTCTGTTATCGGTACTGGATAATTATTGCTGAATAAACATTACATACAGTTGCATAATTTAACTGACCAACCTTTTCTAATTTGAGATATTTGATATTCGTCTGCACAGTTGACAATCTCACATGAGAAATGCTCGTGTTTCTGACGAGCGCTTTAAGTATAAAAGCCTTCACATTTTTCGGCTGTGCACGCACACTCAGCGGAGGCTTGCGCTAATCGTACACAAATAGCTCGCGACACAGACTCGCACGCACACAGAGCTCGTAAGCTTGCAGAGTGGCAGAGAGAACCCAACTGGTTGCATTTCCTGAGTGGACACCAACAATGCCTGTTGCAACAAATGCAACAAGTTTGGCTAAGCATCTTTCAAAAGTGCATTAACTGCAGAAAGACAACTGAATAGTTTTTGACGGCCTAGCTAAAGGTACATCATCCACAACGTTATGCTGCCAGCAGTCAATCACATAAGGTCTCTCTAAACTAGTATAATATTAGTTTAATAAACACACACATTCGGTTACATTGAAAACAGTATTTTTTTCTGCAGTAGCCTAAATAAATCTTAAACATTAAAAATGCTTTTACAATACTGTATTTAGAAATATAGCCTATGAATACCCTAATAATACACTATGCTTATTAAGAAATGATAAAAAACAGCTTATTTTTACACTGTTAACTCCCAAAACACTGTTAACTTATTTATGTGAATGTGTTAATAAACATTATCTGATTATTTAATTGCATTTTGCAACTCGAAGAGGGTGTTTTTAACTGCAGGGAGCACATTAAACCAAGAAAGATGCTGACTTCTACCTAAAAAACTAAAAGTCATTTTTCTTCAAACATTATTTTACAGGAAAATTTTTATTTAATTGTTTTACAATTATAGTTTTTTTTTTCATTAAAAACTTAATAATAAAATAAAGTGTTGTTTTTCATAATAAAAAAAAAAAACACTGTTACCGTTAAAGTACAGAACCGATAAGTGGTATCGATAAAAGTAGTAATACTGTTAAAACCTTAACGATACCCATCCCAGTCCATGCCCCGCTCTGTATGCAAATTGTAGGGGGTCCAGTTTACCAGCCATTGCCTGGGAGAGTTGTTAAAAAGTTCCGCACCAAATAAATCAAGAGAACTACAAAATTTTCTTTTATCAAAAAATTGTGATTTGTTTTCTTTTATTCTTCCATCTCATTTATCTTTTGTTTTTCCTTTTAGAAATGAGCTTTCTTTTTTTTTTATCATGAAATGCATGAATGCATGAAAATCATAATTTCTGCTTGTTTGAGAAAAATAGACCCAGTCTATTTTTATTCTTGTAAATAGGCACAGACTGAATAGTTGCTCAGTGGTTGATTGTTCCAAACACCCATAATTTAGGCACTCATTTAAAGACGTTTTACTTCACTTGCACTTCATTTAACACATGATGTGCTTCCTAGTGCAACTACATACAGTAATGTAAGAGAATGCTTTATTTTGTGAGATGACTTGTGATTAATGGTACCTTGAAAATTGAAAGTTTAATCTTTCATAACATTGGCTGATTTTTGCTTTTCCCTTCCCACGTGTCCTTGATCACATCAGATTATGGAAGTTGCTTCTAAGTGTCGTAATGTTTTAATGGAAGATTATTCAAACAAATGGAATTTCTTTGCATTATGATGCACTGTTAAATCATCCGCAGGTCCAGAGTTATTAAGTAAACAGGGTCGGCTTTGAGTTCATGCTCTCCTTAAATGACGTAAGAAATAAAAGCTGCCATTGACAGTCACTTTAGATGTAGTTCTCCCTCTTGCAGTGATTTTGTTTTTAAGGGAAGCACTTTGGCAGGCGTTTGTACTGAAGTGTGATTGGTTTCCATTGTTTTCCTTCTTTATTGCGCTCTCTCGCTTTACCCGATGATGGCTTGCAGGATCAATGCTCTCATCTGTCATGTGGCATTCATACCTCCCTCATTTCCAGAAATGGTGTAATCCATAAAAGCGAGCCGTGGCCAGTGCCTGCCTAAGCAGCGGCTCTCACGGAGAAAAACAAAAGCAAGGGAAGAAAAGACAGATAATGAAGGCTGTTAAAGAAACGCTCTTTACCCAAGGCTAAAATGAACTCTCAATCGTTTATTTTTTCAACGCCATTCTCTGGGTTTTAATGTTTGCCCCCACTCTTTTCTCCAATGGGTGAGAGAATATCTGCTGACTTTTCATTGTGGGATTTTAATGAAATAAACGAGGGCTTTTCATTGAAAGTTTAGTTTTATTTCCATTGTCACAAACTCATCTAAAAACGATGTCTGCATACGAATATGTGTGTGTGTGTGTGTGTGTGTGTGTGTGTGTGTGTGTGTGTGTGTGTGTGTGTGTGTGTGTGTGTGTGTGTTTCAATGTATGATGCATTCATACATAACACACAAAGCACTGCTGAATTAATATGGCATTTCACCTTTGCCATGTTTTATAGTACATGAAAGCATTCGAATGACCTGAGTGAAAATAAGGTCCCATTTTAAGCATACAGCAATTTCAGTGTTTACTTGTGTGTCTGTGTCTTGTGCTAACGTGTAAGTTGAGGTAGGGCTCCGTTTCTATGGAAACCTCATCAGAAAAACCAAGTCGCTGCTGCATTACAGTTCACAGGGAAAACTGTGTCTTGATAAGGTGTTCTGAGCAGGTGTGATGATTGCAAAGCGACACAATCTGAGGCACTCTGACAATATTTACTATGCAATACAATGTAGTGTAGGATGTGGGCCAATGGGATTTCGCTGTGGGCATGGCTATAAAGCACAACACTGCAGAAATAGAGAACGAGTGATTCATTCATTCCTTTGTTTGTTTTGTCATTCATGCTTCTCAGTTGTTAGAATATAGCCAGACCAGAACCTATATACCTATATGCCATCCATCCATCCATCCATCCATCCATCCATCCATCCATCCTATTCTGTCATTCCAACCATCCGTTCGTCCATCCATCCATCCATCCATCCATCCATCCATCCATCCATCCATCCATCCATCCATTCATCCATCCGTCATTTCATTCGTTCATGTGTCATTCCATCCATCCATCCGTCATTACATCCATCCGTCATTCCATCCATACCTCATTCCTTCCATCCATCTGTCATTCCTTCCATCCATCCATCATTCCATCCATTCATCCGTCTGTCTGTCATTCATTCTATCCATTTGTCATTCCTTTCATCCATCCATCCATCCATCCATCCGTCATTACATCTATCCATCCCTCATTTCTTCCATCCGTCATTTCATCCATCTGTCATTCTTTCCATCCATCTGTTATTCCATTCATTTATCCGTCTGTCTATCATTCATTCTATCCATCCATTATTCCCTCCCTCCATCCATCCATCCATCCATCCATCCATCCGTCATTTCATCCTTCCATGCACCCATCCATCCATCCATCCAGTTCTTTCTGTCATTTCATTTATCCAATTTTTTCTGTCATTCCATCCATCCATCCATCCATCCATCCATCCATCCACCCACCCATCCATCCATCCATCCTATTCTTTCTGTCATTCCATCCTTCCATCCATCCATCCAATTTTTTTTGTCATTCCATCCTTCCTTTCATCCATCCATCCATCCATCCATCCATCCAATTCTTTCTGTCATTCCATCCATCCATCCATCCATCCAATTCTTTCTGTCATTCCATCCATCCATCCATCCATCCATCCATCCATCCAATTCTTTCTGTCATTCCATCCATCCATCCATCCAATAATTTCTGTCATTCCATCCATCCCTCCATCCATCCATCCCTCCATCCATCCATCCATCCATCCATCCATCCATCCATCCATCCATCCATCCATCCATCCATCCATCCATCCATCCATCCATCCATCTATCCATCCACCTTTTATTTATATTACATATCAATTTATTCACTCAATCATTCACTTTTATTTATTGTATTTATGATTTCTTTAAACAATATTTGGATTACACACACACACACACACACACACACACACACACACACACACACACACACACACACACACACACACACACACACACACACACACACACACACACATATATATATATATATATATATATATATATAATATTTATAGTAAATAAATATAGTAAAAAAATAATACAAATAAATATAATTCATACTGTGTGCCAATTACGAACTGGGCAATGCCAACAAGCCAAAATCCAGATGTGCATGTGTAAATAGCCGATGTGCTGTGGCTTGCTGTTCTGCAGTGTTTATGTAAAGAAGTGTCGTCCGGCATTATATATGCTCCATGTTGAGCCTGAATCAAGGGTTATGTCCTGTCCTCTGTAAATCAAGCTTAACATGTGTTATCATGCACCGTCTCCCTCACCGAACATCCATCATCTTCCAGTCCTCTACCTCCCAGCAATCTTAATACCCTCCATCATGCTGTCACCTTCAACCTCTCCATCCCGCCTACCAGTGTTTTTTTCTTCTGCCTCATTTTACTGGGACGAGTGAGTAAACTCCACAAAAGTCAGACAGATGTGTGTCCTCCTAGTGGACCCAGAGAGTTTGACAGATGCTGCTAATTGTTGTTGGTGAACAGCTGCCGTTGCTCAACAGGGAGATTCTGTCAGCACCCTGCTGCTGTCATGTTCATTAGTAACAGAGACTGGACCGCTTTTTGGCTCGGTTTCGGTGATGTGGAGGGATTTCTGACAGCCCGACTGACTGCAGCGGTGGCTTTGTCTTGGAAAACGTCTATAGATTAGTGGTTTTCAAACTGGAATCCTGGGATGTCCCAGGGGGCTATTGGGTGGTGCTAGGAGTTCTGCAAGGATACAAACAAATGATTAGCAAAATGTGTATTTTCAGGGCTGTCAATGTTAAAATGGTTACAAAACTGTTGTTGTTATCCTAATAATCAGTATACTTAAAGGGGTGGTCCACTACGATATCATATTTTAAACTTTAGCTGATGTGTAATGTAGCTGTGTGAACATAAACAACATCTCTGAATGAGAAAGCTCATTCACAGAGCTCATTCTGTTTCTGTATTTGGGTTTCCAAAGGACACGACACAAAGACAGAAGTGCTTACAGTTTAATTTAATTATGTTCCAGAAAATTATAAAAAACATATAGTTAGCATTTGACAAAGGACAGCTTCCAGAATCTCTCTCAGTTCAGTGCTGGATTAATTTAAAACTCCTCCAACCGACGAAGCTGTGGATTGTGAGCCACAAGCTTTAAGTTTTTTTATTAGTAAAAATTGATCAATTACATGCATAGTTTCTAGCGTAATCGGTATGTTGGAGGACGTAAACAAGGATGTAAAAAACAGGAAATGCTGTTTGGCACCACTAACAATTTAGCTACAAATTCATAGGGGACCACCCCTTTAATGTGATAAATCATGTTTATTAATCATTATTTTATTTGTCCAATCTTGTTTAAAAATTTATTTTTTGTCTGTTTGTATAAAACATTAATTTATTTATTTATTTACTAGCAACATACTTTCAGTTATGGTTGGTATTATCTGCCAGTATTTGTATATGTTTTATAAGCATTAATATATTGTTATTTTAAATTGTGAGATTAAATTGTGAGGATTTTAATCTACTAATATTTAAAAAAATATTTTAAATTTTTCTTTTTTTGCTGAATTTATTATTACTATTAGCAATTTCTACTACATACATGCAAGAATATTGCATTTTAGTCTTGAATATTTTATTTTAGTACATAATACAATTTTTATAAAACATTTTTAATTAGATACTCTTAAATTTCATTCTTAGATTAATTAATCATGAGGTTAATAAATGTTTATTATTTTATTATTTCCCCCTAGTCTAGTACTATAATTGTTCTTTTTTTGCCTAAAATCATAAGGTAAGAAATCATAAGATAAATATACAATTATATATATTTATTTAGTACAGGAGTTATTTAATTCTTTTGAATTCATTTTGAATTTGTGACTCTTAAAACTGCTACTTTCTATTCTGATCTTTTTTAAACTATTATTTATAGTTGCTTATTTTTTGTTGTTGTTGAGGAAAAACGCATTTTCTTTAGATCTATATTGATCTCTCTCTTATTGCTTTTTTTCAGCAAAATTAATTCATCAGTAGAATGTAGTTTTCCCTTTTGTGATCAAAAGGAAACTATTTTTCAATGTTTTGTACATTGTGAAAGGCTTAAATATTTGTTTCTGGTGTTTAGTTTTATGTTTGCAGATTTTAAGGTCATTTTTTTCTAAGATTGGTTTCTTTTTGTTTCAAATTTGCAAAAAAGAAGAGAAAAAAAGAACATATTATTAATTGTGTTGTAGGAAAAGCCAAAATGGCAATTTACATAACAAGAAAAGAAAGGATAGAGGGTAAAGTTCGAGATGTGGGGCAAGTTTGACTTTGTTTTTTATAAGAATGTCAACAATATTGAAGAGTTTGAAAATGTGTGGATTTATAAAGATGCTTTGTTAAAGATGGAGAACTAATATTTACAAAATAGCTTGAGTAAAATGTACCTTTGTAATATTGATATTTTTAATATGGTATGAAATAAAGTAATTTAAAAAAAATCCAAAATCTCTCACTCTAAGTATGTAAAGAGAAATATTTTGTCAATTGTTAAATTTTGTAATAGGACAAGCTAAAATGGCTGTTCAAATGAGCAGAAGAAGGAAAATTAAACACAATGTTGAGCATAATGTAGTGATTGTATTTTCAAGTATGGTACAGGCAAGGGTTTTGACTGATTTTAATTACTATGAGCACATAGATGATTTGGGCACTTTTGAAAACATTTGGTGATGTAACAGTGCTGTATGGATGAGAAGAATGTTGTTTTTATTTTTATTTGAAATGCATATGGTCTTATACAACTTGAAATGAATTACTTAGTTGAATTGTTTTGGTTTTAATGTAATAAAGTTTTGTAAAACTCAATTCTCCCTCTCTCTCTTTCTCTCTCTCTCGCTCTCTTTATTACCCTCTTCAGGTTGCTGCTGGAACTGCTGGAGCTGTTGTTTGATAAGTTGAATGCGGTGGCCCAGGCTCACAGTGTGGTTCTCAGTCACCTTCAGCAGATTGTTGTCTCTCCCAATGGAGCCCAGGAAGGGATCAAACTCTATGAGCAGGCTGATGTCTATGCCAAAATTCAAACTGTCCTACAGGTCAGTCCCTGCAGAGTCATTCAATGAAGCAGATCCAGCTAATTAGGTTATATTTTTTTGGAAAAATTCCGTAAAAATGTGCATTAGCCACCACATAACAACATTTAAAAAAACCTTAGTAAACTCTTCAGCTTATACAATCTTGGCCACAACCCAATGCTGTGAAGCTGCATGCTTTCAGTCTTAATTGTTAGCTGTTTTTTGAAACAAAATTATGCTATTAACTTTTTATTTACTGTAACTGTTGTTAATTAGTAGTTAACAAGGGCTGTTTACTGTTAATAACTGCTTCTCATGTCACTTCTGTAAAACAGATGAGGTGAAGAAAGGAATTTGCGACTGAAGTTTTGTAAATAATTTACATGAATTTCCTCAAAGTGCTGTGTTTAATTGGAGAGTGTTAATTGGGAAATGTTTACTTTCAGTGTGTATGGGTGTTTAGCAGCAGACTGATGGGCAGGTGAGATTACCAGATGTTCACGTAACCTTAAGAATCTCTCAAGAGGCCCAACATTAAGTGTCTGTTTGTGTGTTTGGAAAGTACCTGCTGGAAATCTTGCTGCAGGTCTTTTATCTCTTTTTTTTCAGTGAAATTGGTGAAAGAACTTGTTTTTGAGCAAGAAACCTTTCCTAAAATTAAAAGTCAACCACAAATGTTAAGTAAAATAGCTGGTTTTGTTTGATGGCATGTGCTTATATATTAAAGTTACTATGATGCGTCACAATAACAGTAAATGCTGACACTTTTCACGCCAACTTGAGAAAAGAGAACAAGCTATGCCATCAACAGCATTATATGTTGTTGATGGCATAGCTTGTGACCATTAATAAAATGGGCCATTCTTTGTTTGCTGGGCCGTTCTACAGCTTGATTTTCTTTCTCTGAAAGCATTTGAGAGTTCTTTGACTGTGTTTTGGATCATTGTCTTGCTGAAATGTCCACTCTGGTTTCATCTTCATCATCTTCATATTGAAGCAGCTAATATTAATTTACAATGACGAAGGGCAGAGGGTTGCTGAATAACTACAGAGAGATTTCAGCTGCTGTCTGGGCTTTCACTGCCTTTTTACACCTCCCTTTCTTCATGTGTTTACTACTTTTTCCCTGTGTCATTTCATTTTATTACACATAACTTAATTTGTAAACTAATTAGATTTGTTTTCTTTTCAAATATGCATTTCTTTGGTTATTATCAACATCTGGTGAAAATTTCAAGTCAACAGAACCTTTAGAAATATGTTTTCTGTTAAAAATGATGATATGTTGAATATTATTTTCCCCACTGTGTGTGTATATATATATGTATATTTGAAGTCAGAATTTTTAGCCCCCCTTTCAATTATTATTTTTTTTTTTAAATATTTCCCAAATATTTGTTAAGGTTATGTTAAGGTCAAAATTATTACCCCGTTTAAGCTATATCTTTTTTCGATAGTTTACAGAACAAACCATCGTTATACAATAACTTGCCTAATTACCCTAACCTGCCTAGTTAACCTAATTAACCTAGTTAAGCCTTTAAATGTCACTTTAAGCTGTATAGAAGTGTCTTGGAAAATATCTAGTCAAATATTATTTACTGTCATCATGGCAAAGATAAAATAAATCTGTTATTAGAGATGAGTTATTATGAACTATTATGATTAGAAATGTGTTGAGAAAATCATCTCTCGGTTGAATTCATGATTCAATAGATTTCTCATCCTACCCAAGTACTAACCAGTTCTGACCCTGTATACAGTAGTTTCCAAGACCACATAATATTGTTTAATTATTGTTATTAACAAAACTCTATTTTAGTATTAGAACTTCCATGTTGTAAATATGGAAGATGTTCTTATGATTTATTACACAATGTTCACATGTTGTAGATCTTGAATTATCATGCTCCACCAATTGTAAAACCACTTTAGGTTCAGATGGTCAAACTAATTGAAAATTCAGATTTGAAGTAGATGTAATAGCCCAACCTATTCATTTTGATATTATTTTTTGTATCATTCTTCATTCTTTCTTTATAGAATTCCATCCCCGCTCTCTCTGCTCCTGTTTCTCATTCCATGTGCACTCTTACCGAGCATTATTTTTCAGCTGCATGCTACTGCGGATGCGGTCGTGCAATAGAGACAGGAATCGGTAGAAAGAGGGAGATAGAGAAAGAGATGGGAGTGGTGCTGCAGCTGGGGAATGAGTAAATGGGTTTGTCATCACTCCATCAAACAGGGTGAAGAGTCAGACTATGACCTTGTACTTTCCTCCTGTCTTTTTTCACTCCTCGTTTCAAAGCAGTCTGCAGAGAGCTGTAACGAAAGACCAGGCTTGGCCCTGCCAACTGTTGCTAAGGCCCCACTGAGCTGCTTGCAGACCTAAGTAATGAGACGCATCTTTCCGAGAGGTGACTACAGAAGTCAAAATATGCATTTAACTGCGTCTGATGAGGGCTTTGACTGTGAGCATGTGCGCTGTCTGCTTTTCAGCATTTATTAGCTCAAGCACCTCGCACCCTTGCTAGCAACAGATTAATTTGTTTTGCTTCAGCTTGTCGTGTTCTGTTCAGATAAAAAGCAAACGTCTTTAAAGTCTGTGACATCCAAATTTACTTTTATTTTTTTTGTGAGTGCACATTGTCATTCTTTAGGTCAACAATTAATCTGTTAACCCACTTAAAAATATGGTTTGTTTTAGTAATCTTCAGTCAAAATCTGACCATTTGCTTCTGCGTTTGGAGTAGCGGTCCTTCTCTGTTGATGTCAGTTTGACTACTTCAGTCATGATATTCTTGACCACGCCTCTCTTACTGTTAGTTTAAAGAAAGCCCCGCCCCCAACTCAATATTCTGTTTCAGTTGTAACTGCGTCAACATACTGAAATAAAAGTCTCAGCAACTTCCAGTTCATGCAGACTTTAAGTGATGGCAACAGTGCAATAATCACAAATGCCAAATATTAGAGATGCACCGTTATGGAAATGTTGTCTAATATTGATAACTTTTTACATTAGGAAACCTATAACTAGGGCCAGACAGAATCAGTGGACTTTTCTTAGCTTTTTTAGTATTGTTAAAAAAATCATGTGGAATGATTTTGAGAGTGTAGGAGCTTAAAAATAACCTAAAAATGCTTAACTTTTATTTAAAGGTTACAGTGCTAATCCAATTAGAATCACTTGTTTGGTAAACACAGCTACAACAGGTGCATCACACATCCTTTAAAAGGCAAAGAAAATATTATTGTGCAAATTGTATTGTACATAAATCACCTAAACATTTGTATATTAGTCAATAATATCGCTGAGTTTTTAAATATAAAACTGAATAAATATATATTTATACACATTTACATTTGTAAATAAACAGAAGTTTAAATAGTTATTAATTCACCAACGTCATTTTAGAGCTAGTATTTGAAAAATTCTCTAGCGTAATGTCTAAAGTGATGACAAAACAGGTGATTTTGCTGACATTGTAAGGTTATAAGGCTGAACGGCATGAAATGCCATCAGTCTAGAGACATTTCCTAGTATTTCTCTGTTGCAATCGGGAGATCATAATAATTAACGAATAATTAAAAAAACAAATCAACGCAATCACTACCAGATTACTGTTGTGTTTACATTAAGGATAAACCCTAAACACATGCGGGCATTTCTTCTTTCTTTCTTTTTACTGAACTATTCTGCAGTAACGGAAACAGCAGACTCATTAGAAACAAACAGATGGCCAACCAAAAAGTAACTCAGGGTTTTACAAAGGGTGGCCAACACAAAATACATTTATTCCTGATATGTGAGTCCCATCTCACACTCAATACACTACAATATGGTATCAATACAGCACTCCAACATAATAAAGAGAGATCGACTTAGAATGTCAGTCACTCATTTTATTATGTTTTGATCAGCTGTAGTTTGAAAATTTGCCAATCTTTTCTCCTTTAAGGGCTTATTATGCAGTCTTTGTCGCCATCTTGTGGATGGACAACGTCAACTGTCTTCACTCTGCTCAATGACTACGTTTACATGGACATCAGTAATTATTTTCTTTAATCTAATTAAGAGAATAATAAGACTAAGGTGTTTAGATGAGTTGCTTTTTGAATGTTCCTTTCATGATCACGTTTTACATGTTATATCGCATAATTCGATTAACATTGTGTCACCATGCTATCCGCATTTCCTTCGCAGTTTCATGTAATTTCGAGTGTTTCATTTTTAATTTGTCGACTTTAACTGCAGTTTGGCACTTTCACTTTCATTCACGAACATTTCATGCACACCCTCCGTGACAAACGAGATATTGGATGCAACTATGAACTGCTGGACTATTGGTCTACTCTGACTGCGTAATCATTCATTATACTGATATTGCAAATATATTTGTTTTGACTCTTTTTACTTTCAAAGTGCTGGTAGCTATTGACTACAATTTTATGAATAACCATGGATTCAAATAAAAATCTTCTGAAAATCTTTTACAGCAGAACATTTTTTAATTGTAATCTTGGATAGCCTGAGGAGGAGTCATTTAACTGCAGAATTTTGGTTTATTCTGTTTTGATTGGTACATGAATACTTCACTAGACATTTATATTGCACACCTCCAACTTTTTATAAGCTTTTTGTTTCAATAATAACACACAATCTTAAAAAAAGGCCACAGGAAGGGGAAGTGATCATTCTGGCTTTCATAAAGCAGTTGATATTAAGTGTTCAGTGGGCTGGTTGCCAGGGGCTGTGGAGTCTCCTGTGGTCACGGTGTGAGATAATGGAAGCCCTTGATGAGAATCTTCATTAAGGTAGATGAGGTTTTTCTAACCATTTTTTTTCTCTCCTCTTTATACTATAAGTCTGCTCTGATCTCTTTCCCTAATCACCCGACTGCTACACTAGACACCGATAGCAGCCACCAAAGTACTGCATCTGAACCATCATAAAATACACAGCATCTTCTGAAAACATGATAGCTGCTTCCACTCTGTTTTCACTTTTCTCTGTAGAGTGTTTTATTTTCTTTCTTTCTTTATTTTTATACTCTTCCTTTTCCTTCTTTTCCCTTTCTTTTTCATTGGCTTTTCTCGCTTTTTTTCTTTTTTATTCCCTTTCTCCTCTTCTCTCCTTTCCCTTTTCCCCTTTCCTTTCCTTTCCTTTCCTTTCCTTTCCTTTCCTTTCCTTTCCTTTCCTTTCCTTTCCTTTCCTTTCCTTTCCTTTCCTTTCCTTTCCTTTCCTTTCCTTTCCTTTCCTTGCTTTGCCTTGCCTTGCCATGCCTTTCCTTTCATTTCCTTTTCTTAAGGTTATTTTCCTTTCTTTTTAAATTTCATTTCCTTTCCTTTCTTTTAATTTCCTTTCCTTTCCTTTCATTTTCTTTTATTTAGGTTAATTTCCTTTCCTTCCCTTTCCTTCCCTTTCCTTTCCTTACCTTTCCTTTCCTTTTCTTTAGGTTTATTTTCCTTTCCTTACCTTACCTTTCCTTCCCTTTCCTTTCCTTACCTTTCCTTTCCTTTTCTTTAGGTTATTTTCCTTTCCTTACCTTACCTTTCCTTCCCTTTCCTTTCCTTTCCTTTCCTTTCCTTTCCTTTCCTTTCCTTTCCTTTCCTTTTCCTTTCCTTTCCTTTCTTTTTCTTTCCTTTCCTTACCTTTCCTTTCCTTTCCTTTTCTTTAGGTTATTTTCCTTTCCTTACCTTACCTTTCCTTTCCTTTCCCTTTCCTTCCTTTCCTTTTCATTAGGTTATTTTCCTTTCTTTTCATGTTCTTTCCTTTCTTTTCATTTCATTTCCTTTCCTTTCCTTTCTGTTAGGTTATTTTCCTTTCTTTTCATTTCCTTTCCTTTCTTTTCATTTCCTTTCCTTTCCTTTTCTTTTCACGGGCCTTTAGGTTATTTTCCTTTCCTTTCGTTTTCTTTAGGCTGTTTACTGTAACTTCAGCAGCTCCGTGCACGTAAACAAAAGTGCCAATCTTATTGGTGGAGAAGGTTTTGACGCGGTGCGTCAAAACAAAAAAACGAGCATGAGGCGTTTTTCTTAAAAATGATGCTTTTGCGCCTGCCGTTTTACTCGCTGGTGTGCACAATCACATTGGCGCCCTTTATTTAGTCACGAGGCGTTAAACGTCGACGGAAAACGCGAGCAAAAAACGTCTTGGTGTGCACGGGCCTTTAGGTTATTTTCTTTTCCTCACCTTATATTTCCTTCCTTTTGCAGTTCCTTTTCATTCCTTCCCTTCATTTTAATTTTTCTTCCCTCTTCTCTCTTTTCTTCTTTTTCCTTCCATTTTCTCCCTTTTATTTTATTTCCTTTTAATTTTTCCTTTCCATTCTTACCTTTTGCATTTTCTTTCCTTTCTCCCTTTCCTTTTTCTTTTCTTACTTGTCCTTTCCTTCATGTTTCTTTCTTTTTCTTACATTTTTTTTCTTCTTTCCTATCTTCTGTTTTCCATTTCCTTTTTTCATTTCTTTCCTTAATTTTCCTTCTACTTTCTTTCAATTATTTCATTTCCCTTCCATTTTCTCACTATCCTCCTTTCCTTTTATCTACTCTCCTGTTTTCTTTTCATTTACCTTTTCATTTTCTTTCCTTCCCTTTCCTTTCATTTCCTTTGCTTTTCAATTCTTTCCTTTCCTTTCCTTTCCTTTCCTTTCCTTTCCTTTTCTTGTCATTCCATTCCCTTCCAGTCCTTTTCTTTCCTTTTCCTTCCCTTTTTTTCCTGTCCATTTTTATTTTTCTTTCTTTTGGTTCTTTTTGTTTTTCCTTCATTTTCTACTTTTCCTTTAATATTTCCTTTCCCTTCTTTTCCTTTCATTCCCTTAATGTTCCTTCCTTTTTTTTCTCATTTCCTTTCCATTGCATTCGTTTTCTCTTTATAATTTCCTTTCCTCTTTATCATTTTCCTTTCCTCTCCTCCTTTTCCTTCCCTTTCTCACTTTCCTTCCTTTCCACTTTCTTTTCCTTTACTATCTTGTTTTTTTTTCTTCAGTTTTTAAACTTTTACGCCTCCTTTGTTCTTTTTCTTCTCTGTCATTTTTCTATCATTCCTGTTCCCTCATATGCTGACGCTCTTGAATTTCTGGTGTCAGGTGCTGATTGTGGGACTGGAGTCTCAGGTGAGAATGATGGTTCTGTCCTGGCCACCGATGCACCTGATGTTCTCAGTGTCACTTGTTGGCTATCCTTCAAGATAACCCCTTGTTCTCTCATTGGAGTAGATGAGACCCTTGAACACCCGTGTCTTTCTCTCATTCTTAATACCGAACTTTTGTTCCCAAGTTTCCTCTGTTCCTGTGGGAGACAGGAATCACCTTGACCTTTCCATTACACTGAAGACATGAAGGCCATGGACAGATGGACCTGAGAGACACGTTTTAATCTTTATTTCTTTCAGTTCCTGACTCTTTGAACTGTAGCTCGGCCATTCTTGAAGACAGCTGTGCAAAAGTCTGGGAGTGTTATAATCCATATCAGGCTTGTAAACCTGGTTCGTAAAAGGCCATGCAGAGTTTTAGGACCCTGTGGAGTAAATAGATATTGACTTGTTTTGGAGGGACCATTGACTGAACTTTTTGCCACTGACAGTCCAATCGTGAATTTCTCTTATATAATTTTTCTTTTTTTATTACCACAGAAGAAGCGACCACATTTTTGTAGTGGTAATTACAGATATGCTTAATATGTTGAGTGTTTAGTAATATTATAGGTGATGTTATGTAATACACATTATGGAGGCTGTTGAATGGCTGTTTTATTATTATTTTTGTTAATATTTTTAATGATTTATTATTATTATTATTATTATACTGTATAAAATGTTATTTTTCTAATATTTTATTACCATAAACTATATTCTTACTCTATAAATATTGGCATTTATACTGAACATATTTTTGAGAGATTACAAATTAACAAATTTTGAGAGATATCAAATAACTAGCTTTTTTCAGTACCTGTTGATTTGTGTGTGTGTGTGTGTGTGTGTACAGTACTGTATGTTGATGCGTACAGTATGTATGTACTGTATATATGTGTAGAGTATGTATGTATGTACACTTTGCATGTATATACAGTATGCATGCCAATATTTGATCTTATTTATTCGTCGTGAAATATTGGTTCTTATATCGAACTTATTGGCAAGATATAATTCTTTATTTTATCCTTATTATTTAGTTGAATTTAATTCTCTTATTAGTTTTGTTGTTAATATTGCTATTGTATGCATGCATCTGTTTGTTTTGTGCGTTTGTTCGTTCATTCATTCGTTCGTTCGTTTGTTTGTTCATTTCATTCCTTTCGTTTTGTTCTTTTCGTTTCGTTCCTTTCAATTCGTTCCTTTCGTTTCTTTCATTTCATTCCTTTTGTTTGTACATTTCGTTTGTTTGTTTGTACCTTTCATTCGTTCATTCGTTCCTTTTCGTTTGTGCCTTCCGTTCGTTTGTTCCTTTCATTTATTCGTTCCTTTCGATCGTTCGTTCGTTCGTTCTTTTGTTTGTACAATTTGTCGTGAAATATTGGTACTTATATCGAACATATTGGCAAGATATATTTATTTAGTTTGTTAATATTTATTTTTTATTTCGTATTATTGCTACTATTGTTTATTCATTATCAAAATATTTCTTTAAAATACATTCCATCTCGTTGTAAGGAAGATAAAAATTGTTTGAGTTTGTTATAATCTCCTTCTTTGTGCCATATATTAAGCCACACGGATTTAATTCTTGGAATGATGGGAAAGAGGGTGAAGAGAACAAGAGCGTGAAAAGAGAGAGAGGAAAAAAAAAGAAAGGAAATTACAAACTTTCCACTTTGACAACTTGTTTAGATTTAGTGGGAGCCACACAGCCTCAGAGTAATTGGATTATACAGTGTTAGTGAGGCGTTTCATGCCCTGACAGTGATTAGTCTGGCAGCGGAGGGAGAGGCAAAGTGCTTCTGTTTCATGTCGACGAGATAGACAGACACATGGCCTCTAAATGAGCTGTTGTGTACCAGCCTAAATGATCTATTGTAACTGGCCACGGCTAGCATGTCGCTTGTGGATTTGAAAGATTTCCACCACAGGGTTAATGATCATAACAGTTCATTTCCATGTTTTTAAACCCAGCGCTCTTTCCACCCCCCCAGGCTTTATGATCGAGATACGCTGGTTGTTTTGAAAAGCGCCACTCTTATGTTCATTAATTACGACAGTAATTATGCATTCTTTTGTGATGTGCGTTGCTGTAATAGCGACGACCGTAGTGGACCGTACTGAGTATTGCTGACAGGAATGCTAATGACGCAGTCGTAGCAAGATTCTGCTCCAAAGATTGACCTCTCAGTGTGATGTGTAATATCTATGTTGAACTAGAATATGTCAGAAGAGCTGCAGGTTGAGAGGGGTAGAAGATGCTTTTGAATTCATAGGTGTCACAGTGTATCGCTGATGAGGTCAGCTTGTGTTTCTAGAGAAATATGATTAGCTCTTCTAGGGGCAAGGTGTTGTTTTATCATGTTTTAGAATAAGAGTGTGTCTTGTTCAGATGTTTGGATTATTTATTTATTTATTTATTTATTTTTTGCTGATAGAATTTATTTTTATTTGGTTTGGGTTTGTCCTGGTTTGATTGGTTTGTTAAAGATAATTACATTTTTGATACTATTTATCATTTTTAAGTGGCTATTTTGGCAGTTTTTTCTGATTTGATTTAATTAGAAAATATGTTGTGATTCTTGATTATTTTTTAAGTGTTTTTTTATTTTGTCTTGTTTTTTTTTTGGTCTTGATTTCATAATTTTTATGTCTTGGTAGCGCATACACTGCATGCATTTATAAATTGCTTTTTATAAACAAAAATCCTAAATCAATAAGAATTTTCTAGACAAGCAAAAAAAATGTTCTTGTTTGCAGAAATAATGTGTCAAAATTAAGTGACGTTTGCAAAATAATCTGCCAATGGGGTAAGTAAAAAAAAAATATTTTAAAGCAGAACGAGATTAATTTACTTGCCCCATTGGCAGATAATTTTGCTTTTAAAAAAATTATTATGACTTATTATTTCTAAAAACAAAACTGGTTCAAAAATGGTTCTTGATTTAAGAAGTTTTAGATATTTAGAGTAGAAAAAATACAATTTTGGAGTGTATTTATGCATGTACAGTAAAAATCTAAGGGAGTTGATCCTATTTATTTATTTAAAATTGGCAATATATAAAAAATCTATTCATTTCATTGAAGATCTAATTGAATCAATGGCAAACTTTTAGCAGGTGTGCTTTCCCCTTGAATCCCTTTGTAATTGGGATGTTGTAGCCAGATCAGATGGCACCTGGTAAAATAATCTTTAATTTTACATTCTAACCACAACTCTGTAAAATTCTGCTGTTTGCATTAGGGCTGTATTGTTTCAGCATCGATATTGCAATGTGATCAATCGCAATAGTCTCATCACAGGATATGCAATGTTAAGTTTGTATTAAAATGCATCATTTGCATGTGTTTTTGATGCCTGTGATTGTATAATGCTTTTAAAAGTATTCAGGCATAAGAAATTGTACCATTTGTGATATTAACAATGATTAATTTTATTGAATTATTTTTATCATTCAATTACTGTACTTGAATACTGTTAGACTCGGATAAAACACTTTACGTCAACTGTATTTTTTTTGTTATTGTATATATAGATTGTTTGTTTGATTATATGGAGATGCATTCCCACTGCAGAATCATTCCAATCAATCGAACAGTCTAAATGATTTGCATATAGAGATATTAAGTGGTGAAATTGTATTCATATTGCAATAAACACTCACCAGTCACTTTATTATGTACACCTTAATGCAAATTTCTAATCAGCCAATTACATTTGGCTAATGTTCTAATCATTTCTAATTTCTAATCATCAATGCATTTAGGCATGTACACATGGTCAAGACGATCTGCTGCAGGTAAAATTGAACATCAGAATGGGGAAGAAATGTGATTTAAGTGACTTTGAATGTGGCATGGTTGACTACAGCAGCCGAAGACCACACCGGGTGCCACTCCTGTCAGCTAAGCCCAGGAAACTAAAGCTACAATTTGCACAGGCTCACCAAAATTTGACAATGGAAGATTGGAAAAACATTGTCTGGTCTGATTAGTCTCAGTTTCTGCTGCGACATTCGGATAGTAGGGTCACAATATGGCATCAACAACATGAAAGCATGGATCCATCCTGCTTTGTATTAACAGTTCAGGCTGGTGGTGTAATGGTGTGGGGGATATTTTCTTGGTACACTTTGAGCCCATTAGTACCAATTCAGCATCGTATCAACACAACAGCCTACCTGAGTATTGTTGCTGACCATGTCCATCCCTTTATGACCACAGTGTACCCATCTTCTGATTGCTACTTCCAGCAGGATAAAGCGCCATGTCATAAAGCGTGAATCATCTCAGACTGGTTTCTTGAGCATGACAAAGAGTTCACTGTACTCAAATGGCCTCCACAGTCAGCAGAACTCAATCCAATTGAGCTTTTTGGGATGTAGTGCAACAGGTTTGCATCATGGATGTGCAGCCAACAAATCTGCAGCAACTGCGTGATGCTATCATGTCAATATAAACTAAAATCTCTGAGGAATATTTCCAGTACCTCGTTGAATCTATGCCATGAAGGATTAAGGCACTTATGAAAGCAAAAGGGGTCTAACCGAGTACTAGTAAGGTGTACCTAATAAAGTGGCCTGTGAGTGTACATCACAAAATAAAAAAAAATATGGCAATGTTAGATTTTTCTAATATCGTACAGCCCTAGTTTGCACCCAACCTATCTACCATGGAAAGGCTGATATTCCATTTAGACATATAATAATTTATTTTGTGTGTGTAGGAAGAGAAAACATGATGAAATAGTATGTCAGAATGTAGGCAGATGACAACAAAGGGATTAATTACTCAACTTTTTAATCAACATGTAATTTCTCGTTCTACCTGAGGTCTTATATTTACATATTAACTGGCTGAATGCGTTCAGTCGCATCACGTTTAGCATCACATAAATATGCTGTTAATGTCGGATTCTATTTTTTATTTCGGTCTCCGTAGTGTGTGTGTTTCTCAAAACAATGTGTGCTTATATTATGAATTATGCTAAGGTATCCATGGAGACAGAATCCCAGGTTCAATACGCCCCTCCTACATAATGATTAAACTTTCATTGTTGGTTGGATCATGCATTTTTAATTGCACTGAAACAAAGAACAAACAAAAAAAGCAAAGTTTGTTGTTTCGCAAGAGTTACGAAGGTCATCTTATTTCCAAAAAAAAAAAAGCACTTCAGAAATGTTCATGTATTGCTGTCAGATGCCGCCTTAGAATGAGAGGAAGCAGCGTTTTCTTGCTAATCTGAAGAGGAATAGACAAGAGGCAGGAGGCTTTGTTTATTTCCCTCGTTTTTTTTCTTAAAGCGCTCTGCAAACGTCTATCATCAGAGAGCAGGTGCTCACCTGCACATCCTTCAACACTGTTTTTCTTCTTTAATTAGTTTGATTTGTGGCTAATAGAGGGGATGAGTGCTGCTTTTTGCTCTTCATTAAATTGAGAACGTGTCCTCAAAGACAAGGGGTTGGGTTTTAGGGTTCACTAAAGATTAACTCTTGGATTTCCACGCGATTGTAAACTTTAAAATGGCTTTGAGCCGTATGAAAACAGAATTGTTGTAATGGCAGCGGGGTTACGCATTGGTGCACATCACAAATCCAGCCAGTGTGCTTAGTGTTTATTATCTGGTGTGAAAAGCCATTTGCTGTTTCTCACAGGCTCTTGTTTCCCAAGCCCATTTTCAAGCTGGTCTTTTCTTGGAAGAGGCCATGAATATTGATTTTTTTTTTTCTCCTTCTTTCTGTTAAAACAACCTAGTCTTTAAAGCTCCAATAAAGAAGAGGGCTTGTGAAATGAACGTCCGGAAATGGAAGCATTCAGAGTGTGTCCATCACATAACCGCTACTCAAAGTGGACTTATTTTGTATTGTTCTTTCTTTTTCTCAGGAAAAAAAAATCTTTTTGAGAATGTTTACAGAGGAAAGTCAATGGCAATCATGATTTTACTTGGAATTAGCTATGCTGCTGTATTTTCAGAACAGACTAGTCGATCAGCTTGACTTATTGTTGATAGAATCACTTGTTTTTTGTTCTTTATGTAGGGGTAAAATGATCAGAAATATGAGCAGCATTTGAATAAATATGAACAAGTGAAGTGTGAGTAAATGATGACAGAATTTTCAGTTTTCAATTTTCAGTCTCTTTAAACATTGATCTAATTTAGGGCTGAGCGGTGGAGTTTCTCTTCAGTGGATCGGCCTTCAGGCATTTGTATTACACTGATCCGAACTAAATTTAGCTGCTTTAACACAATCTACATTGTAAAAAGCACTATAGAAATAAAAGATCAATAGTTTGTTGTTGTTGTGTTAATACCACACTGTAAAAAAATATCCATAAATAACAGTTTTGCATAATTTGTGATTGTTTTTATGCTTTTTATGCTTATGTTGACTATTTTTGCTTTTGAATTGCATTATGGGACCTTGATCTTTCTTCCAACAACTTTTACCCTTGACATATTTGAAAAAGTGACTTTTATTAACATTTTTAATAGTTTAAAGTAATATATTGTTTGGGTTGCATTTCACAATTGTAAATAAAGGAATGCACTTGTAAAAATCGCGTTAATCGCTTGTAAATCACAAAATACGGAAACTGTTAATTAACAGATTTTTTTAGGGCAGTGACAAATTGATGCTTTTAAAATTGTAATGATGCCTAAACTGTGCCTTACCAATACTTTATCAAAATCTCCTTATATATTAGGGAGTATTCATATCACCATGAATATTAGATTTACTGCTGCACTTTTTCACAAAAGTTATTATAAACACATCACATTCTTTGTTATAGCCCAGTCTATAGTAGATTAGCAATCAGTTTTTAGAGAGTTAAACATGAAAAACCATGTCAGTGCTTCTGTTAATTAGAATTAGACTTCTATTTGTTTTATAAGCAGCTCTTCAATGTTTGTTTTTATGCAAAGACTGACCGTGGCTAATTGAACAAAGGAAATTAAATATTTCTTCGTCAAAGGCGACAATTGTAACCCAGTGGTAGATCCAAGATGTTTACATCTACAGTACATTCATTTAGCAGATGCTTTTATCCAAGGCATATTTTAAAAGAGGAAGGCATAAATATTTACCCACCGAAAGCATACTTTTACGGAAAAAGTTGCAAACTCCTATAAAACAAATGCCAAACAAACATTGTTTTTGTCTTGATTCTGTTTAAAATTTAATGTATTTCCCGCGTAATTTGAACTTAAATTTGAATAAGCAGGAAATATGTATTCGCAGCACTGAACATGTTCCCAGATTACCTCGGAAGAACAAACTCTGTTGGAAGGATGAGAGAACACAGAAACTCTTTGTGAGAATGAATATGTCTGCATATTTGTGCCAGTCTGTTAATTGCTTAAAACACCTTAATATTTTAAAATGGTAGTTAAAGTTTGCATAACCAATGATTGATCTTATTCACCTGTGACCCACCCATAAGTAAATATGCAGCCTATTTTTTGATTACCTGACCCAGGAATTAACAGCAGCACCCGCTGATATAACTGAGAAATGACATGCTCCTGTTGCACATGTGATGGAACTCATTGTGAAGAACGAGAAAAAAATTAAACATGCTATAGACTTTCTACGATGGTGTCGTGAGGCGTCGCAGGCGTAGTATCTATTTTGTCAGAAACTATGCCACATTACACGAAACGATTTAATCTTGTGTTACGATGCCCATTTGTTGTTTACGACACCCTACGTCAAGGAAATCATGCCGAAATCATGACAAATTTGTGTGATCTGACTGGGGTTTATTAAAGTACATTTTCCCAAGGTCGTTTACTATATATAAATGAACTGCCCTCTTAACACTGATATCACACCCCAATATGCTTAGACTCGACAGTAATGTAAAATAGGTCTTTTGTTACGGGATGTCCATCCATGGGCGGCATAAATCATAAGTGGGCCGTTCTTTGTCTCTGTTTGACGCACTGCTTTTAGACGTTTCTGCTGTAGATCAGCAGTTTGTTCTGCATGCGTTTTTGCCAGACTCATTGGAGAGTTCTTTGTGTTGTTGGCGGAGCTGGCTCTGTTGTTTCCACCTACTTGTTTGGTGTTTTTAAAATGGACACAGCGCTTCTGCAACCCACGCTTCATCTCTGTTGTTACAGGAAAAACGGAGGCTGTTCTAATAAGCCGCATTATAATGGGGACGAAGGCACTTCTGATGAGGCATGAGGCATTTTAGTGAAAGTGACCTTGCCGGCTGTGGTGGTGGTATAATGAGTTCTGTCTTCAAGTTTCGCTTCCCTTCATCTTCTTGTTTCTTTTTTATGTTAAACGTATTGCAGGAAATATTTTTATGCTCTCGCAGCACACACAAACTATGAAAAATATGTTCTCTGCACCACTATTGCTCCAGCACTGAAATGCATTTAAAGGATGTTAAAAATAAAACAAGTAATATGGACAGTGCTAAACTCTGCGTACCTGGTACCGGGTCCGGGTCCGTTTTCTGATTACTGACATGTGCGGGGACCCCCAAAATTGATTGCAGCAACCTAGACCATACAGAACCTAAATGGTACACTTTCAAATTTTGGAATGAACCGCCAACTTATCCAGCATATTTTTTTATGCAGCGGATGCCCTTCCAGCTGCAACCCATCACTGGGAAACATCCGTACACACTCATTCACACACATATACTATGGCCAGTTTAGCTTAACCCAATTCACCTGTACGGCATGTCTTTAGACTTGTGGGGTAAACCGGAGCACCCACGCGAACACGAGGAGAACATGCAAACTCCACAACCTTCGTGGTGTGAGGCGATCATGCTACCCACTGCGCCACCGTGACGCCCTGCTTAATTCTAATAAATAATTAAATAAATAGTGCATAATTATAGTGTATATATTATATGAATAATTTGGTTTACATCTGCATAACATTGTATATTTGGCATAAAATACCTCTCAAAAGAGATGTTTTAAAGAAATCTAAACCTTTGTATTGTTGTTGTTTTTATTATTATTGTTATTATTATTATTATTACTACTACTAATACTACTATTATTACAGCTTTTGACCTTCAGTTAATAATAACCCAACGGGTAACCCAATGATGGGTCGTTTTGGCTCTAACCTGCTGTTGGGTTATTTTAACCCAATCCATTGAGTTGTTAAGGTTAACCCAACAATTTGGATTACAAAAATAACTAATTTGTTGGGTTATTTTGTGGCTTAACCACTATATAATAAATTATTATTATTATTATTATTATTATTATTATTATTATTATTATTATTATTAATAGTATTAATATTATTATTATTATTATTATTTATTGAGTTGATATCTTCGCTGGGTCTTAAAGGTGAGTCATTCTCAAATAGGCTGAATATCTCAAATATGTGTATCATCTCCTCCAAAAAAAAAAAAAACTGTAGAAATGAACACGAAGGTAGAGAAAGTGTTTTTATCCGTATATAGATCGGCTGTGAAGCACGCGTTTGTATCATCAAATTAACAGTGCTGGTGAAACGGATATAAAAAACACGACACAGAGAGGTAATTTGATAAAAAAAAATAACAACCATTTTATTGCGCTAGACTCAGTGGCGGATTTTGTGATTTTTGGGGCCCTAAGCAATTCCAGCCAAAGGGCCCAAGTTCTGTAATGCACCCTTTCTACTTTTATTAATATTTATTTATATTGCTGTTTTTTTTTATATCACTCAATCGTCTTTTCAACATTTTAAATTAATGCTAGCTCTACATTTTAAATTATTAGTTTTCTTAAAATAAATTTACAACTAAAAATAATACATATATTTTTTTATAAATTTGACTGCTGGACTGCTCCACAATGGATATTTTATTTTGTAATATTATTATTACATAACATTACATAATTATAATAATGTTATATTTCATTGTATATTAAATAATATTTAATTATGTTAAAATTGTATTTGTTTAACTCTCATCATACAAAATATGGTAGAAAACAATGTTATATACTGTATAGTTTATAGGTACAATTTATACTTCTAGATATTTATTAGGGCCCCCAGATTTCCTGGGGCCCTAAGTGGCTGCTTACCTTGCTTATTAGCTTAATCCACCCTTGGTTAGACCTTAAATAAACTTTATAATAAAAAAGCAACATTACTTACGCATTTAATACAGCTGTTCTGTGTCAGTTAAATCAGTTGACTGTTGAAATTCAAAACTGGGTTGGGTTAAAATAACTGAGTTATTAAATAAATAACCAAACAAAGACTAAAATAACCCAACAAAGCACCAAGTACCTAACCCAACTGGTTGAGTTATTAATAAATAACCCATTAAAGGTTAAAAATAACCTAACAAAGCATTAAATATATTTAACTCAACCATTGGCTTAAATAAATAACCCAACGTTTTTTAGAGTGTAGGAATAGTAAACGGCAGAAGCGGTCAAACTACTTGCTCTACAAACAAGAGTTTTCATGATTATACAAACAAAGCAGAATCATATAATAATAAAATGTCATTTTGCAACATCAAGCAGCATAACAAGCTGTTTTTAACCTCTAAAAATTAATGTGACCGGAAGTCTCGAGCCAAAATGATTCAAATGGCTGCACGCGCTCGTATGCGAGGAATAAAGTGAATAATAATAAACAAAAATGCAATAAGACAAAAGCATTTGCACTTGCTCGGACTTTATTTATTTTCTTACTTCTGCTTCCGTCTGTTCCCTAACCTTCTGTTCTTTTTAAAATAATCTGTTTATTATATACATTCATCTTCTTTATGCTATAGTGCCAAACACAAATTTCTGTTATGCCACATTAAATGCATAATAACGCGTAAAGTAAATAAACTACTGTTCATATCTTTAAAAAATGTACTGCTACTAAAAATTGACCCGTTCATTTGCTTTACCAAGATGAATCTGCTGACTGATCACTTCCTAATCTCTCTTGTACATCTCTCTCCATCTGTCTCCCTTCCTGTGTTTACTGTTTTCGTCATGAAATCTCTTTTTCTCTCCATCTCCCACCGTCATTCATCCGTCCTCCATGGTTAATTGCCTTAAAAGTTGCTTGTTCCCTTCTCCGAGGTCACTGAAGTGGGTCCGGGCTCCTTCATCAGGCAAACGTTGGCATTTAATTAAGTCGGGGGTCTACACGCGAGACCCGCTCCATCACCGGATCAGATGGGCATTAGTAATTAATAATCTGACAGGATTGTAACAGGCCGGCCGGATTGGACTTGTCTCAGGGCTGAGGAATGGCTGTTGATGAGGCTTTCCCTTCCTCTCATAGACCGTTCCCTTCTTATCTCTGCTTAATTATGCTATTATCAGTCAGATGTAGTTCCATCTGTCCTTTCCTAATTCCATCTCCACTCTGGACTGTTTTGCAGCTGGGATTTAGAAATGGAGCAAGTAAATTGCTTCGCTAAATTATGAAGCCATTGGAAAAAAACGGCCTGCTAATTTGTGGAAAAGTTTACTTGAACTTCTCTTTCACTCCTCTTGCAGCTGTTTGAACCTCTCTTAATGGTTATGGATAGTGTTGAATGGGATATTCATGAACTCGGATGTGCAGTTTTAATCAGAGTTAATGGGATTTCGCTAGCGGACATGTCAAGCGTTTGAAGTTTGAACACAGACAGCGTGGAAAGATGGGCCTGAGACAAACCTAGAAACAGATCCATTCAGACTGATCTAGTTAAGTCATACTAGACCAGGGACAAACTTAACCTCATATTTTATGGAGCGTTTTAAACTGGTGTATAGGACTGTCAAAGATAATATTAAATTACGGTTTGAGCAATGATTTTATTTTGTAAAGTGCTACAAATAAATCTGTTTAAAAAATAAATGTATCATTTAAAATTTTCATTAATTAAGGATATTATTTAGAGATCAACAGTAACTATTTGCTACAAATAAATGTTATTTATCTTAACTTTTTATTCATTAAAAAATACTGAAAAAATAACATGCGTTACTAAAAATATATAAAGCAGCTCAACTGTTTACAACATCAATAACAGGAAATGTTTTTTCATCTATGAGAAAAGCGCATCTTTGAATTACTTGTTAAGTACCAATTCAGATTTGCCATTATAGAAATTAACTTTATTTTCAATTATAATAAAGTATCAATAGCTGTATAAATTTACTAATATTTCACAATTTTCCCTTTTTTTGATGAACTACAACAGGGGTCACCAAACTTGTTCCTGAAGGTCCGGTGTCTTGCAGATTTTAGCTCCAACCTTAATCAAACACACCTGAACAAGCTAATCAAGGTCTTACTAGGTATACTTGAAACACCCAAGCAGGTGTGTTGAGGCAAGTTGGAGCTAAACCCTGCAGGGCACCGGACCTCCAGGAATGAGATTGGTGACCCCTGAACTACGACATTGGTGAATATGAGACAATTATTTTAATTGTTCAATTTATTTGTAATTATTATTTTTCCTTTTATTTTAACTTATTCATTTTGTATAATTATTTATTGGCCAGTTTATTTTTTAGTTTATTCTCCTGTATTTATTTTTTAAAATATTTTGACAATTGTAGAATTGTTTTTGTTGAACTAGTTATTCATTGCTCAGATAAACAAGTACATTTTGCCATTAACCGTTTCATCAATATGCAGTTTTGTTATTATTTTACCTATTTACTTTTATATAATTTTTCTTTGTATCATGCTTTATTTGCATGTCTGTTAATATATAGATAGATAGATAGATAGATAGATAGATAGATAGATAGATAGATAGATAGATAGATAGATAGATAGATAGATAGATAGATAGATAGATAGATAGATAGACAGACAGACAGACAGACAGACAGACAGACAGACAGACAGACAGACAGACAGACAGACAGACAGACAGACAGACAGACAGACAGACAGACAGACAGACAGATAGACAGATGGGTTTATACAGTTAAAGTCAGAATTATTGCCCAACAATAATTGCCCGTGCCTTTGATTTTTTTATTTGTATTTTTTTTATATATTTCCCAAATAATGTTTAACAGAGCAAGGAAATTTTCACAGTATGTCTGATAACATTTTTTCTTCAAGAGAGAGTCCTATTTGTTTTATTTTGGCTAGAATAAAAGCAGTTTTTAATTTTTTAAGAAACATTTTAACGTCAAAATTATTAGCCCCTTTAAGCTATATTTTTTTTTCGATAGTCTACAGAACAAACCATCATTATACAATAACTTGCCTAATTACCCTAACCTGCCTAGTTAACCTATAACCTAGTTAAGCCTTTAAATGTCACGTTAAGCTGTATAGAAGTGTCTTGAAAAATATCTAGTAAAATCATATTTACTGTCATCATGGCAAAGATAAAATAAACCAGTTATTAGAAATGAGTTATTAAAGCTATTATGTGTTGAAAAAATCTTCTCTCCGTTAAACAGAAATTGGGGGAAAAACTAAACAGGGGGGCTAATAATTCTGACTTCAACTGTATGTATATACATACACTTTCAAAGAGGGAGTACTCATTTATGATGTGCACTGTATGTACAGCTGCCTTTCATTTTACAGCCTTTTCTCATGTGAATCACTGTGATAAAATCCCCCATGGATTAGTCGACCTTGGTGTCCCATTTCGATTCTAGCCCTGTTTGCTTCTGTTTACAAAGTCCAGGGCTGGCGGAAAGTGTACTAATAAACTGTTTATCATAAGTGCATGTAGTGGAACACCTATTTTAACTGTCAAAAAGTAAGCGAATATGGTTGTGTACTGTAAAATAAGACTGAACAAAACATGCTCTTCTGCTCTTACAGGTCCTGCTAATGGACTACCTGGATGTCAAAAACACCCGTAGCGCAGCAGAACCTTCTGCCCAGCTGTCCTACGCCAGCACTGGTGGAGATTTCGGAGCATTTTTTGCCAAGAAGAAACCTCTCAGACCCAAACAGTCTCTTTTCAAGTAGGTTTCTTCATGTAGGAATTGAATAGGAAGGGTTACAGTTGACAAGAGCCACTTAAATAGGTTGGGTTAAATGCCTAATGGCAAACGCATTCGATCAGATTGTTCAAACAGCTGCTAAACACCTACTTCTCTCCACATATTGAGCTCATTCATAAACCAAGTGGCTGGAGAGGCTGATTTAAATGGTCATTGATAGTCTTAGGTTTTGTATTAGAGGCAAATAAAACTACATAAAGTAGAACGATTCATTCTCTTCAAACAGCAGATTTCATGCATAGCCTGTGTAGGGTTACATCATTGTGAAATTTTTATTCTGTTTATATATATATTTTTAATCATCTAATTTAATTACTTTAGATGTTCTGATATATTTGTTAAAGTAATTTTATAAAAACAACAGCATACATGCATATTACAACTGTACTGTAAAAAGTGATTAGTAAACGGTATTTAAAAAAGTGAGTAAAATTGCATAATTGCTAAAATTTAAGTTAGGTCAACTTAACAGTTACAAGTTACAAGGGGTTTACTTACATAATTTTTAAGTAAAGTCAACTTGTGGCTTTTAAGGCAATTAGTTTACTCGCCTTAGTTTTACACGTTTTACAGTGTGTAAAACAGAGTAAAGTGTCTAGGCAGGAGTTGATCAGAAAAAAAATAGTATGATGGGTCTTTTCCTGTGATCCTTTGCATTATAATTTTACCTAAAGACACATCTAGTTAAGTTATGTTCTGTGTTTGTTAAAAGATTTTTTATAAAAACAGCATATCTACATGTTAAAATCAAAACAGAACAGAAGTTAGAAGTCTAGGCCTAATAGGAGTTGATTGGAAATGAAATAAATACATAAATTACATAAAATACAGCCAATGCATAAATTAACCTACTTATAAAGCATTTTTATTAGTTCTGGAAGGCTATATTTAATGAAAATGTTCATTTTTTTGAATAAACATTTACAAGATTGTATTTATTACTAGCTTTCACAGTGATAAAGAGAGGCCTGATTATTATATACACCACTTTATTTAAAAAAAAAAAAAGAAGAAAATTATTATTTTTTTCTCTTGCTGTTCACAGTATTTTCAGAATTAGGAATTACTTATGAGTGCTAAAAAGAGATTTTCAAAATCCTGCCTTAGATTATAAAATGTCCAAAAATAAAACGTGAATTTTGAACACAACTTCATCCAGTGTTTAGATTCGTGTGCTACTCTGTAAAAAAAATCCCGGTTGCCTTAAATTTATAAGCTAAATCAAATTAACCTTATGAGTCCATTGAACTTATATAATGTTATATAACATATAAAATTAAGTTAAATAAATAGTTTGAAAAGTTACAATGAATTAAAAACATATGCTGTCATGACTAATTGTTCATATCATTTTTTGCAGTGGAGAATTGTATGCAAATTAGCTTATATTCAATAAAATAATGCTTAATTTACAGATTTTTTACAACTTTGATTACAAAAAAGGTTTGCAATCCGTAATGTTATCAATCAACAGGACAAATAACAAATATGCTGACTATAAAAACTTAATTTTTTTTATTCTATTCACCTACAGTCTTATACTAACATGACAACTACTGTGACTTTTCGCCTGCTTTCCTGTGTGATCTTTGACCTTTAATAACTTTCATTTTGCAGGTTTGAGTCTTCATCCCATGCCATTAGCATGAGCGCATACCTGCGAGAGCAGCGGAGGGAGCTCTACAGCAAAAGTGGAGAGCTACAAGGTAAGCAATGGGATGAACGAAGGGTCCGGGACGGGGTGGTGGAGGGCAGGTCTGGTTTGATTGGGATGGAAAGAGTGAATGGAGCAGTGATGGAGAGGAGACCCTGAAGTCATCAGGTTGAGGAGTCACTTAGCTATGTATCATGTACCTGTTAAAGCTTCTACTTTTGTTCAGAGTCTCAGCGACACACACACATACATGCTAGAGAGCGTCTCTTTCTTTCACTCTTCGAAATGACCTTGCAGTTTCAATCAGCGCTGCTTGACAGTTGTGTGTCGCTTCTTGTTTTTTTGTTTCCTTTTCGTTTTTTTTTTTCCCTCAAGCAATTCCTGTGAGAGACACACTCTGTGAAATGATCGAGAGGGAGCACAAGGTGTTAAGAAAAGAGAAGTGAAGGACACATAGAGGGATAGAGGTGAGAGGCAGATGCTTCTCACACCATTCAGAAGGACAGACAGGCCTTTATTTTTTGGACTTGACAAAAAAAAAAGTTTCATACTCCTTCACTGCAAATTCTAAGTTTGAAACAAGGGAGGTAAAATCAGGAACTGCTCTCCATTTGTCAGTGTTTATGTCTTTCAATAGTTCACACTGAGTTTGTTTGGTTTTGGAGTTTAGATTTGTTTTTTGTTGTTTTTATGTAATTTCTAGTTTATTAGTGTAATTATATACTTTACTTTTTTTATTGTCCACAAGTGGAAATATATCTTTGGCTTTACCGCACAACCACATCAGCGTTCACATGGCAGGCGGGCCACGAGATCGCTTAAAATTAACTTAAATATTGTGTTATAATTGTTTTCTGTGATTAATTACTTCGGACTTGGTGCAAAAACAGCCTCATTGACATAACATACAGACATAACTGTGGCTTAAACTTCCAACCGTTGCACGCCAACTAGGACTCAGTTGGATAAAGCAAAACGTCACGCAAATGTAAAGGTAACGATGATTAGAGTTATAGCCTACACTCAGAAATAAAGATACGCGAGCTGTCACTGGGGTGGTACCTTTTCAAAAGATACACATTTGTACTTAAAGGGTTCATATTGGTACCTCGAAGGTACATATTAGTACCTAAAAAGTACTTCCTCTTAAAATATTTAGGTAGTATATACTTTTGAGGTACCAATATGGACTCTTTAAGTACAAATGTGTACCTTTTCAAAAGGTACCACCCCAGTGACAGCTCGCGTACCTTTATTTCTGAGAGTGTAACAACCAGCTCATGCGTGCCTTAGGTCTGCGACTCTTACTGTATCAGAGTCGCACAAGTCCATTTAAATATCCGCATATAGCTGTCAAAATGAATGTTCTACCAGTGTTTTATAATGGATGTGGTCATGTACAGGAGGATCTACAGTAGCAAGGCTCGGTGGTGTTACAGTGGTGAACAGCTGTACACTGTTCCTGTCACAGAAACAACTGCCTTCAGATCGATGTGTTTCAACAGATTTAGAGTGTTGTGTGTGTTTAAAACAGATAACAAAAAAAAATCATGTGTGTGTGTGTATATATATATATATATATATATATATATACCTGTCGCCGATCCATTTGCAGTTTAAACAAAGCAGCGACGAAACGCTACCCCAGATAGTCATGCAGTGTGAAAACATCTGTGATGCGACTACTTTAAAAATCATGCAGTCTGAACTCGGCATTAGTGCAAGTAAAGAGTGGCATAATTCTTATTTGCTTCGGTATTCAGCATTCATGGGGTGTGGCTACTTTTCACCATTTTTTTCCTCTGCATCACATCTTATCAAGTACTTTCAATTGATTGTAAGCTGCCAATCAAATCTTAAAAAGAGCGAAATCAACGAGCAGATTAACATGAGATAAGGAAGTAAACGGCTTCTGGGACTTTCTTGGTAGATGTGAAATGCGTAGAATATTTGATTGGAACACCTCGCACCACCAAATAGGAGATGAAATTTCCACTGTTCATTTGTGCCGTCACAATACAAGCGCCGTGTCTGTCGTTCGCGAAAGGAACGAGAGGAGATTGAAGGGATGAAATAATTTAACAGACGGAATAAGTCGACTCGGTGGAGGAGGGAGGAGAGACTTGAAAGTCATTGTTTCATTACGTGGGCAGAGGGGACCATTCATGGATTTCTTAGGGAATAAATTAGAAAAATGACAATATGTATTGAAGCCGACACGAGAATGTTTCGTATTTTAATTAAGTTTGGAGTCGCGCAGACATTCAAGACTAAAACATTACGTCTGGAAGATGGCCTCACCTCACGGAACGGTTGTAAAAAAAACATTTAAAAGTTATTAAATGATCCATAAATAAGCAGATCCTGCAGTTAGTGTAATGACTTCTCAGGACAGCCTTGATTGCCTTTTAAAACCACTGACACAGTGTGTCACACAGGCATTTAATTTTCCTGTCACAATCCAGTCACTGTGCAAGACTGAATGCTAGAGATGTTTACAGGTAGCTTTTGTAGTGCAGTTTTTTTCCAGCAGTGTCAAAAGTGCATGAGAATTTCATCCGCTTTTTTTATCTAAGAATTGCACTGCATGTCAGTAATATAAAACAGTCAAATCTGCTGTAGATAAAGCAGTGCTTCTACACTCTTGAAGCAAAATGGCTTTGTCAGAGTTTCCTGAGACTGCAATTACATGTGCGCGATGTCATGTTGAACGTCTCTGAGTGAACGTGTGTGTGTGTGTGTGTGTGTTTGCAGCAGTCATTAGAAAACCGCATTCAGAGCCTCTGTAGCTTAATTACAGCTTTCTCTCCTCCAGCACGACTCCTACAGATCAATTAATCCTCAACTTCCTTCTGAAGAGTTCATTACTGCTTCGGCGCTCTCTTCTTTCTTTTCTCGCTTAGTTTTGCATATTTTTCAGACAGGTATGGTAGAAAATGAAGGAAAAATTTGGATGAAGTGAATGGGGAATTGGACCAGGCGATGTTGCTGGGTGAATTTGAACTTGTGGCACTTATAGGTGAACTCTTTCTTTATTATTCTCAATTTGGGTTTTTGTATTATCTTTTAGATTGTTTTAGTTTAGACATAGTGGAAATAATAAAGAAGATGCGAATATGAACTTTCTCAGCACCAATACAAACTTCATTGGAAAGGGTATACTTCTCTACTATATTGAATTATGACTGAATTCATTAGTACATACACTGGAAAAAAATATATGATCAATTAGTCCTGACAGCATATGCTTTTAGGTCATTGTAACTTGTTAAACTACGTTCTAACTTAATTTTATAAGTTACTTGAGCTGTTTTAAGTCAGTTTAACATAATATAAGTTCAATGGACTCATAAGGTTAATTTGATTCAGCTTAAAAATATAAGGCAACCAGGATTTTTTTACAGTGTACTGATTGCATTCATACTGCATTTTATTCATAGTCATTCTCTTTCTGATGTTCATTTATTGTTTTTGCTTGCGAGCATGGCGCACTCAACTTGCATCACTCATATTTTAGCCACACTCAAAAATTGTTTAAAATGATTTAAAACTATATGAAACAATCCTTTGTTTCTTGTTTTATACACTTAAATTTGTAACATATTAAGTTATTCTAATTGTTTTGTGACTACATTAATGTTTTTATAACTAACTGGTTAGTGGGTGTTTAGTTTCCAGCATGTTTTGCTTGAGATTTTGCATTATAATTGAAAAAATGCTGACAGTAAGTGAATGTTAAGTTGGCTTTCGTAAAGGTTAAGACTTGTTCGAGTTTAATCTTTACTTTTTTAGAAGAGTTTCAATTAAGGTTTTGAGGTTACCGCTGTGCAGAAGTGGAGTGTTCATGCTCAGGGTGCTGACAGATTTATTAACAACAATGATTGATGCTTCACTCAATGAGCAATGACCATGTTAATTACAATTATAAAATCAGAAATCAGGTTCTTAATAACTCAGTCCACATGATACATTTAAAACCTGAGAGGGAAATTATGATTGGAGAGGGAATATGATTGGAGCATGTTTCAGCCTGAAATTGAACCTGCATTTCTAGCATATGTACGAAGGCTCTTTTATTTCCCACACTTTCCATTTTTGGTCTTTTCTCAAATTTTTTAGATGGGTATAATAGAGAACAAGTGGAAAATAATAGAAAAAGTGAGCAGGGATTGGACTAGAGCACGTTGAAGGTTCTATATGTAAGTAAAAACAATTTTTTAGACCAGAGTGAGTAGAAACTTAGGGGTAACACAAGCTCAAAATGTATCTGGTCACTTAAACAACACTTTAGAATCTATGATTGACAAAAGTATGTGACCCTGAACCACAAAGCCAGTCATAAGTGTCAATTTTTTAAACCATGATATAATGTATATGTCAAAGGAATAAATAATAAACAAGCTTTCCATTGAAGCATGTTTTGTTTTTTTATTTTTTAGGATTGTACAATATTTGTCAGAGATAAAAAAAAAAAAAAATTTAAATCTGAGGGTTCAAAAAAATCTAAATATTAAGAAAATCACTTTTAAAAGTTAAGTTCTTGGCAATGCACCTTCTTAATCAAAAATATTATGTATAGTTTTGATATATTTATAGTTGGAAATTTACAAAATGTCATCTTGGAACATGATCTTTACATATTGTTCTAAACATTTTTGGCTGTTGTGCAACATAAAACTTGTTTTGTGGACCAGGGTCGCATTGTTTTCTATTTGATATATGTTAGATCAAGGAGTAACCATACTATATATAAAACATATTGTGCGTTATGTATATGTGTATGTATATATAGATAGATATATAGATAGATAGATAGATAGATGGATGGATGGATGTGTTCCCTCACATGTCTTTAATCCCACAAACCTGCTAACCGAACGAAGCAGAAATAGAGGAGAAGAGAGAGGAAAAGCTCATTGCGTGTTGTCCAGGGATTATCACAAAGCAGGGAGATTCTTCTTTTTCCCGAACACACGTATACAAATTGAGTTTTCTCCTCTAGGCTTACAGCAAGAGGATAAAGGGAAGGTCTTGTTTATGCATGATGTCGGTGTTCCCCAGAGAGAGGTGGATCACGGTGAGTGGCGGGGCTGTGGGCGGAGGAGAGTTGTTGTCTGTCGCTCTGATTTGTGAAGCACAATAGGGGTAGGAGAGGTGCAAATGGAAAAATCCCTCACCAGTGGAGTGAGGAGGTGTATATGGGGGCGTGTGTGAAAGTGTGTGTGTGTGTGTGTGCAAGTGCATAAGCTTTGTCAGATTTCTCTACACTAACGAAAGTTGTGGATGGTGTCAGGCTCCCTTTTTAGTAGCGTTTCCCTCAAAAAGTCTTTAGGTTTGCAGGCGCTACCGGATAAAAGACTGCTTACTCTCCATCACAGAAGAGCTGCTTCTATGAGACCTTTCAAACTTTGTGCTGATTTAAGTTTCACACATGCTAATGGAAACTAAAAATCTGGATTTGCACTTATACACACTGGTGTTTTACATAAATCTCTGCACCTCTGCAGATACATTGTTCAGATTTATCCAAGGCTAGCAAGTCCTTTTCAAAGTAAGACTTCATTTCAAATTTAATCTTTCCACCAATGTCAAGAGTAGCAAGGTTCTTTTCCACCAAGCCCATCAATAGTTCTCGAGTTCACTTCTCAGTTTTGTTTGTTGTTTTCAAACATGAAATGAGATTGAACTGTATTAGTCAGAAATTGGATTTTGAGAGATGTAAAGCAATGGAAAGTGATAAATATGTCTTTTTATCTTCATACACTCTTGCATGGTTTAATGGATTTTCTTTTCTTCTTTATTATTTTGAATACCATGAATGAGAAATATCACACGAGTAGCGGAGGGTGGGAGGCGTGCGTTGGCTTGAGACCGCAGGCCGAGTGCATTATTGTCCCACCAGTGACAATATGCCATATCGCACTGTTAAAAGTGTAATATTGTTTTTATACAACAGTTCGATGGCATAATTGTGAATATAAAAAAGAAAATCAAACACAGAGAGTCTCAAAATCCTTTTGTATGAGGAACTACTTTCTTCCGCCATTCATTCACGTCTGCAGCAGTCGGTCAAAACTGCAGAAACCATTGCTAATTCACCAACGTCACTTTAGAGCTAGTATTTAAATTATTTCGTAGCGTAATGTCTAAAGTCATGACAAAACACGTTGTTTTTGCTCACCTTTTAAGATTACGAAGCTGAACGGCATGAAATGCCATCAGTCTACAGAGATTTCCCAGTATTTCTCTGTTACAATCAGGTGATCACAATAATTAACCTAGAAAAAGCCAAAGCAAGGAAACACTGCCAGCATACAAACACTACAAACATACAAAAGAGAGAGATCGATCTAGAATGTCACTTACCTGTTTAATAATGTTTTGTTCGGCTGTAGTTTGAAATTTACGCTTATTAAGGGCTTATTAGGCAGTCTCTGTCACCATCTTAACCGTCTTTGCTCTAAACCAGGGGTTTTGAAACTGATGGGTGCCAGCACCTATTAAGGGGGGCGCGAAACATTGAGGCGTGCACTCGAGTAAATTATGATGACGATTTTTATGTGTTCACTAGAGTGAATCTGATTAATGTTAGCTCCACAGCTAACTATCAGGCACCTGTAGTGTATGTGTTCGAGTAAAACATATACAAATAAAATGGACCGGGTGCTTTTAAAATGAATAACGGTGAATGAAATGAAAGCCGGTGAACCATCTGACAAAAAAGTGCCTTTCTGAATCAAATCAGCAGGATGCCCTTCAGGATTTTTCACTTACTTCAAAGACACTACTGACTACATTTACATGGACATCTGTAATCTTGTTATTTGCCTTAATAGACAAAATTATAATTAAGGTGTTTACGTCAAGTGCTTTTATGTAAGTTTTATGTAAGGGTGTCCTAAAAAGTTGAAAACCCCTGCTCTAAACAACTACATTCTCGACTAAAAAGCCTCACAAGTACATTATGTTGTCCAACAGCTGCAATATTTGTCAAACTGTGGTGAGTTTATTGATATGATGTCACTCTGTGTGGGTGGAGTAGTACGAGTTCTGTTATTGCAGAATATCGCTCGGCTATCAGCCAAACCAGAATTGAGAACCAGACAGAACTGTTGTATAAATATAAATAATAACCATGAATATAAATGCCTGTTGAAAGGAAGGATTTATTAAATGTGACATGTTGCAAGGCAGATGCTTCAACATTTGTTAAAAAAACAGCTAATAAAAAATACACAATGCTATAATTGCTGTACTTATTATCACTTATGTGCCAATGGTGGCACATGTGTGTGTATTTATTAACCGTAGTGATTTTAGTCCAAATTTAGCCTATTTGTGAAGTTACAGAAGCATAAAAATTCTAAATTAAGAGGGAAATTGGTCATGAGTGTTTTTCAGATGATTTAAAAGTGCCGTAATTCAAATAAACAAATCAATCTGTAATTTTGTTTGCGGTGTACTTTTTTTTTTTTGCATGCGTCATGATCTGATCTGTCAGATATTGGTGGCCTTGACCTTTTTGTTTCATTCCTTTGTTCTTGCTTTCTTTCATGCTCTTTTTTTTTCGCTTCCTCTTGACCTTTTATTTTTTATAGATGTTGATTAGCCCCATATCCTCTGTATTCAGCATTGGCATTTCTTAGCGTCTGTTTTAGAGCACCAAAGACGGTATGCAATCAGGCATTCCTACTGAGAGCCACCGGGAGAGAAAAAAGACGAGGGAGACAGACAGACAGACGCTACAGGGAGCATTGTTAGGTGTGATTGTTGAAGAGGGACTTCACTGTTTGACACAATCAAAGCTTGTTTGATGGACAAGACAGACAAGAGGAATAAGAAGGATAAGAAAAGGTCAAGAAGTTTTTTTTTTTTTTTGTAAGCAAAATCCAAATTAAACACACCAAGACAATGAGGCTGATTGTTGGGATGGTTTTTATGTAGCCATTCTCTAAGGGAATTTTACTTCAGTAACGCCAAATGAGAGGTCTTGAAAGACAACAGTATTTGTCTTTACCATGCAATGTTGAAGATTTATGAAAGTGGTTCATATACTGTAACTTATAAGCTGCATTCTAACTAATTTTAAGCCCTATAATACCTTTGTTTGAGGAACAGACTAAAGTTTAGAGAAAAAATACCTAATTATTTGCTCACCCCCAGGTAATACAACATATATACAATTGAAGTCAGAATAATAATAATACTAATAATAATAATATTACCTTTAATAATGTTAACCTTTAAAATAGTTGTAAATTGTTTTTAACTGTTTTTATTCTAGCTGAAATAAAACAAATAAGACTTTCTCCAGAAGAAAAAAATATTATACTGTGAAAAATGCCTTGCTCTGTTAAACATCATTTGGTAAATATTTAATAAAAATAAACTTCACAGGAGATATAATAATTATGACTTTAACTGTATATGACAATAGAAATTAAGGTTTTAGAATAAAAAACATTTCTCCATTTGTTTGAACCTAGCTTAACATACATTATAAAAAATACAGGGTTCCACAAAATTGATTTGTGTTGAGACAACATGAAGGAATTAAGTTAACTTATGAGTTTTTACAAATTTAAGTGGATTGAGCTTAAAACAATTACATTTCCCCCCCAAAAAACTTTAGAATTGTGTTTTTTTTAAGCTTATTTTTAATAAGTAGTTCGAACAAACATCAAATTTGACAGTCTAAAATCGAATGTTTAATCCACAGCCAACAAATAAGGTTTAAATCATCTGTCATTTTCAGCAAACAGTAAAAAGAAATAAAAAAACAAACAAAAAAACTTAGCATGCCACACTTCCCGACATACAAACATCACTCAAGAGGTTGTAAACTTAAGCATCTCGTTGCTGATCTGTACTAAGGAAAGAATTTATAGTTTAATAAGTGTAAATTATAAGTAATATTTGTTTTTAGAACTGTATTTGTCATCTTTGTGGATTAATTTAAAGCTACGTTATTTTTGATCATCTATGTAGAGACTGGTTTATTTTTCTTTGGCTGAAGAAATCTGAATTTATTTCAGATATAATTTGAATGCCCTGAGGGTTAGAATGGATGAGCTATTCTTTTAAATGTCCTCTCATTAGCAATGTTTCCATCCACCTATTTTGATGAGCTTTTTGGAAAATGTATGAGTATAACTGAGTAGGATAAACTTTTTGTTCGATAAGAAAAAGTGTGCATAAACTGCAATGGAAACATTTTTACTGAACAAATTGCAGTATTTGCAGTAATTGAGCATTAAAAAGGTCATGTGGTCTTTTTATAAGAGATCATGTGATGATAAAAATGTGTGTGAATGAACAAACCAAGTGGCTGGCCACATTGTAAAAGATTTGAAATGTTTTTTGGTCATTCTAAAACGCCTTAACCATTTCAGTATTAGTGTTATTATATTATTAATTACCTCCAGAATAGTCAAAAGCGTCTGTGCTCCACGTCTCACGCCTTCAAATGCCACCATGCATTCATTGCGTGTCGGCATTGTCTTCTGAAGTAATTTATTAAATGAAGAAAAGATTCACGCAGCTTCTCCTACTGCAGCAAATTCTGTTTTTACTGTTGATATTTGGCGGCAGTTAATCAGGAAGTGACACTTTTGTTCTCTTTGACTCGTTGGATGGAAACGCTGGTTTATTCGCACATCTTTGATGCAATATTCCAGTTTTGCGCATACATTTAATTCACATTTTTGGACGGAAATGTATTGATAACCCTTAGCTATACCCTTCAACCACAGAAAAAGGCGTCATCATAGAAGTAACAGAATAAAGTAATTAGGATATTTTTCAATTAATAACAAAGCTTGTGTTTCTCAGAATAGAATTCAAGACATGCAAGGATTTTGTAAGTGCTGTCATATTTTATTTTATTTGGAAAAGCTCCTTTAAGAAATGTTAACGTGTATTAGCTTGGGGAAATGGCATTGTTGCTGCATGTCACAGACTGTTAACATTTTGCCTGATCTTTAGTGTGTGTGTTTGTGTTTGTCTGTTTTCTGTCTAGTGTGTATGTGTGTGTGTATGCCAAGCTTGATGATCTATGTTAAATGAGGCCTGATGGAGCCCAGAGACTCAGAGAAGATAGGACACTCCAGATGCCACATGAGACTGAAGCTTTTAAATGGCTCTTTAAGCAAGATGGCGTGTGTTTCTGCCAACGTGTGCAAGGGAGTTGCTAAAATATCATCTTTTGTGTATATGATTTCGAGACCACATCCTTGATCATTTCTTAAACACCTGATTTATCTAAAATGAACAGATAACCAATACATCCGGCATGATTCTTTATAGCCACAGATGCTTGAACATCACGACCTGAGGAAGCTAAGATGGCAGGCTCATCCAATGAAGAAATGAGCAATTAAATTACTCCTTAATACTGTTGTGGCTTTCCTTTTGTTTCTTTCATTTTATCTGTTCCCTTGGCTCCTCATCCGGCACTCCAAATTGAATCCAAACAAATAAGAGCGGGCGCTTATGCTGGACCGCCAGCTGTGGAGCGTCAGCAGAACACTGCAATACACACTTCATGCCAATCAGTGTCCAGTGCTGGTGTGTGTGCTGGAGTGCTGTTTGAGCCATTAGGACATTCTCATTCCATCTTAGTCAGTTGTTGGAAAGCATGTTGGTTTTCATTCACTAATTTACCATGTTGCCCTTCCTGAAATGTGTTTATCTATCTATCGAGCTTTTAGGACTTTGGGATATAATCATTTTCCCAATGCATTGTGATACTCATGTAAACAATTATGCAACGATGCATTAAAACTAAATATTGGATTAAAACAATGTTTTAAATGGAATTATCATACATATTAATGCAGTATTTATAAACAAAGTACTCATATTAAATATTAATCTTCTTTATGTACTATATAAGTACTCTTTAAGTACTTGATGTAGTTCTTTAAGAACTATATTAGTCTATAACATTATTAGTCTATAACATTCAAACCAAAACAAAGTTTTTTTCCTCCAAAGGTCCTTTCAGGTCAGTTAACATAAGCAGTTTGGAGTAAGATTTTATGTTTGTCTAGTTTGTCTGTTTACATATGTAGAGCTGTCTGTCAAAGGCCTGCTTGCATTTTGTGGTACCATTTTAGGTTTTCAGTGCATATATTTTAACTTTATAGAACTTATTGGTGAACTAATTGACGTTTTGAACTAATTGACGCATTGGAGACTTAGAAAAGCATTTTTTGTAGTGTTCCTTACGTAAATTGATCTTGATTTGATATTAAACATAAATTAAAGTATAGGTGTACACTGTAAAACCCAAAAAGTTATGGTAACTCAAACCATTTGAGGAAACCGATTGCAACAAACCATTTAAGTTCAAAAACTAATCCTAATGAGTGCTATGAACTTAATCCATTTGAGTAAATAAACCAATTTGAGCACAGTAAAACCCAATAAGTGAAGAGAACTCAAACCAACTGAGTACTGTAAAACCCAATAAGTTAAGGCAACTCAAACCGTTTGAGGAAAGCGATTGCTACAATAATTTGAGTTAAAAAAACTAATCTATATGAGTACTGTGAACTTACTCCATTTAAGTCGAAGTAATGAGGTATTTAATTAATTAATTAACTACAACACTGAGTTTAAAACTCTTTTCAAATGAGTAGAATTAACTTTCAGTCAATTTTGAGTTAACTACACTCATTTAGTTTGATAACGACTGCTGGGTTTTACAGTATTACAATGTTGAATTTTACTTGAGGTAACACTATGCTTTATAGACCATTTTGAGAGACGTAAACAAAAACAATGGTCCTATAGGTGGTTCTATAGCTTCCGATTATCCCAAAAGAGCCACATAATGATAAATAATGTAATGATAGCTGTTATGATTGAATTGCCTCTTGTTACAGTTATGAAATAGTTTGATAACAAGCAGGAAATTTCATGGGCCAATGACATCACCACATTGAAACGGTCTACAGTATGTCATACAACCTGAGCAGAATTTAAAATGCCCAGATAAAAAAAACACCCATCTTAAGATGCATGCCCCACTGTCGTGGGCTGGCTTTGAGTCACAGATCATGAAGTCAAATACTGAAATTCACTCACAACCAAGTCGTATTCGGAGAGCGGAGCAGCAGTCAGCTGGCACGCGGTCTAGTAGGATGCTTCATGTTCAATCTGTTTCCCAGTAATTTTATAGCAGAAGCTGATTAGGGTTGAAACAGCATTACGGCCCGTGATTGTGTTGTTTTTTTCTTAGGGGGGCCGGCTGTGATGAGTGGAGTCCTGAGGTGGATCTCATCACGGACACATTATTGAATTACCGCAGTGGTGAGATGAGATTGGCCTGTGATTGGCTGAAATGGACTTGGAGGGTAATAACATATCAGTGGAGCTATGGGTATTGATGGAGAGATAGACTTTTTCTGTTGCTTTCCTCTTTTATATAGTCGAACTAAGATTTTAGGATCAGAAACAGGTAAATAGTAAATCTTTTTTTGATGATTTGGTTTGTAACGACAAAAACAAGTTCTGTTTGAAACCATATTGCAAGCATTTTAAGATAAAGAGAGCGCAGATCAAACTTTTTATATGCATTTCTGAAGTTCTCAGGTTTGTCTAAGTGGAGATTGTTGTAGCTGTTATCAGACAGAGGGCAGACAGATAATTATAGACTTTGTCTGAGAGAGCGTGCGTGCGTGTGTGTGTGTTTCACAACCTGTGCTAATTTTAATCAACGAGCCCGTCATCACTGTGGTTGTCACAGGCTTGTTTACCTTTCATTTGGGACTGGCGTGATTGAAGGAGAAGTGGTGGGGGAGATAGAGAGAGAGAGAGAGAGAGAGAGAAGGAGGGAGGAGGAGAAGAAGGAAAAAGGTGAAGGAGAGGACAGAGAACAAGGGTGATGATGATGATGATGATGATGATGATGATGTCTGGATGAGTGGAACAGCCTTTTAAACACAATCACAATCACTGGCTCTCTGATTCTAAATCAGTGGAGCTTGAGAGGGCAGCAGAGACCCATCTCAAATCTTATGTTCCTGTCCTTCAATCACAATGGGATTCAACAGAGGTGGCCTGTGGGGGAGAGAGAGAAATAAAGGGACAGACATGTATTTTTGGGTTAATTGTGGCATATTTGACAACATTCATGCTTAATTTTTAGTTTTTTGGGTAGTCCGGCTTTAGAGGGTTCTCACTGTATGCTCTAGCATTGTTTTCACAACATGCATATGCAAAATTGTGGTACTCAAATTGTTTTATTGATCACATTTAAATAGGCCTGTCACAATAATCAATATATCGACTTATTGTGCAATACTTGGAGATGACCTCAATCAGTTTTGCCGCTTTAATACATATGTACAAATTCACATATAACGTTAAAGCCATTTTACAATGACATTTATGTTCTGCCTCACTGGTGTCGATATAGACTCACCGGCCGCTTTATTAGGTACACCTGTCCAACTGCTCGCTAAAGCAAATTTATAATCAGCCAATCCCATGGCAGCAACTCAATGCATTTAGGCATGCAGACATGATCAAGACGATGTCAGAGGTCAGAGGGGAATGGCCAGACTGGTTTGAGCCGATTGAAAGGCAACAGTAACTCAAATAACCTCTCACCACATACAACTGAAGTATGCAGAAGAGCATCTCTGAACGCACAACACATCCAGCCTTGAGGCGGATGGGCTACAGCAGCAGAAGACCACACCGAGTGCCACTCCTGTCAGCTAAGAACAGGAAACTGAGGCTACAATTCACACATGCTCACCAAAATTGGACAATAGAAGATTGGAAAAACGTTGCCTGGTCTGAGTCTCAATTTCTGCTGCGACATTCGGATGGGTCAGAATTTGGCATCAACAACATGAAAGCATGGATCCATCCTGCCTTGTATCAGCAGTTGAGGCTGGTGGTTGTGGTGTAATGGTGTGGACCATATTTTCTTGGCACACTTTGAGCCCATTAGTACCAATTAAGCATCGTGTCAACGCCATGGTCTGCCTGAGTATTGTTGCTGACGGGGGTAACTAGGGTCCAACCCATTACTAGTAAGGTGTACCTAATAAAGTGGCCGGTGAGTGTATATTTACAAATTCACAAATAATGTTAAAGCCATTTTACAATGACATTTACGTTCTACCTCACCGGTGTAAATATAGATGATTGAACATTTAACTAATAGGAGATTCATGGCTATTTGCATTATTATGCTGTTATGTAATCATTATATAATCAGTGGCATAAAATTTCCTCAAAATAATAATATCGCTTATCGCTACAATTTCTGTGATTAGTATATGACACAACAAAAATTCCTTATCGTAAAAGGTCTACATTTAATTGATCAAGATGATATTGACTAAGACTTTTTTAATGTTATAGAAATATTTATTCTTTCAAACATCAATGCTAAAAAATGTAGCATAATTTCCGTATATATATATATATATATATATATATATATGGCTCACTTTTACAATCTCATTGCTGAGTCTTGTTATACTGTTACTGTGAACATTATGACGTGTTTCTCTTGCCTTGTACCGATCTTTGCTTTTTTTTGTTTGTTTGTTTGTTTGTTTACGTTGTTTGCTGCCTTTATTATTTCGTTTTCCCTATGTTAATTAAGTTAATCTTTTGATATTGCAAATATGTATATTTAAAATATCATTACACCTTTATAGATACTCGCCTCTGCAGCATCTGCGCACCAGTGACCTTTTTCCTTGCTCAAGCACCTTCCACCAAACTTACATCGCATAGTTTCTCATTGGAAGTAGATTTTGCTAATACAAAAATATATTTTGAAAAACAAGTAAAGCACAGCTAAATAAATTAAATAGCAAGATTGAAGTTAGACATATGAAAGCCAGATGAGATGGAAAGAAACTGTGGCAGGAGTATTTCAGAAGAGCATGACAGGCTAAATTAGAGGATGTCATTATGGGCATGAGTGTGTGATTGAAAGTGGAGGGGTTGACTTTATTTTTGCTTTTGTAATGGAGTCAAATGAAGCAGCGGTGATGGCTCCGTAATCAGGGCTGTTAGACGCAGGCCAGACTTAGCATTATTTTTAGGGAGGAACAAATTGTGGTCATTCTAATCAACAACTTGACTTTACTACCTTCACTTCCTCATGTTTTTGACCTTGAAAGATGGTGCTACAATTGCTTTAGTAAGCCAAATTTTATAGACTGATTATTGTAAGAACTTACTATTCAGGACTAATTGTCAATATTTAAAGCTAAAGTGTGTAACTTGCATATAATTAAGGCTGAATTTGAAACCTGTATCTGTTAAACGAGCAGCATAGCTTAACTTTTCTTGAGCATTGATTCTATTTCCGAAGGGATTTAGAGCTGTCGACCTGGATTTATTAAAAATGTATGTGTAATGGCACCGTATTCAAAGTGAGGGGAATTGCCAACTATGACACAATCAATAATTAATCCTACACAATTATGTATTCATTCATTAATTTGTTTAATTGTCATCTCTGTGCATTGTCAACACACTGTGAGCCAGTGGTCTCTGCTCCCTCCTGGCTGCAAAATATTGGAATATTGTCCCCTCAAATGAGTTTTAATAATAGAGGAGCCTCATCAGAAGCCAATCAGACATAAAGACATGGCAGAGGAATTATAACCAGGCCAACTGGGAAGTCATGAATTATTGAAAATTGGCCTGTTCTTTTTTTTCAAGTTGGAGGTTTTCTGGCTGACAGCACTGATTGGCCACACATGCACACACCTGTCGATCTTCATTCTGGTTTGTTCGGGGAGACCTGGCAGCTGGTTTGGGTTTGAGCTTGTGTAGCCTGTCTGTCTGTTGCAGTTCAACTGATAACCAGCTTGTGGAGGCCAAACCCCATAGAAACACAGAAGGGCCTGTTTTTAATAGCGCTTTCAATAATATGTGTCTTTTTATAATATTTAATACTTTCCACGCTCAAAGTGATAATGCAAATACGAATACCACTTCTTTAGTTTTCTACTACCAATAATACAATCCAATATTTGTAGGCAATAATTGCAAAGCTGTTGTTCCATGTTATAATTTTAACAGAAATTGAAGTCAGATATTCTCCAAGAAATGTAATTTTGTGTAATTCTTAATGAACTGTTGTTAAATTGAATAAAGTCCATGATTGCATTTATTAGACATGTTTTTGAAAGTATGTTATCAATAAATATAGTGTCCAGAAAATAATTAAAAGGAAAAAAAAGGAATTTGGCAAAGTAAAATAAATAAATAAATAAATAAATAATGTAATTAAGAAAAGGAATTTGGAAAATAGTAAAACCCCTGATTTCAAAGGACCCTAGAACAGGTGCACTTCGAAAGCAAAATATAATAATAATAATAATACTATTGTTATTATTATTATTATTATTAATATTACTATTATTAAATATAATTGTTATTATTTTTAGACATTTAGTTTATTATTATTATTCTTTTTAAATATTATTATTATTATTATTATTATTATTATTA
>LR812522.1:19169410-19299410 GCA_903798195.1 Danio kyathit
GAAAAGGATGATACGGTGAAGAAGGGCTCTTCTGGCCGGGAAGCGTGCAGGTGATCCGGGGAGAAGGAGTGAGGCCGTGCAGGAAAGTGTAGTGGTTTGACCATCAGCTGCTTGAGTCCGCTGGAGGAAAGAGAGAGACAGAGATAGCGTGGAGTCATTGGGTAAAATGAAGCTCACTCGTCGGTGTCCTTGGGTGGCTTATATCTCTGCCTCTTGATGATCTCCAGGTGGGTTGGATCTCTCGTGATGAGAGGCAGCTGTGGTGAATTTGGGACCATGGCGACGTGGCTTTGGTATACTCGCCACAATATATATATATATATATATATATATATATATATATATATATATATATATATATATATATATATATAAATCTATTGTCTAAAACATTCTAACAATAAACAAGTTGCTTGAGATGCAAAAAGAAGAATTTTAGCCTATTTATCAAGAAATTGATAAAAATTATTGCTTAAACCAAGAACAAATATTGGTTAAATATGAAAAATAATTGTCTGTGTAAACAAAAACCTGGTTCGCACATATTTGTTTTTGTTTTAATCATAAACTGTTTTATTCTAATGTATTTCAGCGAAAATATGACTTATCTCATGTAATTTTGCTTCACTAGTGAAACATTTTAGTTTTAGCAAATTTATTCATGCTTTTTAAAATAAACTTATAAAAAGGCAGTGCTATCTGTTGTTAGTATTGCTAATACAATAAATTCTCTGTTCCCAAAACATCTAATTTTAGAAAACATATTGGTTCATTGAGTTCCAAATTATTATTTTAATTTTCTGTACTTTGTTTTAAAAGATCTTAAAGTCCTAATTTCCATTCACATAATAAGCAGAAACACTGGCTCTTTATTTTATTTTTTTTATTTTATTTTATTTTATTCATTCATTCATTCATTTTTTGTCGGCTTTGTCCCTTACGGGGTCGCCACAGCGGATGAACCGCCAACTTATCCAGCACGATTTTACGCAGCGGATGCCCTTCCAGCCGCAACCCATCTCTGGGAACTTCCACCACACACATTCACACTCATACACTACGGACAATTAGCTTACCCAATTCACCTGTACTGCATGTCTTGGACTGTGGGGGAAACCGGAGCACCGGAGGAAACCCACGCGAACGCAGGGAGAACTGGCAAACTCCACAAGAAACGCCAACTGACCCTATTTTATTTTATATTCATTTATTTTTTTATTTTATTCCTAATTGCCAATCGGTGAGATTTAACATAACAAAGCGTATTGAGTTTGCCAAACTTCATATTCAACAAGTGCACAAAATCCCTATTCAGTCCACCACAATTGCATATAAAAGCATCATCCCTGTCATTTGGGGGGAAACACATCTCTTAGCCTTTTGTGTTTCTGGCTCAAACTGCAGATATATTTTACAGTACACCCAGCATAAAGAGGAGGCACCTGCTGCACGCTTATATATTCTACCCATGCTCATTAATCTAAATAAGCAGCTCTCAGTGTTGATGCCAGTGGTGGGATGGGCAGAGGGCGGGTCAGTCAGCTGTCTGTCTCAGATGAATGGCAAGCGGATCATCACTCTGACAGTATGGACAGCTCATCTGGTCCCTGCTGGGGTGACGGACCGAACAAATGAATGCATGAATAAACGAGTGACTGCTCTCCACCTTTTGCCTGCTGACACATAATGGCTGCTATCAGTCATAGTCCTCTGTTATAGGAGCATACTTGGCTCTCTAGAAGTGCTTCATGCTTTTCTACATTGATGCACGTTCAGACGTATGAAGAAAAATATGTATTCTTCTAACCATTTTGTTTATTGGGATAGTGTTTTGCAAACAAAATTACACTTAACAAATTAGTTTTTAGTGAACATCAGTCTATCTTTAGGCAGAAATGTTCTTTAAAATATATTCATATTAACTTTGGCCAGTTTTCTTTAAAAAAACATTATCGGTTTATGGACATTTGGTTTGGTTTATGGATAGTTTTACATATATTTATTTAATAAATAAATTATTTCATAATGAATAAAATAAAATTTTTTATTTTTATTTTTTCACTTTTTTGTACTTCTGAGAAGAATTTATTGGATTGACACAACGCAGTTTTTTGCTGTCTTTTTTGCTCATAGAAGCATTAACTTTATCTTTTTATACATTTTGAAAAATGTGGGAAAAATATGAACATGAGAAATATGACTAGGGGTATGATTTTCGCTTGAGGTGCGAGAGGTCCTGTGTAAAAATCCCGGACGAGCCCCCAATTTCATGTTGCGCACCGTCTAAGGATGGTGCCCAACATAAAAGACAAGACAAAGAAAATATGAAATCAAATTTTTATTGGGGTTTGAATTTGGGAGCTGACAAGGCCAAAATAACAACATTTTAAACCTCTATTTTACCAAAAATGAAAAGAAAAGAAAATACAATTAACCACCCTAACTACCTAACACAAAAACAGGTTTTTACACGCAACCACATTTGAGGGACAATCCAAAAATTAATGTCAACAGGCAAAAAAGGTCAAACAAGCTAGTAGAACAAAAGTACCACAAACAAAAACAAACAGTACTCACAAATCTCACTAGTCACAAACTTTAACAGATACAAAAACTTTGCACTATAACATACAAACATTTGAAAGAACACAAAGCAAGTGACCAAAACAAGATGGCCACCAAGGACTTCACGGCTTTAAAACACTGTAGGTCAATCAGGAGCAAGCAATCATTCTGAAATGGCCAATCAGATGTTTTCTAGGCGAGCAGAGCAGAGACAGATGAGACATGACAACCATATTGTTGTAACAATTTGCATAAAAGATATTTGATCAATACATAAACAGGTCACACTTTATTTTGATGGTCTGTTTGTTGAATTTAAGTTATAATGCATCTACATGCCAACTAATTCTCATTAGATTATAAGTAGACTGTTAGGTTGGTGTTAGGGTTAGGATTAGTGTAAGTTGACATGTATTTGCAAAGTTTCTAATAGTCAGTTAAATGTCTGTGAAGGAGCAGTATCAACAGATATTAAGCAGACATTCTGCTAATACTCAAATGGATCATCAAAATAAAGGGTCCCTTATAAATGTAAAATAATTTTTACCCCTTTTACTTATTTAACTACTGTATAAACTTTTATTAGAAACCGTAATTTATTGAGCTTTTTAAAAGCTTTTTATATATTTTGAAATGTAAAAACTTCAAGTAATTTTATTCTCATCCTAATTTTATCAGCAGTTTTTTAATTAAATGTTTTTCATGCATTTTGATGATAAACTTAAGCATTCAAATATTATTTTATTTAAAAAAATCCCATTAGTGTTTCAATCAGAATTTGAAGGCAGCTGTAGTTATGGTATCTAACCTTCCTAAGCCAAACCTTGACCCCTTTATTCAACCCCACGCACCGATCGAACAGCACCTGTGCGGACTGATGCAGGAGTTTGTTTTATCAGTGACCAAGAAGAACCTAAACTTGCGCCAAAATCAATACGGCCTCTTAATGTTACTGCCAATCAATCCGCGTGCAATTTGTGATCAATAGCCTCCGTGGAAGAGGCTGACGTTGAAGATCTCAGAGGTGTGGAGTTGATGCTTTTTTTTGATTGATGCTGGGCAGGAGCAGTCCGAGGAGATCGATAATCCCTTCGGGTCGCTTCACACATCTCCAAACCCGCTCACTGTACGCTAATATATGAGCTCTGCTTCCACTGTACAGCGCAAAGTGCGAAAACACTTTGGCGAGTATCAAATCTCCACTGATAGATCAATACGGTTGCTCTATAAAGACCGCTTGTGTACGTGTCGATGTCTGTTTGTGTACATTTCCATTGCTTGAATACTACTGGAAGTATGCAGTTGTTTATGTTAGTCTGTTAGGTTTGTGACTATACACTTCACTATATATGGTTTTATATTGACATAAGCTGCAAAAAAGAAACCCAAATGTTTCAAACTAATTAAATTGCAAATGGATTAAAGTACAGTGGGTAACACTTTTATTAATAAGATTGCATCAGGAAACATTATTAATGCATTAACTGTAAGAAATAGCTACAGTTGTTAACTTAGTTATGTTCATTTCTGTAACTGACGTTTTTTTCACAATATGTATTATTTCCGTTATCATATTACCATTCAAAAAATGATATATTGTTATATTGACATAAGCTGCAAAAAAAGGTTATTTTAACAGGCATAGTAACAAACAAAAATGAAAGAAACACTATTTCTGCATACTGCTTTATTGTATTTAAAGGTCGATCTTCGACGTAATCTCAACTGACATAGAGTACATAGGACATAGAGTAGCTCCTCCCCCTTTTTTAAAAACAGCCAATAGCGTTTTGTTTTATCATAGCTCTGCCAGTGAAGTGGTTGAGCTCAAGCTCATCAAATGAAAAGCAAATGAGAAGCATCTTGAAGGGGGCGGGGCATATTTGGATACTAGAGAGCATTTAATTGGTTATGATTTGATGCAAAACTGTAGTATAAGGTGACGTGAATAAAACCGTTGATCCTTTTAGGCAGAAGTGACAAACAAGCTTTACATCTTTATATCAGTTTTATATCTTCTAAACGTGAATTTTGTCACTATTTTGGTGTACACTAGCTTTTAGATATCTTAAAAACTAACAATACTGATACTAACATCTAAAAAACTTTATTTTCATTTCATGGGACCTTTAAATGTTCAGAGTGTACACATCTCAATGGTAAATGTCTTTCGTGCTTTATCCAATATCAACAGTAAGAAATAGCAGGTTAATAGAGGTTTTACCTCTGTTTTAAGCCTCTACAGATTGATTGAACTTAAAATTTAAGAAAACTCATTGCCTACATGAGCAAATCATGTCTTGTTGTAACAACAAATCATTTCAAGTTTATTGTACATAACATTTCAATTGTATTGCATTGAAAGCTTATAGTTCAGTCAACTAAATGTTAAATGAAATGCTGTTGAAATGTTAGGTACAGTCTACATAAATGTTGCTAACGAATTCATAACCCAGTTTGTGCTGTTTACAGTGGTGTTAGACTTTAGCCATCTACAGTATATGTGGTCAAGCATCTAGATGACAGATGTCAGGGTATATCAGAACTTCTCCAGTACCCCCCTCAGAGGGTTAAACGTGAAATGTTTTGTTTTTTCAACAAGACAAAATGAGCTTTTTTAGGGCAACGAGTTTCCATACATTTTTAATTTCAATCAACCTTTGTTACAGAAGTTACTATAATAATGTAATGTAATAATGCGCTTAATAAAAACACATCTGCGATTTATTAATTATTTGCTGCATTAAATGAAAGAGTTCCGACTTAAGATAGGATAGGATAGGATAGGATAAACTTTATTTGTCTCGAGAGGAAATTTCTTTTCGGCAAAAAGGTGCTACAACGTTGCTCTAAGCAGACAATAAAATAAATAAAACAAACAAAACAAATAAGAACAAATAATTAAGAGCATACATTGTTCACAAAATAAGACCATATATAAATATATAAATATGAAATATATAAAGCACAGAACACATTCAGGTGCTAATGTACTGCAAGTGCATTGTTCTTGGTAGAGTTCAACAGTTTTATCGAGGTAGGAACCAATGAAAGCTTCAATCTATTAGTCTTACACATTGGCATTCTCAGTCTTTTTCCTCATGGTAACAGCTGATATTCACTGAAAAGAGGATGTTTACAATCAGCACTAATATTTATTGCTCTTCTCATGATTGCCTGTTCATATAGAGTCTGTATGGGCTCGTATTGTTTTATTCCTATGATTTTCATGGCTGTTTTTTGAATATGAACCAATTTATTTTTCAATTAAACAGACAGATTTCCAAACCAGACTGTGATTTCATAGCGAATAAGACTTTTAAACACAGCTTGGTAAAAAACAAACAAGATATTGCTACCCACCCCGTACTTTTGATATTAAGGAGTTATTAAACATAACAAAAAATGATATCATCTAAGATTCATTCATTCATTCAATTCATTTTTCGGCTTAGTCCCTTATTTATCAGGGGTTGCCACATCGGAATAAACCGCCAACTTATTCAGCATATGTTTTATGCAGTGGCCGCAACCCAGTTCCAGCCGCAGCTCAGTACTGGGAAACACTCATACATTCTTGCATTCATACACACACTCATACACTATGGCCAATTTAGTTAATCCAATTATTCTATAGTGCATGTCTTTAGTCTGGGGAGAACCCGGAGAAAAACCCACACAAACATGGGGAGAACATGCAAACTCCACACAGAAATGCCAACTGAACCAGCTGGGACTCGAACCAGTGACCTGCTTGCTGTGAGGCGACAGTGCTAACCACTGAGCCACTGTGCCACCACATCAACTAAGATTAATAAATGCTTCACAAGTGTTAACGAACAATAGACATGTCCATTTTCAATCAGATTAAAATGCTAAATTAAGTTTAAAAAAATAAATAGTGTATTTGTCTTCAGGCGTTTGATGCTATGATGAACAAATTATTGCCAATACAATATACAGTGTGGGCCATTTTTATGGATACACCTTAATAAAATGGGAATGGTTTCCTGAATACAGTTTCATGAAAATTGTATTGGTTGTCGTGGGCCAGTTGAATGGCCCCCAAGATCTCCCGATCTGACCCCCTTAGACTTTTATCATTGGGGTCATCTGAAGGTAATTGTCTATGTAATTTATTAAGGTGTATCCATATAAATGGCCCACCCTGTACAACAATACTACTAAATACTCTTAATAGTCAGTGCTGAAGTTTAAATAAGTGCCCATAATAATAATATCATGCATCATTGTCACGATATATTGTATTCCTGAATATCGACTCACGTCTAGACTGTTAGCTCCTGGGTTTTTGCCTCGCTAACTCATTTGTGGATTCTTATGTTTATGCGTGTTTGGTTACGCATATGAATTTGAGACGGCGAGAGGGGAGACGGAGCAGGTAGGAGGTAATTTAGTTTGACTTGTGGGGCCTCACACTGACATTTGAGTGGTATTTAAAGCCTCCTGCCCTGACTGAGGTTGGCATTTTGAAAAGGGGGCACTCTGCGGATTGCCATAATCTCTCCCCTTGTACGCGTCCATGCTCAGAGGTGATTAGACCTGGCAGGACCCGCAGTCTGTGAGATCACACCCCGGCCAGAGAACAGATGTTAGGGCTGCTGGGCTCTCAGTCTGGGGTCGGTGGAAGAGGCGGGATGGGGTATTGGTAGTTTGGGGTTTAAAGTGTCATTTTGAGGATTTTTTGAAAATCGTTGATTGTTTATTGTTTGTGTTTTGGCCTGTCACAATCAATAGATCAACTTATCGCACAACACATGGACATGACCTCAATCATTTTTGGTGATGCAATATATATCACCCATACATAAAAAACTATTCTAGCAACATTTTAGCTGATTGCGCAACATCTCTATCTCTATTGGAGGCGTCAGTGTCAGTATGGTTAAAAAAACATTTAGTACTAAAGTATATTTAAAGTATACAGTTGAAACCAGAAGTTTACATACACTGTATAAAAAGGCACATAACCATATAAAAAAAGGTCAGATGTTAATGTGACTACACTTTTTCTCTTTCAGGTAAGTTAGGATTTGTTTCTGTTATGCAACTTTTCTTGATAGTCAAGTTTACATACAATAAGATTATTATGCCTCTGAAAAAGCTCAGATGATGATGATGTCAAGGTTTTGTAAGTTTCTGATTGGCTAACTGACAACATTTGAGTTAATTGGAGGCACAACTGTAGAATAGTATTTAAGAAAAACCTCAAACACACTGCTTCCTTGTGTGACAACATGGGAAAATCAATAAGCCAGAATCAAAAAAAAAAAAAAAAACGCCAGATTACAATTTGCTAAATTACTCTGGGAAAAAGAATAATTTTTGGAGACATGTCCTGTGGTCTGATGGAACTAGATTGAACTGTTTGGCCATACTGACCAGTGGTACATTTGGAGGACAAAGGGGAAAGCTTACAAGCCTAGAAACACCATCCCAACTGTGAAGTATGGGGGCGGCAGCATTATGTTTTGGGGCTGTTTTGCTGCAGGAGGGACTGGTCTACTTCACAGCATAGATGGCATCATGAAGAAAGAACATTATGTAGAAATACTGAAGCAAAATCTCAAGACATCAGCCAGGAAATTAAAACTTGGCCACAAATGGGTCTTCCAAACAGACCATGACCCTAAGCATACTGCCAAATTAGTAAAATGTGCTTTAAGGACAACAGAGTGAATGTTTTGGAGTGGCCATCACAAAGCCCTGAGCTCAATCCTATATACAATTTGTGGGCAGAGTTGAAAAAGCTTGTGCCAAACAAGACAGCCAGCACATCTGACTCTGTTACACCAATTCTGTCAGGAGGAGTGGGCCAAAATTCCAGCAAACTATTGTAAGAAGCTTGTGGAAGGATACCCAAAACATTTGACCAAAGTTATACAGTTTAAAAGCAAAGCTAAAAAAATACCAAGGAAATGTATGTAAACTTTTGACTCTCTAGAAATAATAAAAAATTCTCAAAAAAAAAATTCTCTCATTATTCTGTCATTTAGCAAATGTAAATGATTTAGGTAATCCTAACTGACCTAAAATAGTAAATGTTTAGTATGATTTACCATCAGACATTTTTTTAAAAATGGTTATGTTCCTTTTTTTAGATTGTATGTAAACTTCTGGTTTCAACTGTATATATACCTGCCCATACATATATTCATGTTACACATTACAAAAGGCAACAGAAGCGTCAATTAGAAAATTAGTACATGGATAAAGAATCAGTATTTGCTTTATAAAAACAGGATTTTATGCTTTTTTATTTTAAAATGCAGTAAAATATATGTTAAGTGTAACGGTGAATTGCAGCTTTTCTAACCACATCAAAGTCAAATAAAACAAGAAATATGTATGAAACAACCTAAAGGTTTTTACTGGTACTTTTGCTCAATTTAATTTACCCTTCAGAAAAAAAAATGTCTTAAAAAAACAGTAATAAAAAATCGTACAAGGATATGATCTTCTGATCTGATGCAGGGTACAAAGCACCTAAAAATGTTTAATATGCTACTTCAGAGGCCACAAAAACTGCAAAAAAGTGTGAAACATATATGAGCAGAAATATCTTTTCTTTTGTAAAGTTCAAATGTGCAATCATAAGACTCCAAAAAAGCATCAGAATATGTATGCAGGCACAAAACCTCATTGTACATGCAAACAATTTTTTTTCCGTGATTATATACACATGCAGAAATTTCAGAATAGTAATCACAAAATCTATACGTACTTTGAAATGCATATTTCACAAAGAACTTTTTTTCCCAAACTAATAATAGGCCTATATTGTTGCTATTGGATTGTAACCATTATGTATACAGTCTTAGTGTATCTTAATTAAAGACAAGGCTTTTCCTTGGTTTAGAATTGATTGACCAATGCCACTTACTGTATGTATGAAAAAGAAGTGGAAATATGGACATTGTTGCTGTCGAGGATATAAACACTTTTCCGTCAAGCTATAATCACCAACCCCCCGCACACACAAACTAAACTGTGCTTGTCAAGCCAACAAAACCCATGTCTGAATCTTACTTATTGTTTTTATTGTGTTTTTTTCCGCTGCTTGTAGAGCTCTCAGTTTTAGCCTCTTCCATTCGTTCCACTTTTAGAGAGAACAATTGTAGGTAATTGTAAAACTCAATTTTTCCCCCCCCTGTTGTAGCACTTTTATTTTAGTTTGACATCCTTTTTCATCCCTGTTTTTTGATCTCTCTCTCTCACTTGCTCTTTACACAAGGTATCAATTTCTTTAAAGGGTATGGGGAAAAGCAATTCTGCAGATCACAGAGGAGGCCATTTGAGAAGTGTCAAACTTTTAGAGTTATTGATGGCTGGGGACAATTTCCTCGGGCAGTTTTTTATTTTTATTTTTTTGCAACTGGCAGCCGTATAGAGTTAAACACATTTTCTCCAATTTTCAACAATTGTCAGTTTTGACTGCAGTTGTTAAAGCAGCATTGTGTTTTTACAATGGTTTAACATAGAAAACATGGTATCTGCTTTTTAAATATAACATAAATGCTACAGTAAGGGGCATGAATTCAGGTGTCTGTTTGGACAAAAAAACTAAGATGAGACCCAAATCAAAAAGAATAGGTTTCAGTATTGTTTCTGTGTGTGTATTTTGTATGCATATCTTGGGATATTCATGAAACATGCTGGTAGGGAAGTAACAAGATGTGCATAAAATCTTAAAATGCACATCAATTGTTGAGGCGGAAATATTTTTATGCTATAAGAATTAATTAATGCTATAAATAAATGAGGTGCAAAACAAAAATATTTGAATAACTATAGATGGCGAGAGGGGAGTCTATATATAGTCAACAATAGAGGCTTAGCAAATTTTTAATGCAACCTTTGGTGGAGTACAGAATCTTCTCTATTGTAAGATGGTACATAAGATCTCTAATCCAATGATTAAAAGTTGGAGGAAATATGTCCTTACAATTGAGCAGTATAAGACGTCTAGCAATTAATGTTGGAAAAAAAATCATACTTTTGGTATTATTGTCTAAACTGGTATCTGTAATTAAACCATATATTCCTGTAATTAAACCAAATATTCCGTCACTACATTTTATTAATACTAATCTCATAATCTCATTCACTATGATGTGAAAATGTTTTCCTATAGCCAAAGTTTTTTTGGGCGGCACAGTCTCAGATCCCCATTGAGATGAATGGGAGTGCAATTGGATCTCTTTTAAGAGATATCCATCCATCCAGTCACATCCGCCCATTATTTGCTCACGTCTTTGCCCCACACAAGATAGGAAGCCTGCCATGGTGATAGAAACAAAGAGCCACGATAAGAGAAAGTCTTTCCTGTTCTTCTGCTGTCAGCGCATATTAGAAACAACTGACAGTCCAGATAGTTGCAGGATGACCGGCCACTAATACGATAAGCAGACCCTGAGTCCTAATAAGGCTTCATCGCTGTCATCCCATTGGAAACTGTGCAAATGACACGGAAAATGTTCACATTGTTAAACGTCTTTTTAAAAGTTGCTATAATCTTACAAAGAACATGTCAGTTTTGTGTAGGAGGCGAGTTTTCTGGTCGACCATCTGGCAGACGTTTTTTTTTTAAAAGACAAGTCAAAGTTTAGTGTCCACATAAACAGACTGTAATAGCAAAACTGCTATTAGCAATAATGGCCTCCAATGTCTCCAAATGACTCAGTGTGGTCACTTCTGCACTTCTTCTTTTGGTCCATGCAAATGTGTTTTGCTCTCACTCTGGGATAAGTTGACTGGAGTCTAATGAAAAGTTCTGTTGCTTGTTGCCGCCTTGTTATGTGGGCTGTTGTGAATTAATGAAGCTTAAATCAGCATGTGCACACGTTGGAGAGTTTTCGTAATCAGTCTTGGATTTTAGTAGATACATTTAAGCCTCCATTAAGTTAGATAAGCAGTGTGCATAAATTACTGTAAATTGGGTTAATAATTAAATAATTAAATGAATAATATGTAATGATTTTTTTTTATATATATATCCTCTAGAAAATTTCCTCATTAAAGCATACATTTAACACAGTTTAGGACTTAAATATCTGACAAATCAAGAAAGTAATTAACATCATGCATAAACTATTATCAGATGTAAAGCGCATGTATGTATTTATGTACGTATGTATGCATGTACGTATGTACATATACTACCTGGCAAAAGTGCATCTCTGGAATGACTCAAATAGCTTTTTAATAAAGTCATCTGGAATGGCAAAGAAAGCTTTCTTGCAGGACTCCCAAAGTTCCTCAAGATTCTTTGAATTGATCTTCAATGCCTTCTCCTTCATCTTACCCCAGACATCATGTCTGGTGACTGGGCTGGCCAATTCTGGAGCCCCTTGACCTTCTTTCACTGTAAAAAATGGCCGTGATTTCAACGGTAAAAGCTGTAAAAATGCTACAGTAAAAATCTGTAACCTGGTTAACAGTATGTTTCCTTAATATATACGGCGAATAACCGTAAATTGACTTTCCCTGAGTTCCCTTTATGACACAATCACTTTTTATGCTTTTTGTTGACATTACTATAGGTATTTTTAGTTGTTTCACCATCAGTTATGTACATTAGAGATTTATGTCAAATCTAATATTGATAAACAATGTTTATTCATGACTTTAATTTTATGCGTGTTACCATACTGGTGTTTAGTAGCTGTGTGAATGACACTGAACACCTTCTATACACTCATACATTTTTCTGCTTGTTGAAAAGTTGTTTTGTGATGAGCATTGGTTGTATGGCTGTGTTAACCTGTCTATCTGTGTAACAAAAGATGTGTATATGTTGCTAATCAATATACAAACTTATTACCTCTATAAATTAAAGATATACTGTAGTTTACTGTAAAATGAGAAATTACTTTTACGGTTTGTACCGTACTTTTAACGGTTAAATACTGGCAACCACAGCTGCCGTTTTTTTTACCGTACATTTTTACGGATTTATTTTTTACAGTGTTGCTTTTAGGAACTTTGATGTGGGAGGCTGTAGTATGAGAAGGAACACTATCCTGCTGATGAATTTGCCCTCTCTTGTGGTGTGTAATGTAATGGGCAGCACAAATGTCTTGATACCTCAGGCTGTTGATGTTGTCATCCACTCTGCAGATATCTTGCATGCCCTTTACTAAATGTACCCCAAACCATGATTTTTCCTTCACCAAATTTGAATGATTTCTGTGAGAATCTTGGACCATGCTGGTTCCAGTAGGTCTTCTGCAGTATTTGTGATGATTGGGATGCAGTTCAACAGATTATTCCAAATGATCAACTAGTAGTTCAAGTTATTATTTGTTGCTCTTACAACTGGGATTGACAACAAGACTTTTGTCAGTTAGTGTATGTATGTATGTATTATTATTAGCTCATTGACCATTTCTTTTCTAGTTTTTAAGCGTAAATATGAACACAATTATTATGCATATAAAAATGTAACTAAATAAACCAAGCAAAAAAAAGCACTATGCATAAAATATTTCACATTGTGAAGTACATGTAAACATTGACATCACCTATATACTATATAACTGCAGGTTAATTATGTTTATATATAATAACTTTAACTGTTAAAAGCTGCTAGTTAATTAGTTAACGCTATCAGTAACTAATAAAGTTATGGTAACTAATAACCTTAACCTTTCCGAATTTGATTGTACTGCAATAATGTGCACCTTATTTAAAGCTGCTTTGAAACCATGATTATTGTGAAAGCGCTATACTATTTAACCTTGAATTGAAAGTAATAATTTTAATTAGTTTTCTTGTTTTAAGCTTAAATGCAACAGTTAAAGTCTATATATTACATGTATTTTATTTTACTTCATGAACGTTAAATATTTATTTATTTCCAATAGTTCTCAGTGTGGGGCAACCCAGTGGCGCAGTAGGTAGTGCTGTTGCCTCACAGCAAGAACGTCGCTGGGTCGCAGGTTCGAACCTCGGCTGGGCTGGGTCAGTTGGCGTTTCTGTGTGGAGTTTGCATGTTCTCCCTGGGTTCGCGTGGGTTTCCTCCGGGTGCTCCGGTTTCCCCCACAGTCCAAAGACATGCAGTACAGGTGAATTGGGTAAGCTAAAATTGTCCATAGTGTATGAGTGTGAATGTGTGTGTGGAAGTTCCCAGAGATGGGTTGCGGCTGGAAGGGCATCCGCTGCGTAAAATCGTGCTGGATAAGTTGGCGGTTCATTCCGCTGTGGGCGACCCCGCAAGGGACAAGCCGACAAGAAAATGAATGAATGAATGAGTTCTCAGTGTCACAGTGCACCAAAAAGAGTGTGTTCATGTCATAATCCATTGATTGTGTCCTCTCGTGGAGCTGCAGAGTATAAATGCTGTATTTATGTATCTGAAAGGACACAAGACACCGAACACCAGCATCACTTGCAATTATCAATGTGCTGTGATTGGAGAGGACTGGAGAGGGTTTGTTTGGCTGCCTCTCGTGGCCCAGTTGAGGCTTTTGTCAGGCTGTAATAATCTTCTGTCAGACACTTTCGTTGTGCAACAAGCATTTTTCGCACAAATGTCTTTGTGCCCCCCCTTCTCTCTGTCTCTTTTCCTTCCCTCTGTGTTGACAGAGATTAGGGGTGAGCCATCGATCCGCCGCTGGTATGAGCACCGCACAGAGTCTCCAGCTTGATTCGGTGTCCTCTCACAGCGGAAAGGACAAACGCTGCCTTCACTTTAGATGGCTGAAGGTTTTCAAATAAGAGCTAGCTAGTTTAGTCCTACTATAAAAGTTACTATAAAGTTAATGTCATTGTTAAAAGGATATTACCCAGAAACGTGCTCACTATTTACTCCAAACTTTGAATTTCCTTTTTTTGAGAGGGTATCCGCAGGGTCTTAAATAGTCTTAAATTTCAAAACCAAAATTTAAAGTCTTAAATAGTCTTAAATTTACTAAACTATTTTGTTGTAGGTCTTAAATCTCTTAATTTCTTAAGGTCTTAATGTTCCTATTTCCTATTTTCCTGTTCATGTAAAGCTACCCAATCGGGCCAACGCCTATCCAATCACTAACATTGAATCTCAATAAAAGTTTACAAAGTTTATTTATTAACTCTATTTACCAATATGGTTTGATTATCTTCCTCCCAATAAAATTAGTTTTTAATGTTTTTTTTTTTTTAATGTTTTAACTTGGCAATTAGAAAAAAAAGCGTTTAGTGTTTAGCCTTCTGTAAGTCTGAAATTTCATTCATAATGGTCTTCAAAAGGTCTTAAAAGTCTTAAATTTGACTTGATGAAACCTGTAGAAACCCTGATTGAACATGTTAGAAACCTTTAATTGTAATTGACTTCCATAACAGGAAAACAAATACTGTGGTCACATTTTTCAAAATAACTTCTTTTGTGTTCCACAGAAGAAGAAAAAAACTCAAACAGGTTTGTGACAAGTGAATGATGAGTAAATGATTACAGAGCTTTCAGTTTTGGGTGAACTATGCCTTCAAATAAGTATTGTAGTGTTACACTTTTTTACGTTATTAAAGTTTATGTGTTGTTAGGTGTCATTTAAACAAAGTTAGAAACATTTTCATATTTTATTTAGCTGAAAAAAGTTTTAAATATGCACATTCTGAAAATCATTCCATTTTGTTGTCCCCCCTCATGTTCTTGAAAAACATTTAAAACATGTAAATAATTAAATGTATCTTTTTTATTCATTTGACTAAATTCATTTATTTAGTTTATTATACAGTGTATTTATTATATTTTGGCAACATTCTTTCTTTCTTTTGTCTCCAGAATGTGTCTGTAAAGTTTCAGCTCAAAATACCCAACAGATAATTTATTATAGCCTCCAGAATCTGCACATTTTGGTGTCTGAGTATAGTGTAGCTGTTTTTTTTAGCCTGTGGCTTTAAATGCAAATGAGCTGCTTTTCCCCACCCACTTTTCCCACGTGTGTGTCTGCTTCTCATCATGCGTTACATCAGATAAACAGCAGTCAGTGATAGAGACAGACTCCGATAAAGCTGAAACACAGCTCATTGGTCAAAAATACCAAGTAAGTTTATTTCAAGTATTTGTGGTGGAGTTTATTCAAGCCTTTCTGAAATGATGAGTCTCACACATATTAGCGTTTACTGACACCATGCGGCCATGGTGATTATAGTGGTCAAGAATAAGATGCCGATTTTTCTGTCTTTATTACAAACATGCTGTTTTAAAAATGTTTTAAGCTAATAAAGCTTATAAAAATCACAGAGTTGGAACAGATATTTTAATCTCTGTTTCTTTGCAAAAAAAGTTCTGTGGACATGTGTGTACATGTTATTATAGAAACATGGCGCCTGTCAATCAAGTGGTGAGCGGCGAAAACCGCACTCCTACATCACATTGTGGTGGGCCTCAAAATCACTGGGATTTGGGTCCAATTTTAACGTCAGGAAATTTTTAAAAAGAGACTTGTTGGGTTTATTTCACTCCAATATGACTGTGGACACACTATACCTACACACAGTTCTGTCCAAACACAGCTTACAAAAGCTGATTTTCATCATAGGTGCCTTTTAATTATTATTTTTTTCACATCTTTGCCCTTTAATCAATTAGGAACCAATTTTCACAATCTAGTCAATAGGTTAAAAAGGTTTCTATACTCTAAAATGTTTTGTATTCTGAAAGTAAAGTGAGCCACAAACACCTTCTCACGCAGCCTGCCGTAATATTTACCTCATTGTCTTGATTTGATCCCGACGAGCATACAAAATATCTCTCATTTTAACTTCACCACCATGCCCTTTTTCTGAAATGTAGCCTACATTAGCATTCAGCATGAGCGTCACCACCGGTGTGCCAGTCTGAAGAGTATCCTCAGCTGGGCTTTTTTTTTTTTTCTTTTCTCATATATCCAGGGATTTTCTAGAGTAAATAACCCCTCACGTACGTGCACAAACACTACGAGGCGTATCTGTGAATATAGCACTGCATTATACATCAGAGAGAAACAACAGCGCAGGGGAAGATGGTACTTTTTTTTTCTTCTGTGGTAAAGGTTAGAAAACAGGCAAAGGTAGCAGCAGAGCTATTTGTTCTGCATGGCGGTGACGGACATCCATGCTCTTATAAAGGGATGGAGAATTGCTGCTGTGCTGTCTTTTCCCCCCTCTAGATTCTCTCATCTATGCTATGGCTTTATCTTGCAGATGCCCTTTATCTCTCCCTTCTCTCTGCTGCGCTCCATGCATAAGTAAACACTAAAGAGCTGAGTATCAAACAAAAGAGTCGCCGTGAAGAAAAAAAAAAGTGCCACTTCAGCAAGTTGCCTGTGTGTCTCACTAACTTTCCAATCTAATAAAGCCACACGTCTGCATGAGATTGTGCTTGAGATTTGACGGACCAGCAGGGGTCTGAGCCTTGTCTTTTCTTATGGGAAACTTTCGGAGGTTTAACTTTTCGGAGGTGAAAGTCACTGTGTGTTTTCGCTGCTGACATTTAATGAGGGTGAATTAGCATATTCTGTCAGACTCGCGCAAAGGGACATTGGCAGATTCAGCTGTCGAATAAACGGTGCATTATGGGGAGTTGAGTTTTTGCGTGTTTAGAGCATGGATATTTTGTATGATATCTACAGTATTTCTTAGTTAAAGATTATGGAGACTCTTTTCCTAAGTAACAAACCTTGGCTATGTTCAAAACATCATATTTATATACTTCTTCATATGTTGCACATTGGGGAGTGGGGTTTTTATTGTCTATTATAATATCATAGATTTTGTTTTGACAGTGTGCAGGCTGGAATTATCAAGAATGCCACTCATTTTGCCATAATAGTTTTTTACATACATGTTTTAGAGTCCTGCTTTGTATCCTCATACTATGTTCTTTCAGTCATTACATAAACTGGGTGTAATAACTAGGCTGAATATGCAGTTTTTGTTTTGTTTTGCCCATTTGTGCCCAGAATTTTGTAAAATAATAATATCTGCTGTGATTTTATGTGGAATGATTTTGAGAGTGTAAGAGCTGACTACTTAAGAAGTAAAATAACACATGATGTTTAAGCTACAGCAGGTCTCTCATACATCCACTAAAATATTTCTTTACAAATGAAAACTATTACTTAACAAATATTACTTTACATTTGGGGTGTATGCAGGAGCGGATTTAGTAATTTTGGGGCCCTAAGCAATTCCAACCATAGGGTCCAAGTCCTGAAATGCACCCTTTCTACTTTTTTATATTTATTACTTTATATATACTATACTATATATACTATATATATATTATTATTATTACATAACATTATATTATTCTAATAATGTTATATTTAATTGTATATTAAATAATATTTAATTACGTTAAAATTGTATTTGTTTAACTCTTATCATACAAAATAGGGTAGAAAACGATGTTACAGTTGAAGTCTGAATTATTAGCCTCCCTGTTAATTTTTTTCCCCAATTTCTGTTTAATGGAGAGCAGATTTTGTCAACACATTTCTAAACATAATAGTTTTAATAACTCATTTCTAATAACTGATTTATTTTATCTTTGTCATGATGACAGTAAATATTATTTTACTAGATATTTTTCAAGACGCTTCTATACAGCTTAAAGTGACATTTAAAGGCTTAACTAGGTTAATTAGGTTAACTAGGCAGGTTAGGATAATTAGTCAAGTTATTGTATAACAGTGGTTTGTTCTGTAGACTATCAAAAAAAAATGTAGCTTAAAAGGGCTAATAATTTTGTCCTTAAAATGTTTTTTTTTTTTTTTTAATAAAAAGCCAGAACAAAGCAAATAAGACTTTCTCCTCAAAAAAAAAATAATATCAGGCACACTGTGAAAATTTCCTTGCTCTGTTAAACATTATTTGAGAAATATTTAAAAAAGAAAAAAGAAATTCAAAGGCGGGCTAATAATTCTGACTTCAACTGTCTATATATAAGTATAATTTATACTTGTTGATATTTATTGGGTGCCCCAATACAAAAATTTTAGTAAGTAAATGGATGAAATACAGGCTCAGCAATTTTGAGAAAATTTCAGAGTTTTCCTGGAGATTCCATAGGGGCCTAGAAATACTTTAGACATATACTGTACTATGCCTAAACATACCACTAAACCAACCATGTAGTTGCCTTATACAGCGGTACTCTCATATCTTTTTACACTGTAAGTACAATCTGTGAAATAAAGTGCAACTCGCACATCTTTAGAGTCCAAAACATTCACTGCTTGAAGAATCCCCCACTAATTATGAAGGCATAACCTTTCTCTGTTTTGGCATATTGTAGCCAGCCACCAGGGGGCAATCAAAAAGATTTGGCTTCACTTTTTGCACTTTGTTTGTACACAAACTAGTTTTGCAGAATTAGACATGCTGTGTGAATGGGGTCATTTGACACAGTTATGTTTTATTTAACATTTAAGCTAAATTATTTATTATTTTTAAACACTTTTTTATAGGAATTCTTGCAAATTTGCCCAAAACAGAAAAAGTCAACAACAAACAAACAAACACTTATTTCCACATATCTTAGTCAGCAAACATCAAGGTTCAAGTCCTCAAGCGTCATACAAATGCACAGCAAGTGTATGTATAGGGTGCACACACAACACCATTACAGTACTAATAAAGAAATAAAATAAATACTTAATTTAAAACTTCAAGTGTAAATGTTAAGTTGCCGTTAATGAAGACACCCATATATCAAACTTTGTAGTGCAAGCATTGACTCACTTGCTTCGTATAGTGTAAGAATAAAAAATAATTACAAAAGGGAAAGTGCTAGAATAGGATTTTGTTTCTAAGCTGTAGCCAGGGAAGGTGTGGATAGACAGAGAGAGAGAGAGAGCTGTTGTCAAGGTGAGTGTCTTAGAGTCCTGACAGGAATAGAAATCTAAAGATGGTCAGAAACCATTAGTGACTGCATCTTTTTTTGCACTTTATTATTTATGAGTCCTAATCATTTGATTGAAACTTTAAAAGTAAATGGTATGTGTGTGTGCACGTGTGGCTGTGCGTGTGCCTGTATGCTTATGTTTGGGTGTGTTTGTTAATACATGTGTGCGAGTGTTTCTCTTTTATTTTATTTAGTTTTACTTTTTTTTCAGATATAAATTTAAAAGATTCTAGATTTCTGAATTTGCCTTTGAAAATGATATACCAAACGTAAGTTTTTTGGATTTTATTTTTATTTCTACATTATATGAATGAAAGCAATGGAAAAAGTTTTGGGTTTTTTCCTATTGTTTAATATTTTTCCAGGTTTTATTAGTAATCTGGAATCTAAAATATTATTTAGTATATTATTTATAAAACTGAAATTCAAGATTTCAAAAAACTTTGTTCTGGTTATTCTTTGTATTTATTATTAGTACATTTAAAAAAATTAAAAATTAAAAAATCCAAATCCAAATTTGAGATAAAATTCTAAGTAAAACAGTTTATTTATTTATTTATTTATTTATTTATTTATTTATTTATTTATTGTGGTCCCTCGTTATTTGCGGGAGTTACAATCTAAAAATAACCCGCAATAAGTGAAATCTGCAAAGTAGACAGCTTTATTTTAACAATTATTATAAATGTTTTAAGGCTGTAAAACCTTTCACCTACACACTTTATACACTTTTCTCAGACAGGCATTAACATTTTCACACTTTTCTTTCTCGTTTAAACACTCTCAAAGTTCAAACTTTCGTAAAAAATATAAGTCCAGTATTATAGAATGAAACCAAAGATCAAAACCTGTTGTCAAGTGCAAACATTCAAAAGGTTCATGAAGCTTTTTAGCTTTTGTGTGGATAATGTTGGCATCCGGCATAATGTTTTTTTTTTTGCTTTTTTTTTTGCAGTCACTGATTCACAAAACTAAAGCCATCCTGGAGTCTGCGCACATGACAGTTAAGGCCGATTTATACTTCTGCGTCAAGCGCACGCGTATGCTACGGCGCAGCCTACGCGTGGACACATAGCCCCTCGCCGTGGCCGTCGGCGTCGTTGACGTGCACCTCTCAAAAAATGTAACGCGTACGCGTAGCGCAAGCTTTGTGATTGGTCGGCTTGGTAGCGCTGACGAGTGTGGGTGGAGGTGAGAGCCGCGCGCCAGATGCAGCGAGTGTTTACAAGTGTGGAGTCCAGTGAAGGAGCTCCGGATGGAGACTGTTGCTTTGTGTTTACCTCATGATTAAAGTTGTTCCACGTCCGACGGTTCCCGCCTCAAAATGAGCGAGTTTGAGCCACTTGTACATTAAGGAAGTGTTCAGGAAAAACAAAAAAACCAGCGAAGAAACTCGACACAGAGGAACATAAACACCTACTGCCAGCTAGCGTTTCGGAAGTGTATTGCAGAGCAACAGAAACAGCGCGCAGAAGTATAAATGCACGGCTACGCACGAGGCTTGCGCCGTGGGTTACGGCGATCACTTGACGCAGAAGTATAAACCAGGCTTTAGAAGTAACAGACACCAGATGCGCATATTCCCATGTTATTTAAAATTTAATTATTCAGATGGTGCTCTGTGGTGTGGCAGAAATATAAACAGTGTCCTGAGCCATAGCTGGGCACAACAAACAGATGCCAATGTGCGTACCCTGAAAGAAACCTGTTTGCAATTCTAGAATGCATGGTGCTGCATGGCGCGGCGCATCCGGTGTGCGACCCCCCTTTAGGATGGTCTTACTGTGGACAGTTACAACCCTTTTTGCATCCTTATTGGAACTCACACTGCTAGCGATCGAATTTGGCAAGCTGAACGCATTCTGTACAGGAGACACGGAGGAGATTGATTGACAATGGTCTACATTCAATCAGGATGCAGAACACAATGTGCTGTGCAAAACAACCCATGTCAAATTGCACTAAAAATAAATATGCGAAAGTGTGAAGCCGCGAATGGTGAACTGCGTTATAGCGAGGGACCACTGAATATATTTATTTAAAGTTTTTATTTTAATCTGTGGCCTCAGTATCGCATGCTTCCACAAACTGTACTTTTGTCCTCCTTTTACCCACACAGTTGGGATGAGTCCCCCAAATCGTCCCCTCATTCGTCAACAGCCGGCCAGTTGTCATCCTCACACGCGCGCTCCGAGAAGAATAAGGACCAGTGTCATGAAGATCTTAGGCAGCTCATGAATCCTCCAATGTGTGTTATTAAAGATTAACGCGGCCCAGTGGCCGGTCTAATGCACTGATACTCATCACAGCGGCCCAGAATAGACTCGGCTATAGCAGCACACATCCGGCCATGCATTAAACATCCCTCGCTCTCTCTGTCTTTCTCAGGCCAGGCTCTGTGATACAGTAATGACCAAAGTGTATCATAAAAGCACAGTCCTGTACCCCTACCATAACTAATGACCTTTGACCCCTGCAGGACGCCGCTATCTTTCCTGTTGTCAAGTTAAAGTACAGTCAGCGTGCCCCATTAATAACAATGTTTCTCAGTGTTGCGGCCACTCATTCACTATGACTTCTCACTATAATAACCAAATCAGCTTCTCTCACCTCTGCGCATTTGATTCGAGCCTCCAGTGGCTGGATTACACCCCATTCTGCTGCTTTATGAATTATAGACGATGGCTTGGAGTGGATTTGCAAAATCTATGGCAGGATCTGTAGTGTCAGACTCATTCTCAGTGGTGATGGTGATCTTTTGACCTCTGATGTCTCTGTGGTCTGGCAAAGTGGAAGTGCAGAGGAAGTGACCCAGTTTATGCATGATTTTGGAATCTTTTCCATTAGTTCTGTGTTTAAGCTCTCTTGAATTCCTTTGAAATGCGCATTTTTGTTTGGCGTGTAACGTAATTTGAACTGAAACATGATAGAGTAGGTCATATCCCCTTAAAAATCAGCCAATAGCAATTTGGTTTTAATCTTGACTCTCTCACTAAGAGTGTTTCAGCTCAAGCACATATAGTAATAATGTCTTGAAAGGGGTGGGGCATGTCACATACTATAAAGCATTTGATTGGTCAGAAGATTTGATGAGAAACTGAGGTTGATTCATTTATGTGGAACAGACAAACTCCAAGATTTGGATGTTTATATCTTCTAAATGTGCATTTTGTCACTGTTTTGAAGCACATTAGCTTATAGATAACCTTATAACTAATATACTGATGCTAACATTTAACAAGCTTTATTTTGATTTCACAGGGACTTTAATCATGTTCTGGCCATTTTGTTGATTTGTTTTTGTTTTTTATCACTGTTATCATTTCTTTATTGTTTCTACCACAGGGTCTTTGTATTTTGTGTCAATTTAGTGGTAGTTGGTGGTAAAGATGTATTTGAGTGTTTCAGGCAAGCATGTTTTTTTTCTTTTAATGGTCCAGTTAGGTTCAGCTAAATGAATGATGCTTCGTGAGTGACTTTAGGCCATTTTACATTGATTTTACTCTTTGCAACTATTTTCTTAGACTTCATGTAATATCTAGAGCTTGCATATAACTAAGGCAACACAGAATCTGCGGATATTTTCTGCTATTTCTGCGCATAATTTTGTAGATAATACGAGGATTTGTGCGGATTTTGGGAGTATCGTAATTAAAAACTTAATACATGAAATAAAAAATAATACCTTTTTAACTGTTATTTAAACTTTACAATGCAAATCCAATTACATCCACTTATACATTGATAAACAAAGTAAGTCTCTCATGTAATATATCTCCTAAAAGGCAGAAAATATTACTTTACAAACCGTATTGTAAATAAATCATATGAACATTTTCATATTAGTCAATAATATTACTGAATACATTTAAATTTACACACAAAGTAAAAAAATAGACTCAATGATGGGCTAAAAATCTGCGGAAATCTGTGGATTTTTGCTCACGGAGATTCCGTGTGGGCCTACATATAACTAAAGCTTTCACATACAGCTTATATTTTTATTATTCATACAGTATATATTAGGTTGAGTCTTCCGCTTTATGGAGCAAATGGTGAATAATATATTGATTAGAACTAATCTTAATATTGAATAAACATGTATTTACTCTATACTAATATAGTTTATACTTTATAGTAAAACATATTTTGTGATTTCATATTTTTAGCATATTTTTATAATACATATTTATTACAATAAAATGAAAATGCTAAATAAAATTGTTTAAAATATAGTTTTTACATTGATATTGAATAATTTCTGGAACAAAACCAGGAAATAAAAGTTACCATGATCGACACCCACCACACAATTTCAGTTCTCCTGGAACATGACGTCATTAAATGGTGATAGCACCACAATTTCGGAGCGGTCTTTAATTATTTTGTGCCATATAATATTATGGGTTAATCATGGATAAAAACAAACATGTAGCAACAAACATAAATCTTATGAAACATCTTTATTCAGTTTAATAACACCACTGACATTCAGTTCACTTTTTTAAGTAACAAAAAATAATTAAATGACTCTGTCTAATCTTCAAGAAGGAGCCCACAGTTTCCGCCTCCGTCATGTTTTCTGGCTGACTTGAGATCGCTTTGCTTCTGTCTCCTGCTATCCTGATCCAGGGATGCAGTTCCATCTTCTCGAGATCTCTTTTGATCAGGCTGATTATCAGATTTACTTGTGGTTTTTCAAAAAAATTTAAATATGCTTGACTGGCTCTTTGACATTTTGAAAATACAAATATTATTTAGGCAGGCCACTATGCCAATATTTATTTTTGCTGCTCACTGCATGGTAATTATTATATTATGTTTTATTATATTATATTATATTATATTATATTATATTATATTATATTATATTATATTATATTATGTTTTATTTTATTATGTTTTATTATGTTATATTATGTTATGTTATATTATGTTTTATTATATTGTTTTATTATATTATATTTTATTATATTATATTATATTATATTATATTATATTATATTATATTATATTATATTATATTATATTATATTATATTATATTATGTTTTATTTTATTATGTTTTATTATGTTATATTATGTTATGTTATATTATGTTTTATTATATTGTTTTATTATATTATATTATATTATATTGTATTATATTATATTATATTATATTATATTATATTATATTATATTATATTATATTATATTATATTATATTATATTATATTATATTATATTATATTATATTATGTTTTATTTTATTATGTTTTATTATATTATGTTTTATTATGTTATATTATGTTATGTTATATTATGTTTTATTATATTGTTTTATTATATTATATTATATTATATTATATTATATTATATTATATTATATTATATTATATTATATTATATTTTATTATGTTATGTTATGTTTTATTATATTATGTTTTATTATATTATGTTATGTTATATTATATTATATTATATTATGTTTTATTATATTATATTTTATTATATTATGTTATATTATATTATATTATATTATGTTTTATTATATTATGTTTTATTATATTATGTTTTATTATATTATGTTATATTATTCTATATTATATTATATTATATTATGTTTTATTATATTATGTTATATTATATTATATTATGTTTTATTATATTATGTTATATTATATTATATTATATTATGTTTTATTATATTATGTTTTATTATATTATGTTATGTTATAATATATTATATTATATTTTATTATATTTTATTATATTATTTTATGTTTTAGTATATTATATTATGTTATATTATATTATATTATATTATATTATATTATATTATGTTTTATTATATTATATTATATTTTATTATATTATATTATATTATATTATATTATATTATATTATATTATATTATATTATATTATATTATATTATATTATATTATATTATGTTATATTATATTATATACTGTTTTGTCTCTATATAATGTCTAAATAACTTTCTTGTATATGTTACTGTATATAAATAATGTGGAGTCAGACTGGGCTCACCAAAGAGATGGAAAACTAGACTGAAAGCATCTATAAATGTATCAGTCATTAGCATGGTGCTTTTGAAGTCACCTAAAGAGCTGTACAGAAAATGTTGAATCACTGCCTTGTTTGCGTGCATGGACGCTACGGGTTTTTTGAGGTCAGTTGAATATGGTTGCATGTCTAGTTAGCCGAATGGTCGACACCTTTCATCTTAACACCTCAATATGTGTACATAAGTGCGTGTGTCCGCGTGTGTTTGTGTGTGTGCGTCTTTGTGTTTCACCTCCCAGAGCGGAGGGCAGGTGCCACTCTCTGTTAGCGCCGAGCCACAGAGCGCTGGCAGCTACATCACAGCAGCCTTTGATTCGCCAGCCTTTCCAGGTCGACGAGCTGATGCCTGATAATAATGTTGTTTGATTGCTGAAGTGGAGAAGTAATTGATTGATCCTTTGGCGTGTCTGGGGTCAGGCTTCAGAAGAAAAGCCAGTCTCATGGCGTTGATTCGTCTGGGTACAGATTCTTCTCTTTCTCCCGCTCTTTCAATCCCCTCGAAGATGAGCTGCGGAGGGAAAGAAGATGAAAAAGAGGAGAGGAGAGTGGCCATTTCGGAGCTTTACTAAGAAGCCAATGAAATGATGGCTGTCTTGAGGTCTCTTTTAGGCCAAGAGCTCTTTTGTGGATAAAGAGATGTTACAAAATTATATAAAATGAAAGGCATAGTTCACTCCAAAATCTCCATTTGCTCGGCCTTGATCTGTTCAAAGTGTGCATGCCTTTCTTACTTTAAAATTAAGTTTTGTGTGGTTAATGATTCATTAGTTGTTTGTGATTATAAGTACTGGTATGGACAGAAAACACATTGTAAAGAGTGTTATTGCATTTGCAGTGTTCAAAACATTTTATTTTATGATGTTTTGTGTTTTTTTTATGTTATGTTTTGCTTTTTACTCTTGTTCTTTTATTGTACATTTTATTTTGTTTTGTCTGTTTTTTATTTGTTTTGTCTTTTTAACTTGTTTATTAAAGTTATGTTTGGCTTTTCTTTATTTGTTTTGTTTAGCTTTGTTTTTTCCGCTTTGTTTTGTGTGGCTTCAATTTTTTCGTTTTGTTTTAGTTGAAACATGGACATTTAAGGACATATTTTCAGCATGTCCTATAATATATATATATATATATATATATATATATATATATATATATATATATATATATATATATATATATATATATATATATATATTTATATATATATATTTATATATATATATATATATATATATATATATATATATATATATATATATATATATATATATATATATATATATATATATATATATATATATATATATATATATTTTCTTCTGTAGAAAGTCTTATTTGTTTTTTTTAGGCTAAAATAAAAGCAGTTTTTATTTTCTAGAACCATTTTAAGGTCAATATGATTACCCCCCTTAAGCAATATTTTTTTCAATTGGCTACAGAACAACCCATTGTTATATTACCCTAACTTGCCTAATTAACTTTATTAACCTAGTTAAGCCTTTACATTTCACTGTTTACCCATGGTGTTTACATGGTCATAATACAGCAAGTATTACATCAAGCATTTAGTTTGGGCTAGCTTTTGCAGCTGGACATTGCTTTACAATGCCCTTGATGGGTGAACATTAGCCAGTGGGGGAGTGTCTTTTCTCACTCCAGGTGTGAATTATTCATCACTCATTGTCACTCACACGCATACATTTTACAAAATGTAAATCATTGTAATGTTTTCTTTGAATGAGAGAACAGAATAATTTTCATATAACTGAAGTAAATATTCTAGCCTACAAGACAGTGTGGTTTTTTGGACCTTATTTTAGCTACATTTTTTTCTCCATAACCTACTATCCACACATATTTTTTTTCTAAAAAAAAAGCATGTACATCAATATTTCTAACATACTATTGTAGCACAGTTTGTGCTAAATACAAAAGAAAATACATGTTGGCCAATACTTAGCTGAAATAAGCACAAATGTCAGGGCATATCAAAACATCATAGGGGCCGCAAAATCACCTCAGACCCCAGAAGGTTAAAATTAATTGTGACAAACTTAACATAGTTATTTTAAAATGAGAAGGGCAGTGAAACTGTTTTAAGAATTTGCCGCATATAGAATTAGATCAATTAATAATTGTCCAAAACCCATGTATTTCATATAGAGAGAGAGAAAAATAGATGTGTCTAATAGTGTCTAATAGCTAATAAACCCTAATTGGATTATTGAATTGGACAATCTATCTTTCAGCATTAATTAAGCTCCGGGTCAAACAGTCTTCGCTCCTTCTATAATCCAGCAAGCGCTGTTGGGAAACTGCCCATTTAAGGAATACAAATTAGAGTTAAATGCAAATCAAAGCATATAATTGACAATTACTGACGATGACCTATGCATGTGTTCCTGGCCTGATCTTTGGACGGCAACCGTATCTAAGTGACCAACATGGACACTCCTCCTTCGAATGAATAAGACATCATGTATATCCAAGTGAAAAGCGTGGTGTTATTAACAGGTAAAACACATTAAATGCAAAGGCTTAACGCTTTAATGCTGCTTGAGTTTATTGAGCTTATAGAACCAATCTTGAGCACATGTTTCCAAAGCTTATAATTCCTGTTCAAGCAATGGACTGAATGTGCAGAGCTATGTTTTTAAACTGGAGATTGAGACGTTTCTAATGATGAATCACAGTTCCTGGCTCAGGCGGTGTGCCTGCCATGCTGAGCAGGTAATAACCCCCGATTAGGCTCTTTATATGAGAGAATGAATGCCGAATACCAGGCCCAGCTCTCTGGAGGAGAAAGACACGAGGAGAGGGGGAAAGCAAATTAGAGAAGCTGGAAATAGGAACGGGGGGGATGAAGATGGCTGTTTGTGCTCACTTAGCTCTCATGCTGCTTAGATCCCTGCCAGCATTCACCTGTAAAAAATCATAAGATATGACTGAATCGCCAGTCTCAATTTCATAATTGAGGAATAGAGAACAAAGTGGCTGGGATCCCCCCCCAAATAAAAATGTATATAATCTAGTACAGGGGTTTTCAACCTTTTAGGACACATGCCCCCTCAAGTTTGTCCAGTTTCACTCGCGCCCCTCCCCTCCCCTGAGCCAAAATTATTAAGCATGTGCAAACATCATTCACATATTACTTGCTGCGTTTAAAGTGCGTAGCATCAATTTCGTTGAAACAAATATATACCTTACCTGATCCAGTGTGATGGCTGAAAAAGATATAACTGTACACGACTAACCATAAATCATCTTTCACTGTCAATAAATGTGAGCCATAGCCTACTTGCTTTTAATGTACATTCATACAGCAAATGCTGCTTCGCAAAGCCAAGTTCGCAGAGCCCTGACAGTGTGGTTGAGTCAAATATTGAATATGTTTATTGGACACCAATAATTTAATACGATTTCAATACAATTAAGACAATACTCTGATTAAGAGTCTACCATGTAAAAATCGATTTTTGATTAGCTTAATCCGACTAAACTCATAATTGAACTAAACAGTAATGAAATTAAGACATGTGTAGTATGCATATATTAATGGCATTATTGAAGTAAACACCGCAATCAAACTATTACCATCATGTAGGACATTTTGCCATGATGACAGTAAATAATATTTGACTAGATGTTTTTCAAGACACTTCTATACAGCAGTGACATTTAAAGAATTAACTACTGTAGGTTAATTAGGTTAACTAGACAGGTTAGGGTAATTAGGCAAGTTATTGTATAATGATGGTTTGTTCTGTAGACTATCGAAAATATATATGTAGCTTAAAGGGGCTAATAATTTTGACCTTAAAATCGTTTTTACAAAAATTAAAAAAATGCTTTTATTCTAGCCAAAATAAAACAAGAAATAAAATAAGACTTTCTCCAGAAGAAAAAATATTATCAGAAATACTGTGAAAATATCCTTCCTCTGCTAAACATCATTTGGGAAATATTTAGAAAAGAAAACCAATTCAAAGGGGGGCTAATAATTTTGACTTCAACTGTATATATACAAAATAAAATAAACTAAATCACAGATGAAACAATTGAACAAAAATAATAGATTAAATAAACAGCACTTGATGGTTTTTCGAAGGAGTCTAACAGTATTGAGGTAGAATCAAGTGTAAAATGACACTCTATAGTTTTCATTGTACAAATAAACAATTAAATTCATCTTTGTTAAAGTGGCACACTTTATAATTTCTTGTGTCTAAATGGTTTAAATTGACTTGAAATTGCTTGACGCCTTGCGATGTGACTATTGTAGATCCACACATTGCGATATAGATTCGGAAACAATATATTGTGCAGCCCTAATGTAAGTTGATGAAATGTCCTTACAACAGGATTGCTAATGCAAATTCTACATTTATCCATTGTTTGCCTATCAAAAGTGCCATTTGAGCTTGATTTTGTACTATAATACACAACCATATGCATCTGTCCACACTAACAACTTTGGCCATGCTGCATTTAATTACTGAAAATTTTCCTGAAAAGAAGCAGGTTTGAATTTGTATAAATACAGTACATACCATATATTGTTTGAAATAATTACCACCCCTAGTGGTTTTTGACTCATTCATCATGTTTCTAAAGGCAAGTATGCAGATTTATTTCCGGCAACCTTTATAAATGGTGCTTATTCATCAGTCTGTTGTGTTTGGTGTATAATGATAATGTAGTATTAGCAGAGAATAGCTTTGGGCAGGCTATATCTGGAGAATACCTGGTGTAGCCACAGGATCTGAATTTGATTTAAAACATGATTTACTACAGTTACTCCGGGCTACTCTCTTGCACTTATTCTATATTGAAATGAATTTCTCTGCTGCGTGGCTCTGCAGACTGTGTGAAGATCTGGCTGGCAGCCTGATTGTGTTGGGCTACAGAAACAGCTCACCTTGGCATCCTTCATTATCGTGGGCTGCCCTGTGTCCTCTCTGATGCCATTACTGGTACTTCTGGTAAGCTTTAGTTAAGGTACCGATGCTAATTTTTGCGCTAAAAGACGCCAAAGAGGGCAATTAAGGTGCAAGGCAGCATTTATTGCCTCACTGTGATCGCTTGTAAGTTGCTATCATGTTTTTTTTTTTTAGTTAATGGTTTTACAGGGCATCGGTGACTTGTGCTGCCCTGGTTAGCTGAGCACATCTCTCTTTCTATCCCTGCGGCATCACACCTTACTATTAGCGGAAACTGATGTAAACTACTAAACAAAAAAAACCTGGTTTCAGGACAATTTTTTTTATGACTGTTAAGCTTATTTAGCACTCTCATTACTGTAATGTGTACGGGTGTTTTACTTTTGAGGATTTTGTCCCCCCTCTCGTTATTCTCAATGATGTTTCTCATTAGATTCTAATTACCGTATTACGTGATGTCTTTTAATAGCGTGAAGTTTTATAATTGAAATCAGCGCTAAGGCAGTGTATATATGCTGCATTTAGGGTAGCCAATATGCTGTACAAATTGTCTGTGTGTGTGTGTATAAAATATAGTTCACATAGTGTAGACATCCTCTAGTTTATAGTTCATATATGTACTGTATAGCAGTATTTCCCAACCCTGTTCCTGGAGGCACACCAGCAGCACATATTTTGGATGTCTCTTACCCATTAACTTCAGGTTTTGGAGTCTCTTATTATGTTCTGGTGAGTTGATTCAGGTGTGTTGGATTAGGGAGAGGTTGAAAATGTGTATTGTTGGTGTGCCTTCAGGAACGTGGTTGGGAAACACTGCTGTATATAGGGATATAACCGATTTCACTATGAACCGCTCTTTAATTTGTCTCTGTTAATTAATCGTAAAAGGCTTCTCAACACTGCGTTTCTGCACGGAACCAAACTACTGCAACTAAACACAGTTATGCCAACTGTACGCTGGTTTAAAGTTCCAAGCTTGTACATCGAGTCTAATATGCATGCACACTGGATTAACTATTGTTGAGGCTATTAACTAAAGGGCGTTCACATGTTGTGTCTTTTGCGTGTGCAAGTTCGCAAGTTATTTATTTTCTTGCGTGCATATTGGGATTGACCTGCACGCAGTGACGCAAGTGACCAGTGTAACAAGAACTGGCTGCTCAGCTTCATACTTTGTGTGAAATATACAGATTTCTACTCCAAAAAAAAAAAAAAAAAAACAATGTGAAAATACCAAACAAGCTCACAATATAGATTATTATTATTATTATAGATCATTGATCAAAAGTGCCTTTTAGACAGAGGTTCAGCAGCCTTTGACTACATTTGTTCTCTTTAAAAAGGAAATACTTAGCTAATATGATCCTTAGATTTACTTTAGACAAATACTATTTTTTTTTATTTATTCTTATTTTTATTTATTCATTTATTTATTGTTCTGTCATTTATTTTCTGTGTAAAACTATTACTTGTTTAAATGCCCAAAACTTTTTTTTTTTTTTTACTTATTTTTAAGTCCAAAAAGAAATAGACTATTGTTTGTTTATTAATATTATTTTGTGCTGTTTTATTTAGTTACCGAGCTAGCAGCAATAAATAACACTTTAAATATAAGGAGTTGTCATGTGATTTTCTAAATTAGTAGTTTTTTTTTTAAATAATGAATTAATAATAATTGTGATAACTCATTCATTCATTAATTTTCTTGTCGGCTTTGTCCCTTGCGGGGTCGCCACAGCGGAATGAACCACCAACTTATCCAGCACGATTTTACGCAGCGGATGCCCTTCCAGCCGCAACCCATCTCTGGGAACTTCCACACACACATTCACACTCATACACTATGGACAATTTAGCTTACCCAATTCACCTGTACTGCATGTCTTTGGACTGTGGGGGAAACCGGAGCACCCGGAGGAAACCCACGCGAACCCAGGGAGAACATGCAAACTCCACACAGAAACGCCAACTGACCCAGCCCAGCCGAGGTTCGAACCTGCGACCCAGCGACGTTCTTGCTGTGAGGCAACAGCACTACCTACTGCGCCACTGGGTTGCCCCAATTGTGATAACTATGAAACCATAATTATTCCTTACACTAAAATCTATAATCGTTGTATCCCTAGCAGTAGTGATATTTTTTTCATTCGTTTTTTATTAGTACTTTACATTGTAGATACAGTAGATTTTATTTTTTGAAAGTAGTAATTTTGTTTGTTGATTTCAAGCTTAATTTAAGTTTAGAGTGAACAGAAGTTTAGAATTAAGTTTAGTTCAGACTGCTCATAGAAGTTAAGTTTATCATGAACCAAAAAGAAATAGACTATTGTATGTTTTTTATTATTATTTTGTGCTGTTTTATTTAGTTACCGAGCTAGCAGCAATAAATAACACTTTAAATATAAGGAGTTGTCATGTGATTTTCTAAATTAGTAATTTTTTTTTTAATTAATGAATGCATAATAATTGTGATAACCATGAAACCGTAATTATTCCTCAGACTAAAATCTATAATCGTTGCATCCCTAGCTGTATAGTGATATTTTTTAATTCATTTTTATTAGTAATTTACATTGCAGACAAGTTTTGTTTTTAGTTTAGAGAACAGTAGATTTTATTTTTTGAATGTAGTAATTTAGTTTGTTGATTTCAAGCTTAATTTAAGTTTAGAGTGAACAGACGTTTAGAGTTCAGTTTAGTTCCGACTGCTCATAGTTTATCATGAACATAGAAGTTTAGTGTAGTTTACAATTCAGAATTTAGTTTCCTAAAGTGTTCAGCGAGATCTTGAGTGAGACACTATATGCTTTAAAACCCCATTTGTGCTTTATATCACATATCGTATGCATTTATTTGCAGTGTTATTTTCATTGTTAGATTGTCTACTTGTCACTACATAATCTGATTCATGCAAACGTACACTTTTCTCCACCATCAATTGTGATGCGATACACCCAAATAATTCATATTTTATTCAGACACAAAGTAGTATGAAGAAAACCAGTCAATATTCAAGGAAAGCGAGAAGATGGGAAGGAAATCTAACACAGATCCTAATGGAATCTTAAGTCAGAGCAGAGTAAAGGGAAAAAAAATCCATTACGTGTGATGTTACTGTTTCACTCACGGGCAGCCAAATTGGGTGAAATGATATTAGTTGTGTTGTAATGTGATTTCTGCGATGTGTGAATATGTGATTCTAATGGATCCGAGGACATTACAGCAGTCTTTATCTCTAGTATTTATTCCTGCTGGTTGCAAATGTAATTTACTAAGTATGAGGCTTCGGTGGGGTTCTGCTTTATGCTCGGTAGGAGGAGGACTGGGGTGATTCTTCAGGGGGGAAATGCCATAACAGATGGTTATTGAGAGAGCCGGGCACATTTCAGATGCTAGAGAACTTACTTTGGTCTTGAGTGGAAAGAATAAGAGTTCAAAGTGTGTGCGAAGCTTGAAATGGAGTCTTTTCTTTGATGAAGAGCCATCAAAAGTCTCTGTTTTACAGGCCACATGGATCCCAGGTGCTGGAAGTCTGGGCAGCTAGATTTTTCCAATCAAACCAGAGAGACGACTGACAAGATCAAGATTGTTCTCTTTCTTCCTCTCAGTTTTTCCTCTCTCTCTCTCTTGCACACCTTTTTTGCACAGCGCCATTGTTGCTTTAGAGCAGAATATCTGCCATATTTGACTTTCATTTTCATTTAGCGGTGAATTGAGAACTTCAGATGAGCTCCTTTCATTTTCTTGCTCTTTTGGAAATTGAACGTATGTGAAGCCAATTTTAGAGACCAGCAAGACTCTCATTATAGAGAATCAACCTTCCCATAATGCCTTTCACTTACAGTGGAACCGTCCCAAACTTTTTTGCGCAAAGATCAAAATGAAACATAATAAAGTGCAAAGAAAGGCCTGTTGCCGTGTATGCCAGTTGATTTAATTTGTTGAAATCCCAATTCATTTTGCCTTCATGTACCAACAGATATTCTTTCAGATGCTTGCTTTGATTGGTGGATGAGGTTTTTTTTTTTCAGAAAGCATTTGCAGTAGAGCCCCAGTTGAGATGATTTTCTTTTCCCGTCATGTCGTAAACACATTTGATGCTAAAATTTAACTCTGATTAGAACAGATCTTTTTCTTGATTAGCATTTGCCTGCACTTTTTAAAGTGTTTCAATCAAAATTCTCAGTTAATCAATTTTGAAACAGGCAGAAATGAAGAGAATCAGATAGTAGTAGAGGTGAAATTGTATTTAGAGAAAAGCTTGAAATGCAAGAAGTTTTATTTTTATTGTTTATAAATCTTTACTGTCTGCAATGTGACATATTTTTGAGTAAAAGAATATTAAGCATGAAGAAAATGTACAGACAAGACTAGATTTTAATAAAAGTGTCTTTTCTAAGACAAAGCAAGTTACTGTACATTCTGATTGAATATAATGGAGGTTATTCGTATACACTACCGGTTAAAAGTTTGGCGTCAGATTTTTTTTATTTTTATTTTTAAGAAAAATATTCTGTTCATCAAGGCGGCATTTATTAAATGTAAAAAAATGTTTTAAATTGTTAAATGTTTATTAAAGGTTTAAATAACTGCATTTTTATTGTATATAGTTTCAAATGAAATTATTACTCCAGTCATTATTGCTTTTATTACGATTACATTAATATTAATAATAATAATAATAATAATTATTATTATTATTATTATTATTATTATTATTATTATTATTAGAGGGATGTCTGAAGGAGCGTGTGACTCTAAAGACTTGAGTGATGAAGCTAAAAAAAATCATCTTTAAAATCACTGGAGTAAATTATTAAATTAAATTATATGTAATTATTAAATTATTATGAAATAAATGCAGCTTTGGTGAGCATGAGAAGCTTATTTTAAAACATTTAAAAATCCTACTGACCCCAACATTTTGACTAGTAGTGTACTTCAAACCATTTGTAAACAAGAAGTATTTAGTTATTTTAAATGTTAAATATTTTAGATATTTTTAAGAATATAAGATTAGCTATGTTTTTTTTTCTTCATTTTTTACATAAATATATCTGTTATAAATATGTCAGTCATGTTATTTGAAGCATTAGGCAAGTTAAGGCAAGTTAATTTACTGTATATAGCACATTACACACACTGGTAATTTAAAGTGCTTTACACAAACAAGAATAAAAGGAACAAGTATAAAAAATAAAAACAAAGAATAAAAAAGATTAAAAACATATTAAAATGTGACATGGTCTCATGTAAATTCTGTTTTGTCCTTTTTTCTACAAGTTGATTATGTGTCTAATCTGGGTTTATGTCTTCTCAATGACGATTCTAATTTCTGTATAAGTACACTAAAGAAGAGAATGTTGTTGGTTTTACAGCTGCAAAGAAGGCAATCATACAAAATTGGTTTACTCCGCAGAACATTTTGGATTCATAGCCTCCTTAAAATAGTGACTTGTGAAGGTACAATATCATTTTAGACTAAATAAAAGAATGACCATGTAAAGGTTTTTTTTATTTGCTCTTCTCTTGTTTCAGATTGAAAATTGTTGATATGTCTGTTGCTCCCCCTTCCCTGTTTGTTTGTTTGAATGTCTTTTATTTTGTTAATCTAAAGACAATAAAACGTTGATCACAAAAAAGCATATTAAAATGTGTTAAAACAGTTTTAAATGAATAAAAAGAGAAAAGAAAGACATTGTGCGATCTTTTGGATGTAGCCCAGTGCTCATTCAGAAAAGGCACAGCTAAATAGGTAATGTTGGAGAAGGTCTTTAAGACTTTATCTAAAGTTGGAGCACATCTGATCATTTCTGAAAGCCGATTCCAGCAGCGGGAGGCGCTGAAGGCGAATTCATCCTGCTTTGACTGAACTCTTGGAATTTCTAATTTACTTGATCCTATTGATTAGATTAGACATCTTGATAAGATGATAAGTTTGATAATAATAAGATTAGACATCTTACGTGCATTTAATGTTTTCTCTGTGTATTAAATCAGCTTTTGGAAAATGTATTATTATTATGTTAACAGCTTATAACCCTGCAAATATGATAATGTTATTTACCCACATGCCATTTGCCTCATTTATGATCTTTAAAAGCACAATGCAAACTAACTCCAGTGGGTTTGTTTGTGCTTAGCTTATTTACCACCTGCTGCTTACCATAATATTTGCATAGCCTTCTCCCCCAAATACTTCACTACTCACATGGACACTAATCACAGCAGAACTACTGGCTTTTATCATTAGGAACACATCGTTGCTTTCCTCCTTCTCATTTCACTTCATCTTGTTCTCATGATGCAGCCACAACTCCTGGTAGCCTGCGTTTCTCATTGATCTGGATTAGAACATAGCCGAGCGCAGACAATAACACAGCGTCGCCCTCGGCAAAACTACACAACTAGTTGAGATCTCGCTCAAGGTTATTCCCTCATTCCAGAAAGGCTCCGCAGGTGCTTGCCAGGCCCTGGAAGATAGACAGCTCCGCATTCCAGCGAGAGGGTCACCCGACCTCATTCACATCCACCACATGCTGTACAGCCGCCCGCGTACCTGTGAACGTCTGCGCCCCCCGAATACGACGAAAACCAGACACGCCGCCCATTTGTACGCTAATGTGAATCATATATATGACAGCTCGGAGCAGAGGTGATCTCGCCGGTCGCAATTGAATCTCGCCCCGGTGAAATATGAAGCATATTATTTTGCCTCGGGCAACGGCGCATTTGATGATTGACTCGTCTCTTCCCGATGGAAAGACTATTTTAATAGGTCGCTTTTTTTTTTTGAGCAGCACCTTCTGAATTTAAGCAAATCTTGTATCTGCCCTCTGTCCCCTCAGTGTGACCAAACAACACAGTGTTTGTTTCAGAGCTTTGCCATCCCCCCCCCCCCCCCCCCTGCTCCGCCGCTCTTATTTCATTGTTTTCTTTTCACATCCAATCAACCACCGCTAGACCTCAAACCATTTCAATATACCACTCGTGCTGCGGCAAATGCCTGCTGGGGGAATAACACTCCGGCTTAGAACGAGAGAGAATTTCTTAAAAAGTGAGTGCGAAATGAAAGCGAGGGTGGTAAATGTGATTTAGTGTTTTATTCGGATTTTGCAAATGGCTTCCTGAGCGCTATAAGACCAATAGTGACTCGTAGATTGGTTTGTGTTTTAAATGCGCCTGCGGATGATGGAAAGAAAAAGAAAACATCCCATACGCCCGTTCTCATATTTGGCTCATTCACACGGTTGCAGTGTAATGCAGTACAGTGTTGCACAGCTTTAAGTGTCTGTTTTGTGTGATCCGGCCGCTATAATGATCTATTGCTGGGGTCAATGGCAGATAACAGCTACCCTTACATGCTTTAAAACCCCTTATCTGGCTGTGCTCTGCAATACATCCTTTGGTCTGGAGCGAGAAAGCACTTATTTTTAGTCATGGTGTCTGCTGCATTGCAGTATAGGGTCTTGGAGAGTGTTAAGCGTAGTTATGTACTCTAGCTTCTGTCTCTGAAAGGAAGGGACGGTTGCGTTTAGTGTCTGGTGCTCAGGGGAGCTATTGCGGTGTACACTTATAGAAGTGAGTCATACTGGATCATTCACTATCTCTGACCACAAAGATGTATAAATGGTATGAGTCCATGACTAAAGGCCTGTTTTTTTTGTCTGTTGTTTATCTGAAGTTTTGCAAAATGGTGCTAAACTTGGAAGTTTTAACCCGATTCACTGACACAGCACATTGCTTAGAACCACTAGTGTATTCTAATTCAGCAGAATGCCTCATTTTTATGGTTATGTCAAAAAGTCACAAACTGGACTAACTACCTGACCGAATAAAAAAATTATAATTTGGCAGGGATTTACAAAATGTTCTAAAACTTGCTGTGGTTTAGCAGTTTGTATCACAGAGTCAGTGAATCATTAGAGATGTTAGCATGTTCACAACTGACTTTGTCAATAAGGAATTTTTGAGGATATATCAAAAAGACTTTGGGCTCTATTTTACCGATATAGGCACAAAGTCTAAAGCGCATAGCGCAAAAGCATTAAGGGTGTATTCGAGTCCACTTTTGCTATTTTAAGGATGGAAAATACGGTTTGTGCCCCAGCACAATGTTCTAACAGGATTGTACTTATTCTCTTAATAAGTTATGGGTGTGTTTTGAGCAAAACCTGCATTAAACCAATCAGAGTCTCATCTCACATTGCCTTTAAGAGTCAGTTGCATCGCACCATGGTGCATTTGCTATTTACATGCCAGACTTTGTAAGTGGAAAAACGGAATGGACAAACTGAATGCTTTACTAGCGAGAAAACAGTTATACAGACCATCTGCACGAGGATAAAGAAAGAGCCTTCTCCATTCGGCCTCTTTACTTTCTCTTTACTTTACTTTTACTCTTTACTTTACTCCTTTACTTTAGTGGATAAGGAAATGGTGTTGCACGCACTTCACTGAAGACATCCATTAGCCTACATACTTAATTTAGTTTGTTAAGCACAAAGATTTGTTTCAAAACTATTTCTAAATTCAATTCGTTTCCAGCAAATGAATAAATGAACAATAATAACGAAGTGTGGCCAAAAAAACTGAGTTATATCCAAACACACCTCCTATTCTTATGCCCCATATGGTGATGTATTTGTCTTCAAAACCCAACTGGTGGACAGATCTAAAATTGTTTTTATTAAAACAAACATAAATATGCATAGAATGAATAATACTGCTAATAATAATAATAATATTATAATAAAAAATGCTAATTGTCATGAATAAAGTCCACAAAGAACCGCTAATGGATATACTATTTAAACAATATGGCACAAACATGAAAACTATTGTTGCGCTGGTCTGAAAATAGCAACAAAATCGCGCCAAACACCAAGCGTCTTATTGCGCCGGGTGTGTGATAGGGCCCTTTGTCTTTTCTAATACATAAGTCAATTGCTTTGAGACATTTGTTTGTTGGCAACTGACTCACTGAATCAGTTCTTGTTTGTATCAGAAAGATGAAAAATCTTCTCAAACTTGCTGTGATTTAGCAATTTGCATCACATTTGCTGAATAAGTGAATCATTTACAGATGTGTGTACACAACTTATTCCCTCACTGAATCATTTTGATGTTGTGAACTGCCAATTATTACCTGCAATTAAAGGTGCATATTTTAATTGATTCAGCTATTAGTTTAAACTAATGCTCTCAAGTTTTCTCTTGCCTGTAATGTGACATAAAGAATGATTGATGGCAGTAGAAGGCATTATTTGAACTGCTAAGCAGCGTTCTCCTGCCAAACTCCAATATTTTTTCACCAACACCAAGCGATGTGTTACAGAACATAAACTTTGAACTTGCAGTACAAGTTCAGCCGATGCTCCATGGAGAGTATTTCTTGAGTTCACATGTTGGTTCATTCTCTATTGTCACCTCTGAGGACCAGCCTTCACTATTTTCTACGACCAGCCCATAAATCATATAGTATAGCTGGCCCTAGGCTGTGCTCTTTGGCAAAGCCTCTGTGATTTAATTAAGTCCTTCTCCTGCACAGAGCCCCGAGGAGCTGGAACATTGGACCACTTACCAGATTCTTTCAGTAGAAGACGCTGAGCTCTAATTGAAGGTGCTCTAAAGTGCTTGGAGTCCCATTCACCATTGGGATGCAATGATGATCTGTCCGCGCTATTGGCCGTATAAAACAGCAGAACCCCCTATTGCACTGTTTTGTGAGCCATCGCACTCTCTATTAAGAGGGAAGTTGAAATGGGCCCTAGTGATTCGGCCATTTTATGGCCTGAAAGGGAGCTTGATTAGACCAGATCCCAAGGGGGGTTGAATTGTTAAGCTCATAGTGTGTCAATCAACACTTCTCGCCCTTTTAACCGCACAATCACTTGCCTTCCCTCCTTTTTCTGGCTGGTACATACACACGCACACGCTGTTATCACCTCATGTGCGTTGCCGTTCGCCCATGCAGGTTCCCATTAAAGGCAATACTGCAGGCCACTCCCATCTCCTGCTCTAATGGCTCAATTTGCAGAGTTTCCTCCCTCCCTCGCTCACACCACGCAGGGTAATAACAGGCCTCTGCTGCGCTCAAAACAAATGATTTCAGAGGAAAAGAGACTGATAGGTTATTATCCAGTCCAGATGTGCGCTGGACTGCTTGGGGAGGCAGTGATGTGTGTTTGCAAAGGCCACATTTAGCATTAATAATGCAGTGTGGCCTACAGTAGGGTGCACACATTTTTTCACATACATTGTCAACAACAAGTAGGAAAAGAGTTTGCTAGAGAAAGTAATACATTTAATGATGCAATTTTTTTCATTCACTAAAAAAAAAGGAAAAGTATGCAAACCCTTGGATTTAACCCTTTTCCAGGTCATTTTGAGATAATAAAGTGTTTATTCAGGTGGTAAAACCTTTCTTTGGGGGTAATGAATGATTTTTTTTAGATGTATAAAAATAAAGAATCAAAACAATACTTCATGGGTCAATTTGGCCAGGATGGAAATTAAATTAAATATGGCCTAAATGGTAACACTTGACAAAATTGGAGGGAAGGATGCGAGTCAAAGAAGCAAATTTTCCTTTAAATTACACTTCTGCCTTCATTTTTTGACTTTTATGTAGTTTCAAATATCTTTAACTTCCCCAAAATTTCTGGGAGACACATATGTTGCATTCTTTAATGCTCTCGAAATAAATCTCAAAATAAGACCATTGTGACACCAAACCCCTTATGGGTGATCAGGATCAACAAAATCATGCAAAATCAAACATTTGTTGGTTGTTATACATGTCAGTCAGATGGCCTTGTGGACTTTACCAAATGTTTATTTCTTCTCTGGAATTCATTTTTTCAGGTTTTTTTTTTTTTTTCGATATCAAAGTTTTTTAAAAAAATTCTGTACCCCAGAATAAAGTTCTAAAGCACAGGTGTCAAACTCAGTTCCTGGAGGGCCGAAGTTCTGCACAGTTTAGTGCAGGGGTCTCAAACTCAAATTGGTGGGGGGCCATATCAGTGACTGACAATTCATACTGTAGGAGGGGCATTTATACATTCAAGCACAAGAAAAACGTGGAAACCTGATATAATTGATGCACTCAGACATTCTTCCCCAGAGTATCAAAGCTCCTTTTTGTTTCTTGTTGTACATATTAAAGGGATAGTTTAAAATGCTATGAAAATACTGCACTTTAATAATAACGGTCATTATAATAATTATTATTATGTCCCAATCAATTGTTGCTTAACCAAAAGCTTAACAGATAGTGTAAGACAGCTGAAAACAGTTTGGGAAACTTTATTGACTTTTTTTATGGAAGCAATTGTTCTTCTCAATATCTTTCTTTTTTTGAAACTACAACAAAGAGGGGAAAAGTATGTATATATTCACATTTACTTTAACAATTCAGCCAGCAGTACAATTTTTCTAATGCACATTTTTTATATAAATCTTAATATGCATATGCAATATGCCATTTAGATCAAATATTAGCTAAATGATCATATTTACACTTCCAGCATAAAGTGTAAGCCATGAAAAAGTGTTTTTACAACAAAATATTGGCGTTATAAAACTGATTATAATCAAATGACCCTTGAATATTTACAAAAATAGAGCTTTATTAAAAAAAGAGCACTTACGGACATATATTTTAACGTTTAAATCAGCCCCAGAAATAATCTGCATGTGCGATCGCACACTGAGAGAAACCGAGGGTAACCTGAATATATATTACAATACTTTAAATGTCCAGAAGGTGGGGGGTGGGGGGGGGGGGTCAAAACCACAAGTGGCTATAACAATGCACAACAATGATAGATGTTCAAAAATATATGTTTTGTTGAGCCGAGTCTCGTTATATTTTTGATGCCAGTTGCGGGCTAAAGGGAGGAGGAGGGGGTGCGCAAATGGCCAGCAGTTTGAGACCCCTGGTTTAGCGTTTAATTAAACACATCTGATCAAACTTAAGTTCTTTTTTTTTTTTTTTTTGTAAACTTTATTTATTGAACACAAGTGAATAGCATTCGTTGTATACAAATGTCCAATTTCAGCTTTTTTTTTTTCTCAAACACTTTTGTAAACATTTAACCCCAAATCCCCCCACCCATACATACACATAGCCAGTCTTTTTGTAAAACATATAACAGATGATGGAGTGATAAAAAATAAATAAATAAATAATAATAATTAGAATAATAAAACAAAATAATAATAATAATAATAAGTTACAACAACAATAATGTGCTACCTACTTCTTGGTTATTGTGGTTTTAGTTGTGCTGAGGTTGGACCAATACGTCTAGTTTAGGGCATGACAATACCGGAGTAAAAATGCTAAAGTGAAAGCTAATTCTGACCATAAAATGATTTCTTAAATAATCACTTCAAGCGGTGTTAAATCATCAAAATAATTTAATAATGGCCTCCAGTGAATATAAAACTTGTGAGATGATCCTCTTAGAGAAAACTTAGTCATATCTAATTTCAGAAGACTTAACATGTCCTGTAACCAGACTTTGATTGAGGGTGGTTGGGGTGATTTCCACATTGAAAGAATTCTTTTGCGGGCAACAAGGGAAGGAAAATGCGATGACATTATTTTGAATGTTTGTGACATGATAGTCATCTGGGGGTTTTCCAAAAATAGCGATATGAGGGTTTGGGTTTAGATTAATGTCTAATGTCTGAGATTGCCTTGAAAAATAACCACCAGAATTCAGACAATTTGGGGCAGGACCAGAACATGTGAGTGAGGTTGCATGGGGTCTGTAAACACCTATTACATTTGTTATCTAATTTGTCAGGATAGAGCTTTGAGAGTTTCTCTTTGCTAAACTAATTGAGTTCTTGAGTCTTGTTTGAAACCTACAGGTAATATTGCAGTCACAATAGAGTCTGAGCTTGCGAAATTCGGTCGTATGGTGCTGCAAAAAGGGGCATGAATAAACAAGACGATTAGACATAAAAAAGTAAGCGATTGGTCCATATTTTAAAATTCTGTACAGAGAGGTCATGTTTTGGTCTTCGATTGGTCTCACGCAGTCACGTGATGTAGGTCTGCTGCATTCGCTCACGTATGAATGGAAGTCTATGGGAAGAAAAGTGCAGTGTGATCGCAGCTTAAGTGTGTTGAAGCAGGGTTGCAACTAAACTATGCAGGGCTGCGGCCCTCCGGGAACTGAGTTGGACTCCCCTGTTCTACAGGTTTAAAATTACATGTTAAAAGTGATACAATTCCAATTTTAAGCTTCCAGTAGCCTCCATCTTATGTTCCTCTTTTTGCAAATCAAAAACCATCAGACTATATCACACCTTTTCCTTTCCCAACAGTTCTAGTTGATCAATATTCTTGGGATTTCTACTCCAAACTTCTGTCTTCTCTTACTACATACAGTATGAAAAAAGGAAACTACGCAAAGACTGTGGGAGGGAAAGATATTGAGAAAGGAGGGGAAAAGGCAAAGCAAAGAAGTGGAAGTGAATCAGGGAGGGTAATTTGTCACCATGGGGACATGTCAGCCAAACGAGCCCATCTCATTTCCTGTTGACTGCAGGAATCCAAGCCCCTGGTCTTCTTCGTGTGATAGATTTTACCTAGTTTAATTGGCGTAAAACACTGCATTCCCCTCTCGCTCTCACACATTTTCATACCTCAAATAGCCAAATCGCTCAGCCCCAAACAACATCTCATAATTCCACCAGAAATGCAGCTCGTTACAAACTGCTCTCTTTGGTTTGCGGCTTTTGTTTGTGTAAATAATGATGCTCTATGAAGAAAAAATTCAGAGAAGGAGGGGGGGAAAGTGAACTTCTTTTAGACTCTGGCAGTGCATCTCATTCGCTTTCTGATTTCTGCCTCCATGTGTTTTAATTAGCGCCCAATAAGGCATTTCTGTCCTACGCCCATTGCGGTACCTTTAGTGAGATGCAATGTGTGTGTGAGATCTGCAGCAGACAGCAGGAGGTCTCAGAGCTGGTGGGTGTATGTGTGGGTTGGCCATATTCATTTACCACACCGCTGTCTTTGTAGCAACACAACGAAAGCTAAATACATCGCACATTGAAGTCGGTTTCGATAGTAACCCAATAAATGCAATCTTAATGTTTTTAAAGGCAGTTTCCCTTCATTAAGGTGACCGGAGAACTGACTGCACTGATACACACAGAGAGAACTGACATACTGCCATCTGGTGGTGTGTTTGAGTATTTCAATGAGTTTGCCCTTCAATTTAACCATGCTTTAGACCTGCAGAATTAAACCTTTTATTTTTTTTTAAGTAATACAGTATTGGCTTTGTAACTCCGATGAGGCAGCAGCTATTAAAAACCCATATTATATTGAAATAAAACAAATTAATTATGCTCTATAAATTCCATAAAATCATCCCACACAGCAATATTTTTTATGATCTTTTAAAGGTGACTTCTCACTGTCGTTCTGGTGAATTTCATCAGCTTATTATATTATGGCAAGGGGGAAAAATGGCCATAAAAATATAGAAAGGTTGTCCTTATTGTTCTTGTGGCTGTTGTTTGGTTTTAAAGGTCTTTACTTCACTTTTGGTTGAATATACCAACAAAAAAAAATGAAGGGAAGTATGATAGAACTGTCATTTCATTAAAAATATGTCACAATAATTACATATTACATCATGCTACATGAAAATAACCTATGCTACATGAAAATTTGTTTCTGTTAAAGGTTTTGTGAAGTGCTTTAAAATATGCATTCTTTCTAAACACGAAAAGAGGGTGGGACAAAGTGTAGCTCCTCCCCCTTTTTAAAACCTGCCAAAAGCATTTTATTTTATCACCGCTCTGCCAGTGAGAGTGGGTGAGCCCAAGAGCATCAAATGAAAAGCAAATGAGAGGCTTTTTAAAGGGGGCGGGGCATGTCAGATACTAGAGACCATTTGATTGGTTAGGATTTAATGAGAAACTGTAGTATGAGGTAACATGAATACAATTGTTGATCCATTCAGGCAGAAGTGACAAACTACACGCTTTACATGTTTATATCAGTTTTTATATCTTCTAAACGTGAGTTTTGTCACTGTTTTGGTGCACACTAGCTTATATATATCTTGAAAAACGAGCAATACTGATACTAACATCTAATAAACTTTATTTTAATTTCATGGGACCTTTAATAGCTACTTTTGCAATCAAACGCTGTAATTTGACCTCTTTCCAGTTGTACCAAAGCCTTGGAGTTAGTGGGATTTATTTAAGGTTGGTTTTAAATAATAGTTTCATTGATTGAATTAGAATGATCAAAAGTTGAACACACAAGTCTTGATAGAGAAGTAGAAATACACTACCTGACAAAAGTCTTCTCGTCAATCCTATTTGTAAGAGTAACAAATAATAACTTGACTTCTAGTTGATCATTTGGAAAAGTGGTAGAAGGTAGACTTTTCTGATTAATCATCTGTTGGACTGCATCCCAATCATCACAAATACCTATAAGACCTATTGGAACCAGCATGGACCCAAGATTCTCACAGAAATCAGTCAAGTTTGGTGAAGAAAAAAATCATGGTTTGGGGTTACATTCAGTATGGGGGCATGCAAGAGATCTGCAGAGTGGATGGCAACATCGACAGCCTGAGGTATCAAGACATTTGTGCTGCCCATTACATTATAAACCACAGGAGAGGGCAAATTCTTCAGGAGGATAGCGCTTCTTCTCATACTACAATCTCCACATCAAAGATTTTGAAAACAAAAATCAAGGTGCTCCAGGATTGGCCAGCCCAGTCACCAGACATGAACATGATTAAGCATGTCTGGGGTAAGATGAAGGAGGAGGCATTGAAGAGTGATCCAAAGAATCTTGATGAACTCTGGGAGTCCTGCAAGAAAGCTTTGTTTGCCATTCTAGATGACTTTATTAATAAGTTATTTGAGTCATCGCAGAGATGCACTTTTGTCAGGTAGTATACGTACATACATACGTACATAAATACATACATGCACTTTACATCTGATAATAGTTTATGCAGGCTGTTAATTACTTTCTTGATTTGTTAGATATTTAAATCCTAAACTGTGTTAAATGTTTGCTTTAATTAAGAATTTTTTTTAGAGGATATAAAAAAATCAATACATATTATACATTTAATTCATTAATTATTAACCCAATTCACAGTAATTTATGCACACTGCTTATCTAACTTAATGGAGGCTTAAATGTATCTACTAATATCCAAGACGTGTGCACATGCTGATTTAAACTTCATTAATTCACAACAGCCGAAATAACAAGATCCTGCAAGAACGCTTTGCCATTCCAGATGACTTTATTATTAAGTTATTTGCGTCATTGCAGAGATGTATGGATGCAGTCCTCCAAGCTCATGGGAGTCATACACAATATGAATTATATTTCCACTGCATCATGACTTTATATTCTATACTGTACATTATTTATGTTAAGTGACAAGACTTTTGTCTAAGCAAAGTCAGACCTTACTGTCCTAATTAAATAATTAAAACTCAAAACATGATCATATTTTATTTTGGTAAAATAAGTGTAATCTGGAGGCCTTTGCCTTTCATATAAGCCACTTCTGATACCAAATGATCAACTTGAAGTCAAGTTATTATTTGTTTTTCCTAAAACTTGGATAGGCGACAAGACTTTTGTCAGGTTTAAAATTCAGTTTCAAATAAATGCTATGATTTTGAACATTGTTCATCAAAGCACGTGGAAAAATAACTGTAATGCTTTACAGAAAACTGTTAAACACCAAATAAAATATTTTAAAACTTGATAATAATCATAATATAAATGAAATCATATCAGTCATTATAATTATTTCTGAAGGATCGCTTAAGACTTGAGAGTTATGATGTTGGAAATGTAACTTTTCACCACATAAAAGTAATTGAATTTAGATGTTTTCTTTAAAGCAGGTACATAACACCAACCTCACAAAGAATAACAATTAAAACCTAAATACAGTATAGTTCCCTGAAGGAATGCCAATGCATAAAACCTGTTTAGACTTTTATGCATGAACATAAAACATAATAGATAACCAGAAAGCTTATAAAGACCTGCTGAGTTTAATGGCTTGCACATTTGTTAATATATTTTCAACTCTCAAATCGTATAAAGCTCTCTCTGTCAGTCCTCAGAAATGTATTTTACACCAGACTGCAGCATGTCTGTTACACAACCCAACCTGACCAGCTGCAGAGCCAGTGACAGACAGCAAACCTCAGGGCTTTTTACAATTATTAAAAATGACTCAGCTAGACTTCGTGTAACCCTTCTGTTCACTAGCCTTCAATAATGCACAAACACATATTTATACTACAAGGACGCTTTAATTACTGAGCTTGTAATTGGTTTGGAGGGGAGAAGTACAGGAAGAGGATGATGCACCATCTTTAGTGTAGTATGTGGTGTGTGTGTGCGCGTGTGTTCACAGGCAATGCGCTCTGCACACAATAATCCAGCGAAGGCCTTGGGCACAGACATCTGCTTTCTAATGACAGTTAATTAGATGCTGTTGAGCGCAATCAGAAGCAGTCGGCGCTAATAAACTGGGACTCAGTGTGTGTGCAGTGTTTCTGGGTGTGTGAGAGAGACTGCAGGATGAGGGCTTTGATTTAGACGAGTCACACTCCAAGAGTCAGTGGCATCTTCTGTCGGCTGGCGACAGTCAATTCAGCCTCACATATTGCAGTAGAGAGCATTGAGGAACTAGTGCAGTAATGGCATTGATGTTGAGCTTAAATACATGCTGATGAATTGATGGAGAATCTGACCTAATCTTTATCTAAATTGAAGTTCATATATGTAGAGCTAAAATGATTGTATATGTATTTAAAAAATGTTTTCACAATATCAATATGTCTTATTTAAAATGCTTCAATCTAGTAACAGTTGTTTTGTTTGCTTCTCTGTTTATCATCCCTCCTTCCATTCATCCATCAATCTACTGTGAAATCCATCAATCTCGTAGCTATATTTATGTCAAATGTAGTTGTCCATCATCCATCCATCCATCCATCCACCCGTTCTTGCATCTATCTCCCTGTCAGTGCATCCATCCATTCATCAGTCCCTCTGTCTGTTTGTTCATCCAGCTATCCGTACATCCCTAAGTTCTTTTTTCCATCCATCCATGCATCAGTGCATCTGTCTGTCTGATATCCAGCTGTCTTTCTGGCTGTCTGTTCATCCATCTATCAATGCATCTGTCATTTCATTTGTCCATCCATCCATCCCTCCGTCCATCTGTCCATCAATCCATCCGATCTTCCATCCATTCACCCACCCGTTCTTCCATCCATACATTCATCCACCCACCCGTTCTTCCATCTATGTCTCTGTCATTGTATCCATCCATTCATCAGTCATCTATCTGCTTGTTCATCCATCCATCCACCCGTTCCTCCATCCATTCACCCGTTCCTCCATCTTTCTCCCTGTCAGTGCATCCATCCATTCATCAGTCCCTCTGTCTGTTTGTTCATCCAGCTATCTATACATCCCTTAGTTCTTTTTTCCATCCATCCATCCATTCATCCATACGTCCGTGCATCTGTCTGTCTGATATACGTCTGTCTTTCTGGCTGTCTGTTCATCCATCTATTAATGAATCTGTCACTTCATTTGTCCATCCGTCTATCCATCCATCCACCCACCCGTTTTCCATCCATCTATCCACCCACCCGTTTTTCCATCCATCCATCCATCCATCCATCCATCCATCCATCCATCCATCCATCCATCCACCCATCCATCCACTCGTTCTTCCATCTATCTCCCTGTCAGTGCATCCATTCATCCATGCATCCATCCCTTCGTCCATCCATCTATCAATGCATCTGTCATTACATCCGTCCATCCGTTCGTCTTTCTATCCATCCATCCATCCATCCATCCACCCATTTTTCCATTTGTCTATCCAACCACCCATTCTTCCATTCATCCATCCACCCATTCATTCTTCTATTTATCCATCCATCCATCCATCCATCCATCCATCCATCCATCCATCCATCCACCCACTCGTTCTTCCATCCATCCATCCATCCACCCACCCGTTCTTCCGTTCGTCTATCCAACCACCCATTCTTCTATTCATCCATCCACCCATCCATTCTTCTATCCATCCATCCATTAGTGCATCCATCCATTCATCAGTCCCTCTGTCTGCTTGTTTGTCCATCCATCCCTCAGTTCTTTTTTTCAATCCATCCATCGCTAAAATGAATAGAATTATCATCTACTGTATTTACTACTTTATCTAGAAATGCATACAACTTTCTTTTTTTTCTTTGTCTAAATAACAATAGATATAAGTCGTAACTATATAAATATAGTAACATAAGTATAGCAACACTAATATGTATTTATTTGTTTAGATAGTGTATTGTTGATGTTTGCCAGGGTGTTGCTATGCAGATGCTGAAATGTTCGGCTTGGCTTTTTATGCAGTTGCTAAGATGTTCTGGGTTATTGCCAGGTTGTTGCTAATGGCTGCTAAGCTTAACTTATGAAATGTTCTGGTTAATTGTGCTCTGGCCTGTTGGTAGAAGCTATTACAATGAGTGCCAAGAAGTGAAGTGCTGAAGTTTTCTGTCATTCTATTTGCAACGCAGGTTTAGATGCCAATGCTTTATTTGGTTTTTAGGGCTTATTTCAATGCAACTATTCTTATTTAGTTGTTATTATTTGAAGGTTATGAGGTAACCAGGGTTTTGCAAATGGTTTGTTAAGGCTTTCTAAGCAGTTGTTGCTGTATGATTGCTAGAATGATTGCTAGAGTGATACTGAGCCATGTGTGGTTGTGGATGGTTCATAATGTGTTATAGGTTATTGCTTTGTGCTTGTTAAAGATTTCTGAGTGATTTTTTTTATTGCAATCGGATGTGGTTGCTAGGGTCCTCTGAGTGGTTACTAGTCAGATTTGCACTTCTAAGATTAATGCTTATAGGGGGATACATTTTCCTCATATCCCTAATCCTGAGTGCGTGCAGTAGAAATAATCAATCTTGTGACCACACACAGGCTAAAACCTATGTTTATTCTCAGTACAGTTATAATAATCAATCCTCGTCCTCTGGATCCTCATCAAATGTTCATTGTGTTTCATTTCTGGTATCCTCTGGATGGATTAAGATCATCCGTCAATGAGCGGTTATGTCCTGATCACACGGCAGTAATTGCATTTCAGGGAAGAACTTAAAGGACCCCAACTCTGATTACATGCCATAATCCCCTTATTAGCTGTGAGTTATGCTAACAGACGTCCCGTACTGCTCTGAGGGGGTTTAGTATGGTGAATGTTCCTCCACTGATCCCACGTCAGTTTCATCCTCATAATGCTGCCTTGTAAACACAGTAATAACATGACTTAATGAAAGGTCTTTCTATATTTATTGCTTGCTTTTTTGTCTCTGTGAACTGATTTGTAACTTTTAATTAAGATTTCACCAATTTTACACAGCATCTCTTTGCAGATGAAGCTGAGGTCCAACTTACAGATGTTTTGTTCATATTTTGAAGTATTTTGGAGGGTTTATGTAAAGATTTATATCAGTCCCTAATTGAAATTTTACAATTTAAGACGCTACATGGCATTTTACTTACTGCTTTACAGACAGTGTTCACTTCTGCTAAAGCTTTCATGTTCAGGTAAAGTTGAAAATTATTCTCATTTTACACTCATACCTTTTAGTTTTAAATAGGGCCGTCCTTGTTAACATGTTAACATGACTAATTCAAAATTCTTAAGACATTAATAATATTTAATGCAAATGATGTAAATAAATTAATAAATCAAGCAAATTTGCATCAGGAATATAATTTATTTCATGCATTTACACAGCCAAACCAAATACATGATAAAATGGTAGTCAAAACATGTCAATATTTAATAACCATATTAACCTCTCTGACACATTGTATTTATGCACATAAACATTGTTTTCACACACATCCAGTTTTTTTTTTTTTTTGCAAAGTGCTTTACATAAACAGGAATAAAAGAGACACGTATAAAAGGAAAAAATATATAGACAAATAGTATAAAAACAGATAAAAACTGATTAAAATGTGTTAAAACAGGTTATTAAAGAATGAAAAAGAATAGAAAAACATAATAATGCGATCTGTTGGTCCGTAGCACAGTGCTTATTCAGTAAAGGCACAGCTAAACAGATGTGTTTTCAGTCTGGATTTGAATGTGCCTAATGTTGGAGCACATCGGATCATTTCTGAAAGCTGATTCCAGCAGCGGGGGGGCATAGAAGCTGAATGCCGATTCACCCTGCTTTGACTGAACCCTTGGAATTTCTAGTTTATATGATCCTAAAGATCTGAGTGATCTATTAGGTTTGTATTCAGTCAGCATATCTGTAATGTATTGAGGTCCTAGGCCATTTAGTGATTTATAGACAAGTAATAATATTTAAAATCTATTCTGAATGTAACTGGAAGACAGTGTAATGACCTGAGGACAGGTGTGATGTGCTCTGATTTTCTGGTTCTGGTCTGAATCCTGGCAGCAGCGTTCTGGATGAGCTGCAGCTGTCTGACTGTCTTTTTTGAAGGCCAGTGAAGAGTCCATTACAGTAATCCACCTTGCTGCTGATAAAAGCATGAACAAGTTTCTCTAAGCCTTCACTGGAAACAAAGCATCTAATTCTTGCAATGTTTTTGAGATGGTAGTAGATTTAGTTACTGCTTTGACATGACTATTGAAACTCAGATCTGACTTCAGAATCACGCCAAGGTACGCAAGGTACGCATTCACCTTGAGAACCTCATCTCTGTTCCCAAATGCAATGACTTCAGGTTTCTCTTTGTTTAACTGAAGAAAGTTTTGACACATCCAACTGTTTATTTCATCAATGCATTGGCAGAGGGTGTCAATGGGGCTGAAGTCATTAGGCAGTAAGGCTAAGTAGATGAGTGTCATCAGCAAAGCTGTGGTAGGAGATTTGGTTCTTTCTCATTATTTGGCTCAGTGGGAGCATATAATGGTTGAACAGGAGAGGTGCCAGAATTGAGCCTTGTGGCACTGCACATGTCATGGGTGTCCACTTTAGAATGAATTTAGGATTCTAAACCCTGATCTGGCTTGCAATTCCACTTCCAATGCCCTTACTTAAGAGTTCTGGTATACAGTATGTAGGAAAATAATTTGCACTATACCAGTCAGTGTTCAACAGTAAGTCTATTGCCATACTTTAGATTCTAGACTACCCCAAAAAAAGTAGTATGGTACAGATAAACGTTTTACATTGAAAACAAAAATGATTGCGTGCTGTACTCAACCATACCATTTGTTTGAAATGAACCATTACTATTTACGAATGAATCTAATCTGAATGAATCTACAACTTGACTTTCTATGAAAAAAATACCTACATTTACCACTGGAAAAAAGAAAAGAAAATACAGTTGGGATAATCTAGCACAAACAGGAAATTATGACAATTCTCAAATTTGAATTAAGCAAATGACGAGCATTGACGTTTACGAATAGATTCGTTCAAAAGTATGGCTCTTCTCAGCAGGCGTCTTGTGAACCCAGGTAACCGTGAGACTGATTGATCCTCAGCAGAATCGAGTTTTACTCTCCTTGCTTTCTTTTTCCGCCCTTGGACTGTCCTCATTCCTTTTTCCCATCCTTCACCAAGACTTTTTTCCTCTTGACTCAGTTTTCAAGCGTCTCTCAGCACATTCAAGCCTGGTTACACACTCGCATGCTGTTCACACATTAAATGCGATTGCAGAGAGGAGCATCCAGCTTCTCCACACCTGCCTAATGCAGTGTGCCACAGATCAGACACAGAAAAAAAGAGTGTTTCATTTCTTCTTGCTTAGTAGGACGAGCGGTTTCAAGTTTGGCAGAGTTCCTTTAAAAGTTATTTTCTGAGTTGTCGGTTCTCAGTTCAGTTGTCAACTTTTTAATGATTCAATCACAAAACGAGTCTGACTTAAACCACTGTTTGTTTCATAAATCTTACTCACCGAATCAGACATTATGGTTCACTTTTTGTTTGTTTTTGCTAACATGTGATAAAACTATAGATTGTAGATATTCATTCATTCATTCATTGTCTTGTCGGCTTACTCCCTTTATTAATCCGGGGTCGCCACAGCGGAATGAACCGCCAACATATCCAGCACGATTTTACGCAGCGGATGCCCTTCCAGCCACAACCCATCTCTGGGAACATCCACACACTCATTCACACTCATACACTACGGACAATTTAGCTTACCCAATTCACCTGTACCACATGTCTTTGGACTGTGGGGGAAACCGGAGCACCCGGAGGAAACCTACGCGAATGCAGGGAGAACATGCAAACTCCACACAGAAACGCCAACTGACCAGCCGAGATTCGAACCTGCGACTCAGCGACGTTCTTGCTGTGAGGCAACAGCACTACCTACTGCGCCACTGCGTTGCCCAGATTGTATATATATATATATCATATAAATATCTATATGCTGTGGGGGAAATTTGTATTGAACCTCTTCTTGACTTTTCAATTTTAATGGTGCTGTTGACTTTTGTTGGTAACAACCAAAGAAATCCATATATGCAAAGAAAACAAAGCTAATTAGTTTTACAAATGGAGTTACGTGTAATAAAATAAAATGACATAGAGAAAAAGTATTGAACACATGAAGAAATGGAGGTGTAGAAAGGCAGTGAAAACCCAGACAGCAGCTGAAATCTCTCTAGTTATTTAGCAACCGTCTGCTCTTTGTCATTGTAAATTAATATTAGCTGCTTCAGTCCAACATCTACATTAGCAGGATGATGAAGATGAAACCGGGGTGGACATTTCAGCAAGACAATGATGCAAAACACAACCAAGGAAACTCTTGAATGGTTTCAGAGAAAGAAAATGAAGCTGTAGAATGGCCAACCAATCACCTGATGTGAATCCAATAGAAAATACAAAATAAAGATCAGATTTGATAAAAGAGACCTACAGAACCATCAAGATGTTTACACTCTGTTGAAGTCTGTAAAAAAAGTCACACCTGAGCAATGCATGTGACTTTATTCTCCATTTGAGAGGTGTATTTAAGCTGCCGTCACCAAAAAAGCCTTAGTACTACTTTTCTCCACTGTATGTGACAATATTTGTAACTTTATAGTTTTATCAGATGCATATATGCCAAAATATATGGACAAAACCAACAAACGAGTAGGGTTAAAATGTGATAATATTGGTGGTAATACAGGGCTAATACTCCCGTGGTTGGGTCTGTCTACATATTGCCAAATGTAGGCTGAAACAGTGTGCAAATATGACAAGAAACTTAAAATATATACTATTGGCGACTGTCAAAAAATGTGTACGTTTGTCAAACGTTTACAGCAACAAACAATTTAGAAACAAGTTGAAATTCAGATTCATCAGTGAATCATTACTGTAAGTGCCAAACACAAAATATTAAAGCCCATAAAATCAATCAAAGTTTTTGTCACATTATACTCCAGTTGAGTAGCTTGAGGCATTTTTGAAGGACTTTAAATAATTAAAAATGTACTTTTAATTACTGTTTCCTGTGGTAACTGTGAGGTCATTGGCTTATATATGTGGTTCATTCTTTAACAGCCACTTCTGTCATGACGGTCAATGTGGTCATGCTCACAATGTTCCTGATGCGTTTTTCTTCTCTGAATCTGGACTGGATAAAACTCGATTAGCTGAGAGAGCCAATGAGTCTTTATGGCAGCTGTCACCTTCCATTTACCTCATAAGACCATTGATCAGGCAGACTTATGGAATGAGATATTAACACTGCAAGATGATCACACGATGGCTGCGTTTGTGTGTTGCTGCGTGCATGTGTAACTCTGTGTCTGTTAGATTGGCGAGAGCGGAAAGTAAGAGACACCATCTGGTGTGAATAATTCTTATAGAGGACATTTATATTGGTGACATAATGAAGTGGAGATTGAGCCATTATCTTTGTCTGTATTTCTAAACCATGCCAAATTATTCAAGAGGGTTCTGGGAAGGCCTGCCGTATATTATATACAGTCCCAGCTGCAGCGCTCTGCTAACAGAGAATGAACTCAAACTGCCAAACTACACAGTCGTATGGATTTTCATTATGAGGTTCATCGTTTCTCATTCAAGTCTTTGAGTTTGACCAATTGGTCATTGGTTTTGGTGAGGTTTTAGAGATAGAGATCGGTTTTACAATCATTAATCGATCATTATTTTTATCTTATGAAATTGGCGATACATTTCTGATGTTAAATCTATACTGTTTAATCTAAATGAATACAAAATTGTTTTAAACATTACATTGCTGCATGACAGAAATGTATAAGAAATTTGCTAGCAGATTTAAATATCAGGTGTTAACTGATATATTGAGCATATATCACTGATGGATTTCTTTAATTGTTACCATGGTGGTATTGTTTTTAATTTATCTAGGATAAACAATGTAATTTTCACGTTACTAAGCATACTGTATGTTTTAATAAATATAAGTGGTATGCAAATTAAGATCACCCTAAACATCTCTAAGATTCTTAAAAACCTACCTGCAAAGCTACAGCACTTTAAAATTGCAAGCACTCGTGTAAAAATTCTGTAAAATCAGGATGCTTTCAAAAATAATTCATACATACAGTTAAAATCAGAACTATTAGCCCCCCTTTCATTTTTCTTTTTTATATATTTCCCAAATGATGCAAGGAAAATTTTCAAAGTATGTCTGATCATATTTTTTCTTCTGGAGAAAGTCCTATTATGTTTTATTACGGCTAGAATAAAAGCAGTTTAAATTTTTTTAAAAACCATTTTAAGGTCAATATTATTAGCCCCCTTAAGCTATATATTTTTTCGATAGTCTACAGCACAAACCATCGTTATACAATAACTTGCCTAATTACCCTAACATGCCTAGTTAACCTAATTAACCTAGTTAAGCCTTTAAATGTCACTTTAAGCTGTATAGAAGAGTCTTGAAAAATATCTAGTCAAATATTATTGACTGTCATCATTCATGCATTCATTTTCTTTTCGGCTTAGTCCCTTTATTAATCTGGGGTCGCCACAGCGAAATGAACCGCCAACTTATCCAGCATTTGTTTTACGCAGCGGATGCCCTTCCAGCCGCAACCCATCTCTGGGAAACATCCATACACACTCATACGCTACAGACAATTTAGCCTACTCAATTCACCTGGACCGCATGTCTTTGGACTGTGGGGGAAACCGGAGCACCCGGAGGAAACCCACGCGAACGCAGGGAGAACATGCAAACTTCACACAGAAACGCCAACAGACCCAGCCGAGGCTCAAACCAGCGACCTTCTTGCTGTGAGGCAACAGCACTACCTACTGCGCCACTGCGTTGCCCTTACTGTCATCATGGCAAAGATAAAATAAATCAGTTATTAGAAATGAGTTATTAAAACTATTATGTTTAGAAATGTGTTGAACAAAATCTTTTCTTCGTTAAACAGAAATTGGGGAAAAAATAAACAGGGGGGCTAATAATTCTGACTTCAACTGTACAATTTATTTATCAATTAACTTTTATTAACTAAATCAAATCAACATTCGGGATGACCACACTTGGTACACTTGCCCATAGTTTTCCAGGTAGCTTTGCAGGTAGGTTTTTTGAAGCATCTTAGAGATGTTGCCAAAGTGCTTTTGGATTTAGTTTGTCTCAGAGTTTGTTCTGTTTCTTCATGTCATTTCAGAAAGACTGAAAGATGATCAGATCAGATCTCTATGTGGAGAGCTGGATGTTGTCAGACTCTTTGTGGAGACAATTATCTTACTGTATAATTACGACTTTAAACCTTTTTTGGGGTGAAAAACTAGTGGCCAGACATTTGCACAGTCCTGTAAATTCACCAATTACCTAGAACAGTCTTTCTCAACCATGTTCCTGGAGGATCACCAGCTCCATGTCTCCCTAAACACGACTGATTCAGATCATCAACTCATCAGCAGAGACTGGAAGACCTATAATGGGTGTGACAGACAAAGGAGACATCCAAAACATGCAGTGTTGGTGGTCCTCCAGCAATGTGGTTGAGAAACACTGACCTAGAATATGTAGAAATAAATTAGAAAATAGGTCAGTATGAATAAATCAAAACTTAAAAATCCTCAGTCAACATACATGCTATGGATTATGTGGCCAATACATAATATTGGCCAAAATGAATAAATCAAAACTCTAATTTGCTGACAACCTGTATATAACTGCATATCTCACACACCCGGAATGGTACAGTACAGTAACAGTAGATGTACTGTATCATTGTTCTAGAATATGCAAAACTAAAAATCCAGTATCATGTGATATGGATAAAGCTCTAACATTGGCCTCAGCTTATACTGTACCAGTATATTTTTTCCAGTTAATTTAAGACTCAAATGGGGCAGTTATCCCTGTAATAAACATTGACAATCAAGAACAAGTTAAGAGCGAGTGTTAAGTGAGGCCAGTTTTTTTTTTGTATGTGTTTGTTTAGGTTTGCTATGCTTCACAAAATGAAGCAGTGCAGGTTTTGCTTACTGAGGGCTGAGCCATGCTTTCACTGTTAATGTCTCAAACACACACACACACACAATGCACATGTGTGGATGGGCTCCCCTCTGCTGGCTTGACTAATTGGCTGTGCAATGCTGAGGGAGGTGTTTAGAGTCAGGGTTGTGCAGCTGCAGTCTCGTAGTGATAAATCAGTGTTCCTCCTGATCTATGAGCCTCTGTCTGCTCGTACGCAACGGCCCGTCCCTGCTCAACACCTGTCTTGTTCCCTCACCGACACGCATGGTGTATGCAGTACTTAAAAGCCAGAATTTTGTGTTTTTTTCTCTCTCTCTCTCTTTATTTCCTGTTTTTGGAGACCATATTGAAAGTCGAATTAAACCTGGAAATAAATGAAAAGGCTTTGCGAAATAAACAGAAATACGCAAGTTTATATTAAAAATGATTCATTTGTGCATTATGTCAAATCCTTAAAATTTGTCAATCGAAGGTCAAAAAACCTTTTAATATTCTTCTAATGTACACTGCAGCATCAACTTTTATCTTAGAGTGTCTGAAATGGTTTGTTAAAGAACTCGGTCTCACTAAACCCTGCCTTTTAGAGAATATACACTGCTCTGATTGGTCAGATGGCCCAGTCTAATTTGTCTGCTACTACTACACTGCTAATCACATACAAAATTGGCCATTTCCAAATCTACATTTTTCTATGTTTTCTTATGGTCATAAACATACATAACCTTTACTGTTTATGGCTTTAGTAACCAACAAAGCTATTTAATTGTAAAAAACTTTTATATAAATATTTTATTTGTACAGTTAAAAAAAGTCAACAATGCACATAAACCATCCACATGTGTGTGTGTGTGTGTGTGTATATATATATATATATATATATATATATATATATATATATATATATATATATATATATATATATATATATATTTCCCAGTAATGGGTTGCAGCTAGAAGGGCATCCGCTGTGTAAAACATATGCTGGATGAGTTGGCGGTTCATTCCGCTGTGGCGACCCCTGATTAAAAAAGGGACTAAACCGAAAAGAAAATTAATGAATATATATATTAATATATACAGTATAACTTCAGAATTTGTTATTCTTTACTTTATTTTTCACTTATTTAAATGCCATTCTTGATATGCATGTATGTACTGTATGTATCCTGAGCTCCTGAAAAAAACACACAAATTCCTTGTGTGTTTGAGCACACTTGGCAAACTAAGCTCTTTTTTAATTCAGCTCCAAAGAGGCGTAATGATGTTAGTTTTACAATATAATATGAACCTGAATCTGTGATCTATTTTTAAATCATTTTCTTTGTGAACTGTAAACTTTTCAATGTGTTAACCACACAAACCAAACTCTCCCAGGACTCAAATAGCTACAGCACAAATAGTGTTTAAAACAGCTAGTGTTTGAGGGTCAATTTAAATGCTGTTCACAGACAACCAATGAAGGCATTATGCAAAAGTACTTCATATTTCTCAGTTCATAACATTTATTGTGCACTTTGTATTAAACAATTAAAATAAAATACAAATGAAATCCAATCGAAGCTACTAGGACACATTATAGGTTGGATTTAAACTCATCTTTCTGCTATATCATCTCTGACATGCTCAGAACTTGCAGTACCGTGTCTCTTTTACATAATTTAATGAAAACACGTTGTGTGTTTTTTTTTCTGTGTCATTAGGTTCATTCAGGAGATTGAGTCCCGTATGGGTCCAGCTCAGGCTAAGCAGTGTCAGCTTCGCACCTTCCTCACCTACTACATCAATGACCTGTTCCTCAGTCAGGTCCGCACTGAGACCAATAAGGAAATTGAGGCTGTGACCAAAGCATCCGACCCGCTGAAGATCCTGGCCAACGCTGACACCATGAAAACCCTGGGCGTTCAAAGACCACTCCTACAGGTAGCTCTTTTATTTGATCCCAAAAGAAACGTCATTTTTCTAAACACATAGAAATATAAGCACTATTTTTGGCTCCCTAGCTACTTCCTGCTCTCATTAGTGCCCTTTCATTAGATGATCCATTCATTAGAGCGTTCAAACAGTATTTGCCTACCGGTCAAGTGTACAAAAGCCCGGTCCGATTGTTTTCTCTTCTGAATTACACAGAAGAGTGTGGTTATTTTTTGCTCTTCTCCTTTACTCTCCTGAGAGTACCGATAAAGGCCACCTACCCCCCCTATCACCCTACATCATAATTGGAGCTGAAATTGTGTTTGATCCTGGCTGACCTGGAATCAGCAGTTAAGTGCAGCTCATATAACACACGGTGCACCGCTGTGGAGAACAGCTGCCAGCTGTCCATCTCTCCCATGGCTGCTTCCTGCCGGCACAGGAAGTCCAACCTTTTATTACCATGGAGACTGCTGGATGTGCTTAGTTCATCAGTTAAGGGACTTGCTAGCTCACTTCGCACTTTTATCAGTATTTGCTTGTTTTCTTTTTTCCCCTGAATGTTCCCTGCAAGATAAATGTACTGTAAGTGAGATAATGTTATATTTATTTAGTGCGTAATATATAATTGTAGGTGAGATATATTATATTATTCATTCATTCATTTTCTTGTCGGCTTAGTCCCTTTATTAATCCGGGGTCGGCACAGCGGAATGAACCGCCAACTTATCCAGCACATTTTTTGCAGCGGATGCCCTTTCAGCCGCAACCCATCTCTGGGAAATATATTATATTATATTATATTATATTATATTATATTATATTATATTATATTATATTATATTATATTATATTATATTATATTATATTATATTATATTATATTATTTTATTTTATTTTATTTTATTTTATTTAATTTATTATACTACCTTTTATTTAATTTTATTTTATTACATTATATTTTATTATATTATATTATATTATATTATATTATATTATATTATATTATATTATATTATATTATATTATATTTATTTTATTTTATTTTATTTTATTACATTACATTACATATTTACTTTAATATATTTTATTTTATTATATTATATTATGTTTTATTATATTTTATTTTATTACATTATATTTTATTTTATTACGTTATATTTTATTTGATTATATTTTATTTTATTTTATTACAATATATTTAATTTTATTATATTTTATTATAATATATAATATAATGTTATGTTTCCTTTCCTTTCGTGTCGTAATATTTTATTTTATTATGTAATATTTAGATTTATTGCCCTGAAGAAGTGTGTTCTTCTAAAGACATTTTAACATTTTATTAAATAAAATGTATTTTAATTGTACATTTTAATCTATTAAAATGTATTTGAATAACTTTTGAATGTAAATTTGATTAGAATATTAGATTACATTCTAAAATAAAATACTATTTATGTCACAGTGTTAATTTAGTATTGGGCTAATTTATTATTTTTGTTTTGGTTTAATTTAGCAAAAGTTTTATTAATATTTTGTTAGTTTTTAATACATCTGTTTTAATACATTTTCTTTGAATTTTTAAATTCAGTTAACTTTTCTCCCCAAGTAGCTTCCATAATTTGAGTTGCTTTAAGCCTTTACCAGTGATTTCCGAGTGAAAGTGGTTCCGAGTGAAAGTAAATTTTTCCCACAGTGTAACCCATAATGCCTCTTATGTTTATTTGCATTCCGGTTGTATGCGTGTGCAATTGTGCATACGCATCTGAGTTATTTCAATGTCTTCCTGCGCTCAGAGTCCATGATCTGGTTTATTAACCTCACGAGAAGCTCCCTTTACAAGCAGACGAAGGCAAGAATCCACTAACGTTGAGTGTGATGAGTTTAGCTCTCAGATGAAAGCCGTAATGGGCTCCTTTTACTCTTTAAACTGAAACCTGTCATCTCCAAGTCTTAGCATCGCTTTCATTTTGAGAACAGTGGCAGTTCATTACAGAAGGGAAGGCACGGAAAGCTCACAGCCATTTGTTTACGATTATGATTTCTCCTTAACGAGGACTGCGGCATCTTGCTAATTACCCTGCTGGGCTAATGAGCGACTCTCCGGATAGCGGGAGCTCCATAAAATGCTCTTTTGTTTGGGCTTTCTTTTCGTTTTAATTACCTTCAATCTGAGGTGCATCAGCTTTGCTCCTGACAGCCCATGCGGGGCGTCCCATCCTGACCCGGCGCTTTGTACTGTTTTGTAGAAGCGTTTCTTGGGTCGTGCTCTGTGTGTGTTTGAGAGTTTTTCTCTCTTCCAGGAGCTGTTTAATGAACTCCTTGGTGAAGAGCTTTAGTGATGTTCAGAGTTGTTTGTCTTGTCAAGTGTGTATTTGTGTGTGTTTATTTGTGCCTGTCTTCACAAAGTGTCTGTTGATTTTGCAGTCATGTGGAATGAATTTAAGCACAGTATTCAGAAAGCATTTGTTCAACGTCCAAAATGAACATTTGCCAATCGCCAAATTGGCTTTGGTGAATATATAAATTTTTACTCACCAAATGGTCTGTTACATTTTTACAGGGTTTTTTTTTTTTATGAGAAATTGGCTTAAAATGTACCAAAGGTGGCAAAGGCTTAGCTTCAATATGAGACGTGCCTTGATCAAGTTTCAAGTTTTTCAAGTTTCAAGCTCGCCATGACTGCTTTTATTTACTTTTATTTACATTTAGTTCAGTTTAGTTTTCGTTTAGTTTAGTTAACATTTTTGTTTAGTTTACGTTTACATTTACATTTAGTTTAGTTTAGTTTGCGTTTAGTTTATGTTTAGATTGCGTTTACGTTTAGTTTGTGTTTACGTTTAGTTTAGGTTTAGTTTAGTGTTTGCTTTCGATATATTGTATTTTATTATTTTGTTATATTCTTATATTTTATGTTTTGTTTTGTTACTGTCAATATGCTGTATTTTGTTATTTTGTTATTTAATGTTTTTGTTTAGTTTTTGTTACTTTCAATATGTTGTATATTGTTATATTTAATGTTTTTGTTTTGATTTGATTCGTTTTGTTTTGTTTTGCTACTTTCAATATATTGTATTTTGTTATATTGTTTTTTTTTTGTACTTTCAATATTGTATTTTGTTATATTGTTATATTTTATGTTTTTGTTTTGTTTTTTGTTGTGTTTTTTGTTTTGATTTGATTTGGTACTTTTAATATATTGTATTTTTTTATATTGTTATATATAATATTTTGTTTAGTTTTACTACTTTCAATATATTGTAGATTATTTTATTACTTTCAATATATTGATTTATTTATATTTATATTTTGTTTTACTACTTTTAATGTAATATATTTTAATTTTATTGCTTTCAATATATTGTAATTTATTTTTATTACTTTCAATATATTGTTTTTTATTCTATTTTAAATGTAGTTTTTTTTTTAATAATCGTAATACTACTAATAAATTAAATTTATAAAACTAGATTACACCTTAAAATATAATAATTAATACAATAAAAAGTTGGATTAATTTTTGACTATTTTGAATTTTTTTTTTTATAATTGCATATAAATTATATGCTATATAATTTGCATATAAATTACAACATATAAATATTAAAAAGTGTTTTATCCATTTAATTCATGTTATTTATAATTTAATTCATGATTTCAGTTAAAAATGAAATAATAAAGTAATTTGAATTATTATGATTTAAGCTTACCCCTGTGCATCATTAAGTGCGGAGAGCAAGGCTGTAAAAGCAACATTTATACAGTTTTTTGAAGAACATTTCATCTGAAGTTATCTCGGAACTATAAAACAAAAGTTTTCAAGCTCTATGGACAGGCACCACTGAGAAAGTAGCGAGCTAAAATTGACCCTTCTCTCCAGATTGTCTATTGCCTGTGTGATGCATTGTAGACCAAATGGAGGAGGCAAATGATGCTTAAAGTAGTGCTCTCCTGTGGTCAGGGAAATGATGACGGAGAGACGGGGCCGTGTGTGTGTGTGTTTATGGGTGCATGTCTGTGTACGGCTGGACTGTTACAGCAGGTGTTTTATGAGAATTCAAGCCTGGGAGAAGTGGAGCATTGATCCGTGGGGAACAGGGCTTTTCTTTTAGTTTCACAACATTAAATATACTGCTCTTCGCCATCAGGAACCATGTTAACTCACACACCCGTAAACAGACACTTCAATTTACCTATAATGCTAGCGAAGGAGGAATCTCAGGACAGATTTAATGTCTGTTGTTTTGTCAGCATTTTAAGGCTTTTAAAGTTTTTGTTTGTGTCACCTTTCTTGGTTTGTGACTTCAAAAGCCAAGCTAAAACAGAAAAAAGCCACGCTAATTAAAATGCAGCCACAAAATGAATAGTTGATTGATACTAAAATGACACTGATTTATATGCATTTGTGAAAATACAATAAGGAATTAATAAATATAATAAGAGCAATCATTATTTAGTACATTTATTTTAGTTATAAAAATGCAAACAAAACAAAATGTAAATGTGAACAAAAGATAACAGAAAAATCACAAAATGCAGTTAAATTATTTAAAACATACTGCAATTCCAACTATTTTATCGAGAACTAGCCAAAATAACTTGTATATTGACGTATATTTAAAATATATTATTAAAATTACATGTAATATTGTAATATAAAAATGTAGAAATTCAATTATATTATTCTTATTACTAGTATTAGTATTCTTCTTGTTCTTTTTATTCTTTTTCCTATTCGTAGGCGTAGTCGGACACTGTACAAAAATTGGCTCAACTCAAAATTGTAAGGCAACTTGCTGCAGAGAGAGTTGACTCAACTTTCAACCCAAGTACTGCTATTGACTCGATTAAAGTTGAGTAAACTCAAAAATGTCCTGAAGCTAGTTGCCTTTTTTTTTACAGTGTAGTCGTAGTCATCGTCATAGTAGTCGTAGTCGTTATAGTAGTCGTAGTCATAGTTGTAGTCGTTGTCGTAGTTAGAAGTAGTAGTAGTGGTCGTCACCGTCATCGTAGTAGAAGTAGTGCTATTGACTCTATTTAAGTTGAGTAAACTCAAAATGTCCTGAAGCTGGTTGGCTTTTTTTTTACAGTGTAGTTGTCGCCATAGTAGTCGTAGTCGTAGTCGTTATAGTAGTCATAGTCATAGTTGTAGTCATTGTTGTTGTAGTTAGTAGTAGTAGTAGTAGTCATCATCGTGGTAGTAGTAGTCGTAGCCGTGGTAGTAGTAGTAGTGCTATTGACTCTATTTAAGTTGAGTAAACTCAAAATGTCCTGAAGCTGGTTGGCTTTTTTTTTTTTTTTTACAGTGTAGTCATAGTCGTCGTCGTAGTAGTCGTAGTTGTTATAGTAGTCGTAGTCATAGTTGTAGTCATCGTCGTTGTAGTTAGTAGTAGTAGTAGTAGTCATCATCGTGGTAGTAGCAGTCATAGTAGTAGTACTGCTGTTGACTCTATTTTATGTCCTGAAGCTGGTTGGCTTTTTTTTTACAGTGTAGTCATCATCATAGTAGTCGTAGTCGTTATAGTTGTCATAGTTGGAGTAGTCATTGTCGTAGTTAGTAGTGGAAGTAGTAGTAGTAGTCATCATCGTGGTAGTAGTAGTCGAAGTCGTCGTTGTAGTAGTAGTAGTCGTTGTAGTACAGCTATTGACTCTATTTAAGTTGAGTAAACTCAATGTCCTAAAGCTGGTTGGCTATTTTTTTACAGTGTATTCATAGTCGTCATCGTAGTCGTCGTCGTAGTTGTACTCGTCGTCATCCTTGTCATAGTAGTTAGTAGTTAGTAGTTAGTAGTAGTAGTAGTAGTAGTAGTAGTAGTAGTCATAGTTGTAGTCGTCATCGATGTTGTCGTAGTCGTCATCGTATTATTATTTTTTTTTTTAATAATAATAATGATACACAAAATAATATGTATTATTAAAGATATGTACTTTAACATTTTTTAAAAGACAATATTGTGAGCTAAATGTTTTCATTTAAATCCTATTTTCATTCATGAAAATCATACTATTGTAATATGACACACATTGTTCTTCTGTTCATCGCAGCCTTGTTCATTTTTGCAAAAAATAAACATAGTCAACCATTTATTAATCATTTGGACAGAATTGTTTTGAAAGTCTATAACAAGAGCAGGGCTTTTTAATTAAAAACAGTTATTATTATATTTGTATGTGTAAAGAGAAGTTAAAGAGTGTTTTCTTGGCCTGTCGTGTGTCTGGCGTAGTGAAGTGTTACAGCATTAGCATTGTGTTGTTTTAAACACAAGGCTCAGTTTTGGCCGTCCTTATTCTGTGATATCAGAAAACTCTTTCCATTTCTGTGTGTTTGCCGATGTGTTGAACTGATGCTATCTGCTGGTCCAGGGCCACTGATTGATTCATTTCATTAGAAATGTTTTGAGGGGTCACTGTGCCGCTTGTTTGGAGATTGGCTCTATTAATCTTCCACACCACAGGATCTGCGGCGCTGCTTACAGGGGCCACGTGTCCAGACGTTTCTCACAAGAGAACTTACACTCACACACTCCATTTTAGCTGAGGATGGAAATGGCAATAAATAAATGTATTAATTAATACAAATTGGCAGTTTTGGCCAGAAAATTAAAAATCTGTATTTATTTATGTTCGTATTCTTACAAATGTGTATTTTATTTGATTTTTTTATTTAAATTTTTTATTTTGTTAATTTTTTTTTAATTCTAATTTAAATTAATTTAATTTAGTTTAATTTAATTATTTATAATTTAATATAATTATAATTTTTTATTTTATAATTTTTTTTAAAAAAATTATTAATTATTTTTTTCATTTTTTATTTTATTTAGTTTTATTTTTTATTTTACTTAATTTTATTTTGTTCTATTTTTTTTTTAATTTAGTTTAATTTAATTTGATGTTTTTATTTAAATTAATTTTAATATAATTTCATTTTTTATTTAATTTAATTTTGTTTTTATTTTATTTACATACAAATATAAATATTAAATGCTGAACTATTGCTTATTTGTTGTTTTAAATCATTTGTTTTTTTTAATTATATATTTTGATGTTTATTTTAATTATTTGCTATTTAATTAAATTGTAAACATATTTTAAAATGTAAAAAAATCCTTAAATTTAATTGCTTAAGTTTAAGTATAAAATGCACTATGTATCCCTTTATTTAATTACTTTAAATCAAAATTATTTATTAAAAAGTTGTGAGTGTGTGTTTACTTTAAGTTGCCAAATATAGAGCCTTATATCCAGGAATCAAATACAAATAATATTTACCAATTCCTTGCTGTACTTGCAGGCAAAACAGATCTCAGCATAGGTATTTTAGGCCTGCATTTTCAGGGCTGTGTTTTATTCACGATTCTGTTTTTAAAGACATGATTTACCATCTGTCTCTGCCTTTCAGTCAGAGCTCATTGTGAAATGTAGACTTGAGCTGCCACCAGCGCTTTACTAATGAAGCTGACCTTTTTAATCACACTGTATTCACCGTCAACACACACACACACGCACACACACACACACGCACAGTCTAGAGCTGAACTAATGAGAGTGACCTTTTTGTTTGTAGGGTCTGTGTGTGCGCGCATGTGTGTGTGAGAGATTTCTGATGATTGGCATCCTGTAATGCTCTGCTCCATTAGAGGAGCACAGATCTGTGTGTCACACAGACAGTTTGGGGATTTATTAGGGGCTATTTTAATTTTAATTGTGCATTGTTTATTTTATTTTATGTCATGTATTTGTTTATTTTTTAATAGCTATGAAATCGGTCACAGGTCACAAATGCGTACAACATGTCTAAATTGGTACATCCCTGATATACAGTACCTCCATGCCCTTTCAAGTGGCGTTATTCTATAAAGTTACAGCACAAGCAGACATCAGAATCCATAGAATAATTTAGCGTTTAATGAATTATTGATTTCGAACACTTTTGCTAATACGCCATACAAGTATTTAGAGTCATTTGTCCTCGATGACAATAAATCATTTCTCACGACCCTATCTAACCTCTCCTCACACCCTGCAGTTTGAAAACCTCTGCCTTAAAGTGACGGTCAGGCGACTCAAGACCTGAACCAGATTTATGAGCTAAATTCATGTTATTACTTCAAACGGCTGCAGTCTTTTCAGTTCAGCTGATGAAATTTATCAAGATTCAGCTGACAGTGATGCAGTGCCCACTCTTTCTTATGTCCTTTAGGGCACCTCCTGCTTTTGCTTTTGCTTTTTTGTCATCTCAAAAACTCCTCTGTTCAGACCTAGTTCCTCCTTCAGGCCAGAGTTAGTCTTTTGGGCTTTGGCTGCACCACATTGGCCTGCCGAGTGTGTTTCTCTTTACCTGTGGGCTGAATTTATTCCTCCTCTGCCAGTGATCTTCTCCACCAACACTGGCCTAACCCTGGGCTACACCCTTACCTGAATGAGCCGTGTGGAAAAGACTGACAATGGTTATCACCAACTGCAGCCTGAATTCAGACTGGGTTTACAGGAGGTTTGAACGCTGAGGCTAATCTCTGCCTATGGAGCTAAAACAAAGGGAAAGGGTTCACATGAAGCTAAAGATGCTGTGCGAAAAACAGTGAAAAATGGAGCTGAAAGTCATTGTTCACCCAAAATTAACATACTATAAACTCCATACAGTTTACTTTCCCTTAGGAAACCATTAGCCATGTGTCCATCCCCCTATTTTTTGGAATATCACTAATATAAAAATAATGAGAAGCACCAAGGCTATATTTACACTGCAGATCTTGATGGTCAATTCTGATTTTGTGGCTGTATCTGATTTTTTTGTTGACCAGCTTACATCATCTTATAAAAGTGACTTGCATCTGATTGTCTCTATTTACACAGCACAAGGCAAAAGACGCAATAAGCAATAATAATAATAATAATAATAATACATTTTATTTATAGTGCGCTTTTCTCAGACCCAAAGCGCTACAAGGCATACAAGGCAAACAAAGCAGAACAATAAAAACAGTAAAAATGACCACAATAAAACAATAAAATATGAATGATTCAATACAATTGGATGATTAAATTAACAAAAATAATCAATCTAAGTTAAAAGCAATGGTAAAAGGGTGAGTCTTGAGAAGTTTCTTAAAACAGTCCAGAGAAGCGGCATTCCTGATGCTGATGGGTAGGCCATTTCATAGCTTAGGCGCACTGTATGAAAAAGCACAACCACCCATAGTCTTTAGTTTACAGCATGGCTGATACAGCAAAGGTCCAGATGAAGAACGAAAGCTGCGGGTGGGAGTGGCCAGAGTTACCAGGTCACAGATGTTGTCAGGTGCTAGCCCATGCACTGCTTTATATGTTAAAATCAGAATCTTAAAATCAATACGTGACTTAACAGGAAGCCAGTAAAGTTGCTGAAGTACAGGAGTGATATGGTGGCGCGAGGAAGTATGTGTCAAAACCCGTGCAGCACAATTGCAGGAAAAAAAGAGCGGCCGCTGACTGACAGCTGATAATCCATTCCGGCATTCAATCTGTTCACAGGGTTTAATTTTTTTTATTCTTTTTGACTTGCTGTTTTACTATAGTTCATAACAGAAAAGTTCTTATTTGACCATCATTTAATCTAGGCTTTTTTAAACCAGTAATGCATTGGGTTAAAATAACCCATAGTTGGAAAGGTGCTATAATAACATATAGTTGGGTTATATGTAGGGGGTATTTTTAACCCAGCTATTTTAACAGAGTAGGCATCTTAACGTCATTTCCATGGCGTGATTTATGCACATGACATATGCAACAGTTTTAGTCTAGCCTATATTGCTATCTCTCGTTAACATGCTTAAATACTTGTGACAATATAAAATACTTGAATTGAATACTTAAATACACATGACAATATGAAAGCTTTTTTAGTCCTCATGTATGAGATTTAAGGTTTGGGACTCTGCTGAAGTTTGTTCCGAAATGAAAGCGTCAGAATTGACGTCATTCGCTAAGTTTTTTAATGATGTGCGACTCGCATTGACAGGTGAAAATTCAATCTACCTGCTTACACTGCAAACATGTGGACACAGATCCGATTCATATCGGATCAATTTCCGCATATGAACAAGGCCTGAATCTGATTTGAGTAAATCGGAATCCATGTGATTTGTTCCTGCTTACATGTACATGGGCCACATCTGTGCCACATGGGAGAAAAAAAATCGGAATTGGGTCACTTGAACTATGCAGTGTAAATGCAGCCTAAGATGTGCATCAAATGTTAAATTGTGCATTAAAAAACTAAGTAGGATAAACATTTGATCTGATAAGAAATAATAAACTACGGTAGAAACGCATTTATTGAATAATGCAACAAAAAGGTAATATTGCTTACTTTATTGTTTTATCAGGTCATGTGATGATAAAAATGGGAGCGGTGGGACGGGATTAGACGTTCTAAAATTTCTTAATCATTCTAAAAAGCCTTAACCAAAGTCCTTTTAAAGAACAGTCTCGCTCCTCTAAAAGCCACTGTGCTTTCATTGCGTTTCGTCTTCGTTTTCAGTCATTATAATTAAGTCATTTACGATATAAGAAAAATGGCCCAAAGTGGCTTCTCCTAAAGCAGAAATTTATTCATGAAATCTGTCACCAGTTTATCAGGACGTGACGATGTTGTTCTCTTTCACTCATTGGATTGAACTGTGTTTTAAACGCAATTGATATATGCGACGTTCCAGCTTTGTTCAAAAATCAAATTCGTATCTTTGGATTTAACAATAGCTATTGACTTTCTTAGTATTCTACTATGACATTCAACGGTTACCGGCTTCCAACATTCTCCAACATAGCTTACTTTGTGGCAAACAGAAGAAAGAAACTCATAGTGTATTGGAACAATTGGAGGTAAATGATGATAGAATCATTCATTAATATTTAGCCGAACTGTTCCTTTAAGTCACATGTGTCAAATCCAGTTCTTGGAGGGCCGCAGCTATGCACATGTTCAATGTGCAGAGCTGTGGCCCTCCAGGAACTGGATTTGACACTTGTGCTTTAAGTTCTTAAAATATGCTTTCATATGATTTCAATGCATTGGGGTGTTTACGGAATACGTGCATGCAAACATCCTCTTTGTAATGATGTGTAATACTCAAACGTTGCCAAATATATTAAGCTGGCAGAGCTTTGAAAAACCTTATCAAACTTGAGCTGAAACTTCTACGCAGACTTTGGCAGTTTCAAGTCATCTTTAATATATTTTCAATGCATCTGGGTGTTTCCGCAGGGTTTGTGTGTGCATATGTGTGTACGCAAACATCCTCTCTATAATGATAATGTGTATATCATTGCCTTCTGTTTGTTCCCCTCTCTGCACCATTAGCCCCATATGGCTGTATTTCAGGGGGTGTATGTGAGTCCATGATTGAGAGCTCAATGTATAGTTGAAGCTCTGAGCTGCTACACTTATGATGGATATATGTAAGGATCTGTGTTTTGCTAAAGAGAGACAGGGAGATGCTCTGATATAAAGTAGAGCAGAGATGACCAAACTAGGGTTCGCGGGCCAAAGTAACCCTTGATTTGGCCCGCCATCCCATCTGAGAAGAGAAGGGGAATGATGTGTGGAGGTATTTTGGGGTAAAGCCTTTAACAGACATCGTCATTTCAGATTTAACATGACCTTTTGTTTGTTTCTTTTATTGCTGAGCCACCAAAAGAGCTAAATGAAATTAAATATTTCAATGAAATGTTGTTAATTAATCAGATTTAAAAAATACTGTCGCTCGAGCATGTCAAGGCAGATCCAGCTTGACTTCTGTAATCGACATTGTGTAATATATACAGTATATATATTCTATTTTTCTTTTTTCCCTTTTAATTACCGATAATTTATTGAGCTTTGGTCCACTCTCTGTATTACGCTGCCTGACTGCCTGTATGGGTTTTTACCATGGTTTCATCAAGGTCCGATACTGACAAAATGGGGGTCGGTACTTTCACTTTTCACTACTACAGCTGTTCACCTCTTTTTGTGTTCAAACCAAACTAAGAGCGGCGCGGTTTTTCACATGGCAGGTTTTTACGTCCTTAATACATGTTGAGAGATCAAGTTGATTGACTTGAAAAGTGAATATGTGTTGACATAATCCACAAAGACATGATTTAGTAAAGCGTGAAGCAATGTATGATTTTAATTGTTGCATTAGTCTGAATGTAAATCCCCTCATCAGGCAGCGCTGAAGCAGCGTCAAATATAAGGTATATTATAAGGTTAAGTAAATATAAGGTTAAGACACAACTTAAATGCTTGTATTTGTTTTATTTGCACCAGCTCTGCGTTGCACGTCCACAACTTTATACATTGGGTTAAATTAGGCTGTTCAGTCTCTGTGTTCAGTCTGTTACTACTATGGTTGAAACCCATACAGGCAGTCAGGCAGCGTAATACAGAGAGTGAACTAAAGTGCATCAAGTGTTCGGTAATTAAAGGGGAAATAAAGAAAAATAGAATAAATTTGTATATTTTTATATTAGACACACATTTGATGCTTGTATTTGCACCCGCTCCAAGTCCACAACTTCACGCATTGGGTTAAATTAGGCTTTGCAGTCTCCATGTTCAGTCCTTTACTTTTACTGTATCTGTTCAGCTGAGGGAACGGAACCAACCCTGTGATGTCAGACACAGAGATATTCCAAGATGGCGGCGCCCTAGGTCTAAAAGCTATAGTAAATCATGCCGTTTTCTTCTAAATGGTTACATTAATTGAGTTTGTTTAATATATTTTCATTAAAGTGGAATCCAATGTACAAAATAATGTAAACTTGACTGAGTGCTTCATTTCCCCTTTAAAATTTGAGCATTCAGTAATAATCCATCTTATTATTTGGCAGACTTGATTATAATAATAAGTGTTATTATTAATAATTGTAAACACGTATGGTTATTAATATGATGATGATTATTATTATTATTATTATTATTATTATTATTATTATTATTATTATTATTATTATTATTATTATTATTATTATTTATATTGTGTAATAATTGTAAACATTATTATTATTATTATTATTATTATTATTTATATTGTGTAATAATTGTAAACATTATTATTATTATTATTATTATTATTTTTATTATTATTTATATTGTTTAATAATTGTAAACATTATTGTAATTATTATAATTATTATAATTATTATTATTATTATTAATACTATTATTATTATTATTATTAATAATACTATTATTATTATTATTATTATTATTATTAATATTATTATTATTATTATTATTACTATGTAATAATTGTTAACAATTATGATACTTATTGTTATTATTATTATTATTTATATTGTGTAATAATTGTAAATATTATTATTATTATTAATATTATTATTATTATTATTATTATTATTATTATCATCATCATTATTATTATTATTTAATAATTGTTAAAACGTATGATAATTATTGTTATTATTATTTATATTATGTAATAATTGTAAACACATTATTATTATTATTATTATTATCATCATCAGTATTATTATTATTATTTTTATTTTTATTTTATTTATTTTTTTTTCTATATAAGCTATCATTAACTGAAAAACTCCAGAGAAACTAATATTGTTTAATCTTTGAAATATTATAAGTTCATGTGAACTAAGTTCATGTGAAGCACCAAGCCGATTTGAGGCACTGGAAACACTGTTTATAATTATTTATATCCTCTAATTATCAAAATAATTGTGGTTTAAGCATTGTTAGAAGTTTATAGACTGTACTTGACAGTGCAGACTTTTACTCTTAGTTGATGCTTAGTGTTAAAGATAGGCTCTTTATGCCATAAACGAACATAGTGTATGCTCTTAGATTGACCCTCACATTGAGATCAATGTGGATTTACATCTAGATTGAACACAGTTGTATTCATTTGTTCAGTAATCACTTCTCCTCCCGAGCCGGAGAGCTGGTGCACCTTTATTTAAAGCACATCTAATAGGAGGGTCTTAATCCTGCTGTTGGTGGGTTTACAGCTGAAAGTGCAGTCCTGAGGCTTTTGTGTCGCTCTGTTTGTTTCATTTGTCAAGCCTGTCCCTCACACACCTCTCTGTAGCAGAAATGACAGGCTTACATTTAGTTGTTACTTGTGTCATGCATGTTTGCGATGTGTTTGTGCGCGATTGTGTGTGTTTGGCCTGTACTTCACCTCAGTCTGTGACTCAAACAATGTCAGGCGCTGAATGCTGAGAGCTGTAATAGAGGTTTGAAAGAGTAGCGCACACTCAAATCAAAATTTCATGACTTATTCACCTTCATGTTGTTCCTGTATAATGGATTTTTTTTTTTTTTGAGAAATGTTGAACCTGTTCTTTTCTTCACAATGGAAGTGAATAATGAAATAGAATAAAAGTGCTGTTTTTTTTTTTCTTTCCTTTCCTAACATATTTTTCGTTGATATTTAGTGATCGTAAAAAAATTAAGAGAAAATACTTTATTAATTAATTAAAATGAAAATCAACTACACTGAAAAAATTGTTCATTGCAAATGGTTACAAACAACTTAAATAAGCTGAATATAAACAAACAAATTAAGTTGAACATTGCCCATGTAAATTGTTTACAACCACTTACCTTAAAAAATGTAGTAAATCCAATGAATATTTTTTTTCAGTGTACTGTGTACTGTTGTTTAAATTTTGATTTAGTTTGATTTAATGCACTTATTAAAGTGAATTCTATACTTTCTGTTGGTTTTAACATATTTTTATTTATTTATTTAATACATAAATAGTATTTTTTTCAATTATTTTCAATTTTAAAAAAATTTGTAGTGTGCAGATCATATGGGGCAATGCTACGGTGTTTTTTGGTATCTTTACATAATCTAGGAAACGCATTTGTAAAATAACAGAAAAAATACTGGTGTAAAACGAGGTGATCAAGCATTTGCAGTTGCTGGTCCTAAACTCTGGAACGCACTACCAATTCACATCAGACTTTCCCCCTCCATTTCTTCATTTCTTAGTCTTTAATACTCCTATCTACAGCACTTTGGTCAACTTTGTTTTTTTTTTAATGTGCTTTATAAGTAAATATTGAATTGTATTGTAATATCCGTTTTTGAAACATAATTTTCATGATCACAACAGATAATGAATTATTTCAAGTTACTAAAAATCATGCTATCCGCGAGGTCTTAAAAAGTCTTAAATTTCAAAAACTAAATTTTAGACCTTAAACAGTCTTACATTCACTAAAATATTATGTTGTAGGTCTTAAATCATTTTAAAAAGGTCTTTATTTTGCTCTGTCCAACTAAAGCTACCAACACACATCCAATTATCAACAAGCCGTCTAAATATACACACATATATATATATATTATTATTGCAAAGAGATACAATCACAACAGCTGTTAGACATTTTTAAAGAAAATTCAGTAAATTAAATTCACTAATTAGGAAAAGAAAACTATTAACAATTACATAATTCCTTGTGACAATAACAGGGCAATATATGCCTTTATATGATCTTCCATTTTATAAATAAAATAGGCATGAAACTTAAGTTTTTATAACAGAAATGCATTCCGTTGAAAAAAGAAAAAAATATTGAGATTAAAATATGTGGCCTAGAAATAACTTTATTTTATTTATTTTCGTGGCAGACAAAAAAAAAATCCATTGGCCCAGCTGGCACAAGTGTTTAGCTTTGTATCAGTCTAAAATTTCATTCATAATGGTCTTAAAAGAGTCTTAAAAAGTCTTACATTTGACTCGATTTAACCTGCAGAAACCCATATGTCACTAAATGTCACAAAAAGCCCATAATTAGGTCCCATAACCAAGGTTTTATGGGTTCATAAATAAATTTTTGTTTGTTTTATATTGTTGTATCTGTTTTGATGTAAAACTTTTCGTGTTGACATTTTGGCCAGGGTTCTCTCTAAGACACAGGTGTCAAAGCCAGTTCCTGGAGGGCCGGAGCTCTGCACAGTTTAGTTCCAACCCTAATTAAACACACCTGATCAAACTAATTGAGTGCTTTAGGCTTGTTTGGTACCTATAGATAGGTGTTTTGAAGCAGGGCTGGAACTAAACTCTGCAGGGCTCCGGCCCTCCGGGAATTGACTTTGACACCCCTGCTCTAAGAAGAGATCTTGTATCGCAATGGGACTACCCTGGTAGATGAAAGAAGAAATAAATAAAATAAACAAACATATAATGCCACTGGGAAAAACACTAATGAATCAAAAGCTACTGATAATATGTGCAAATATACAATCAACTGTTAATGAATACATTAAAACAATAATCTGCCTTTTAATTTATATCGATAAAAGACATAACATTTTGGAATCACATACGTTTTGTTAAGGGTTGTATAATATATAGTTTCAGGATCGATATCGCAATGTGATCATTCGCAATAGTCACATCGCAGGATATATGCAATGTTGAGTTGGTGTTATAATTTATCATTGGCATGTGTTTTTGATGCCTGTGATTTTATTAATACCATTCAGGTAAAAGAAATTGTACCATTTGTGACCTTAACTATGATTAATTTTATTGAATTATTTTTATTTTTATTATTCAGTTACTGTACTTGATACTCAGGTAACATTTTATTTCAATTGTAGATTTTTCTTGATTGTATTTATACGTAGATTGTTACGCATAAAATTACTCACAACACATGTAAATAGAGAAATGCACTGCAAATAGCACAGACCACAACGAAAATGTGTCGGGGGACTCCAAAAATGTTATAGATTGTTTATTACATTTTATGGAGATGCATTCCCACTGCAGAATCATCCCATTTGGTCTAACATTCTAATTTTTTTTCCAAATAGTGAAATTATCTTCCCATGTGGTGAAATATCGCAATATGTATGGCAAAATAAAAAAAAATTGCAAGGTAAAACTTTTCCAACAGCGTGCAGCCCTAGTTTTGTTTGTGTGTGTGAATGAATTAACCCTTTAAGCATGGCATTGCACACACACTGCATCTGTCCACACAGTTGCACAGTGGTTGTGTTGCGGTTGAATGGCAGGGTCATGTTGGCACGTGTGTGTATGTCTGTGGGTCTCAGCGGTGTTCGCTCACACTGACAGTGATGAATGAACCGTCACACTGCTGCCCTTCTCATGCATTACACTGCTTTACCCTGGAGAGGCGCGTGTGTTTGCATGTCTTTTCACACCTCTAGGACCACAACAAATTGCTCTGCTGAATTAATTTACTATGCATTCTGCCAATATCATGTTTGCTTTTATGCACAGTGTATATGAATGTTTGTGAGGCACTCATGTGTGTGTGTGTGTGTGTGCTGTGATGTAATTGAAGTGGCGGAACGGTTCGGGTTAAATGCTCTGAACTCTGTGCTATGGGGTCAGAGCTGGATTAATGGAGAAAACCTATGGGCCGTGAACCTTTTCTAAACACACACAGGCTCATCTCAACGTCTGTCTGCCCATTTGTCGTCCATTCTGATTGCCATTCAGAGTTTTTGTGATCAAGAAATACCAGGAAATATTAAAGGGGTTTTCCAAGCCGAGAGACATTTTCATAATTGTATTAGTAATTCTCTGGTGGAGCTCATTATTATTAAAGTCTACATACAAGATGCCCTATGCTATTTTTTAATTACATATAATGCCATATGTGTTCAGTTTATCTACAGTTTACATTTGTAATGACAATTTGGATTGTAAAATATACTGAGACATTTCTATGACAAAAAATACTCGCTTAAAAGTCAATGCCAGCTTATAGCCAGACACTTTCCTGATTTAATTGAAAGTAGAAAAAAATGCTTTTCACATTGACTGATTATTTCAATAGACAGTAGAAATGTTCTCATTAAATGTACTCTGATGTACAAACTGTGAAAATGCAGCTTGTTTAACCTTAATTTGCTCACTTTTTGTGACTATGTATGCTTCCGGGAATTCAGATCCTGGGTTTTGTTACTTTAAATAATTGTATTTGTTTATTGAAAATATAGACTGATCTCTGAACAACTTCACTTGAACTTAAAACACAATTAAAATGACTTGAATATAGTGATGAATACAGTTATATTTAGAGCCAGTTTATTTCTGCTTGTTTTCCTCACAGTCTATAAAAAACAAGAATAATCTTTAAGGCATTGTTCATTTGTGCTCAAAAATTACTGTTATGAAGAGCAGGTGTTGAGGATGGCACATAAAAAATAGGAGATAGCACACACACCTTAAAGGGCACCTATGATAAAAATCAACTTTTGTAAGCTGTTTGGACAGAACTGTGTGTAGGTATAGTGTGTCCACAGTCATATTGGAGTGATGTAAACCCAACAAGTCTCTTTTTAAAAATTTCCTGGCGTTAAAATGGCACTGATTTTGAGGCCCACCGCAACGTGATGTAGGAGTGCGGTTTTAAATTGACTGACAGGCACCATGTTTCTATAATAACATGTATACACATGTCCACAGAATTTTTTTTTTTTTTTGCAAATAAACTTAGATTAAAATGTTTCAACTCCCTGTGATTTTAACAAGTTTAAAACATTTTTAAAACAGAGCATGTTTGTAGTAAAGACAGTAAGTAAAATCGCTATCTAATTCTTAACCGCTATAATCACCACGGCCTTATGGTGTCAGTAAACTCTATTATGTGTGTGTACGGCATTTGTGTGAGACTCATCATTTCAGGAAGGCTTAAATAAACTCCGCCACAAATACATGAAATAAACTTACTTGGTATTTTTGACTAATGAGCTGTATTTCAGCTTCATCCGAGTCTGTCTCTGTCACTGTGCTGTTTATCTGATGTAATGTGCGGTGGGAAGAAGCAGCTCATTTGCATTTAAAGCCACAGGCTGCAAAAACAGCTATTATGTATTCAGACACTAAAATTGGCAGACTCTGGAGGCTATAATTAATTATCTGATGGGTGTTTTGAGCTGAAACTTCACAGGCGCATTCTGGAGACACCAAAGGCGTATCTTACATCTTGTAAAAGGTGTAAAATAGGTGCCCTTTAAACAAATATTTTGAGTGGATGCCCCTTGGACAACGTCTAAGGACAATAAGATCTTCCATAAATTGTTATAAATTTACTTTTGTGCCTGAATCAATTCGGTTACGTAATAAATGTAGTTAATCAATGCATTATTATTATTATTTAATTTTTTATTACCGTATTAGTTTTACTGTTTTCTTTTCTTTAGTTTTTGTTTGTGTTCTTGATGTTATGTCTTTGTGTTTATTGTGTTGTGTCATTCTTGTTATATGTGAAGCACCACCATGTCAGAATGATGCCCCAAGGAGATTGATAAAGTTTTAAACTTAAACTAAACCAATTCCACATTAAACAAATTTTTTTAGAACAAATTATTGAGCTAAAATTATTATAATTAAATTTATAATTATTTTAACTATAAAATTATTACTTAAAGTTATTAAGTTTCACTGAATTCTTTTGCAAATTAAAAGGAATATGATTTAACATTTTTTACTTTAATAAGATATTTCAAAATGTATACAACAGATATATACAACTATTATTTTTAATATTATTTTAAATTTTTATTTTCATATATCATATAGAATTTCCTTTCGAAGTGGGCATTTTTTCTCATTCATTAGAAATAACTTGTACTGAATAACAGGTTATACTTACTGTACTGTATATCATTATGCATTTTACATATTTTTATTATTTTAATCATTATCATGCCGGTAAATAAGGCTAATTTATGTTCAGGTAGATCTGAGCAAAAATCACTCACTCATAAATCATTTTTTCTGTTGGAAAAGCTATCTGCGAGCGATTTCCACAGTTGGCAGCCATTACAGAAAGCTCTGCCATTTCTGCAGCGACTCTCACACTTCTACTCTGTGTTCTCTGCGACTCTTCTGTGTACGGCGTATTTGTGTGTGTATATCCACACTCAGGCCTCCGAGAGTCCCAAAGCATGTGCGTTATGTTCTTTCAGCTCCACTGCGTGTTGCGAGTCCCAACACACGCTGAGCATTCATTATTATGACTCTCTTCATTTATACTGCGCTAAACCTTCAGCCATTAGCAAACAGTCCCTCCAGCGACTCGGCTCATTTAAAACACCTCCGTATAAAGAAGCAGGACTGTAATCAAGTCTGCCGCAGTTGGACGTTCTCCAGGAAGAATTCAAAGGTGCCCCTGTAGTGTAAGAATGGGTCAGATTTCCGGCAACACTTCCTAAATCTCCCATGGCACAGTGTGGCATTTAAGTAGAAAGGAAGGATTTTAGCTAGGGATGAGACAAGAGAAGCTCTGCCGGTTTGATTTTTAAAAAAAAAAATTTTTCTCTCTAAAGCTCTCGCCGTCTGTCTGTCGGTTTCGCTCGCGAGGCTTCTATCCATCCTTCAACTCTATTTTCCTCTCCTTCTCTCGCTCTCTCTGGAGCTTGATTACTTTTTAATGATTTCTGGGGCTAAGACGAATGAGTGTGTTAAATGAGGAGAATTAGACATGTGCCGCAGAGCGCTGGGGCATTTGTTACTTGAATAATGGAGCTTAGAGACTTTGTTTACTGGGAAATATTGAGCTTCACAAATGAGCAGGGGCGATAGAGAGAGAGGCTGAATATCGCAGATTCCTGTATGAAATTTCTTTGGTCATTCTCTGTAGTTTTAATTAGGGTTTATCGAAAAAGCATGATCTATTCTGTATTATGTTGGCGATGTAGAATGGAATCGCATCATAAACATTGACTACGATTTGAATGCCCTTTTTCATCTGGATATTGACTTTCCTAAAGGCCACAGCAGTTTCACAATCACTCCTTGTGTCACAACGGCCATGACTTGTGTGTATGAGACCGCTAAGACTTATTTAGTCATTTAAAGCCCATTAGCACAGTCGTTTTGGGGCTGATCAATTCATTTTCTCTAATCAGTTATTTTGAACTGTTTGATTTATGAATTGGTTGGATGTATGAATGCATTCTGTACATTCACATGTGCATTTTGTGCATTTTAAATCAAGTAAAAATGTAATTTACTTGTATTTAAGTCCAATGTATTTATCTATATATGATCTATAAAATGTTTCATTTAATATCAACTATATTTAATACAAATATCATAATTATGAAAGATTTTTTTAATACTGGGAAAATATGTATTGACACTCCAATTTTTTAAAGGTTTAGTATATAAATAGGTGTCAAAATACCTTTTTTATTCATCTAAACATACATCTACACCTATTTATGTACAGTATGTGGCCTTCACCTATTTGTGAACCGCAGCATGAATCATTTATCTCTTTTTTTTTTCATCTGAGAGTGAAGATTTGTGCTAGTGAAATGAATGTATTTTGTCTGAAAGGTTTCAAAGTAATATTCATGTTATGTTGATGTTGTTTTGTAAGAAATATGTCCATTTTTGAGCAGTTGTAAGTTATGTAGTCAAAGGAATGCAATTAAATTCTATTCACTCCAATGCAGTTTATAGTGGTTGTCCGATTATATGTTCTTATAAAAATTCAAATATATACATTCAGATGAGATGTCTTGTCAATATTGATGAATCTTGTTGTTGTTGTTTTGGTCTAGCTTATGTGTAAATTTACATTTTTTGGTACTTTGCTTTTTAAAAATAGTCCCATGTTTTTCATTCTTTTTTCTTTTTTATATTTTCCTTTGGCTTAGTCCCTTTATTCATCAGGGGTCGCCACAGTGGAATGAACCGCCAACTTATCCAGCATATGTTTTACACAGTAGATGCCCTTCCAGCTGCAACCCAGTAGTGGGAAACATTTTTGATATATATGTACAATTGAAGTCAGAATTATTAGCCCCCCTGAATTATTAGCCCCCCTGTTTATTTTTCGCCCAATTTCTGTTTAACGGAGTGAAAGATTTTTTTCAACACATTTCTAATCATAATAGTTTTAGTAACTCATTTCTAATAACTGATTTATTTTATCTTTGCCATGATGACAGTAACTAATATTTGACTAAATATTTTTCAAGACACTTCTATACAGCTTAAAGTGACATTTAAAGGCTTAACTAGGTTAATTAGGTTAACTAGGCAGGTTTGGGTAATTAGGCAAGTTATTGTATAACGATTGTTTGTTCTGTAGACAATCGAAAAAAAAATCTAGCTTAAAGGAGCTAATAATTTTGACCTTAAAATGGGTTTTAAAAAATTAAAAACTGCTTTTATTCTAGCCCAAATAAAACAACTAAGACTTTCTCCAGAAGAAAGAATATTATCAGACATACTGTGAAAATTTTCTTGCTCTGTTAAACATAATTTGGGAAATATAAAAAAAAAAAAAAAAAAAATCAAAGTTGGGCTAATAATTCTGACTTCAACTGTACATATATGTATGTAAGTAATATGCCTGCCACAATATATATTTTTGTGGTAATATATATTACACCCAATATATAGCACTGAGGAAGGCATTGTGCTGAAATGTCTGTGTTGTGTATCTCCTAAGAATGTTAAATAAAGCTAAATAAAATAATTATTTAATGAGTGCGAATCATGACCTTCTAAACGATATATAACACCAAAGTTTATTGCAATTAAATGATATTATTGTGATTTTAAGACAGTTTTGGCACTATAATATCATCACAATACAAGTACACTTTTCTAAAGAACATTATATATTTCATTCTTATGAATATTTCATTTAATTATAGTCATTTTAACAATTTAATAATTAAGCATTGGAATCAGAATGTGAAAACATATATCCTAAACAAACAAATAAATAATAATAAACAAAATGTTAACAAAAATGTGCAAGGTAGAAAGAACTAGAAAAAAGTAACCGATCTATTTTCATTCATCAGGCACCCATGAAAATATACTGTTGTAATTTATAGTAAATACTATAGTTTTTTTTTTTTTTTTTTTTTTTTTTTTTTTTAACCAAACTGACACTGACAGCTCCAATAGAGATCCACGGTTAAAAAAAATGTAGGGATTCCACACAATTTCTTTGTGGTGTCTCAAAACAAATGGATTAAGTTATTGTTTTTACAAATTTAAGTGGAATGAACAAAACTAAATTAATTTACAAAAGTAAGTTGTCCCCAAAAAACAAATAAGTAGTTTGAACAAGCAGCAAAATAGTTTTTTTGTTTTTTGAGTGTAAAGATGTTGCTCAATCAGCTAAAATGTGGCTAGAATTGGCTTTTATGTATGGGCGATATATATATATATATTGTGTCACCAAATGTATTGAGGTCATGTCCATGTGTTGTGCAATAAGTCAATATATTGATTACTGTGACAGGCCTAAGTGAATATATATATATATATATATATATATATATATATATATATATATATATATATATATATATATATATATATATATATATATATATATATATATATATATATATATATATATATATATATATATATATATATAGTATACTGTACTAAAACAAATTCCCACACAACATGCCAATCTTTTCCAGGCTCTTGCTCACACATAATCAGACAAACTACTGTATGGCATTGATGGACTTGTTTTAGAGTGATCAGGAGCACAGCTTTGAAGGCTAGCGTTCCCCCGCCGAGTGGTTTCTCCCCCACCCCCTGTTGGTTCCCTCGTGCTGTTTGACTGCTAGAGAACTGGACGGGGCAAGCCAGTGCCATGGATCATTACACCGCTCTCCGCCACTGGGGCTCAGGCAGGGGGCGCAAGCAGCAGGCATTGATATGTGTATTAGCAGATTGTACGACAAATGTGCAGCAATGCGCTAATAAGAATAAAAACACTCAGGGCCCTCACCGCTGCCCCCTGCAGGGCAGAGTAGCTCACGATTTGGTCGGATTGAGTTCAATTAACAGTCTGTTTGTGCCAATGCCACAAGGAAGCCATCATTTGGTGCACTAGGCATCACCATTGCCAATGATGCGCTAATGTTCGCTGTCACTTTCAGTCAGTCACTACCGGCATTAGAAACCCAGCCAAATGTTGGTGCCTATGCTAATACTCATGGCTCTTTTGTTTTGGCCCTTCGCAGTGTTTAAAACGTGGCTCCATTTCCGGGCTTCTGTTCTGTTTGATGCTGGTATCGTCATTAGCTTTAATGACAGGGCAGAATCATTACATTTTAGAGAGGGTTGAGGAATTGGAAAAGCCTGAAGGCTGACTCTACAAAGATAACAAGTGAAGGTTTGACGTTTCCATACACTGATGATCATATGTTTCGCTCTCTGAGACAGTCCGGCTCTGACAGGTGAATGGAGGGATCGGTCAAGTTTGTTTTTCAGCCTATTTGACATGTTTGCTCAAAAGCGAGCAATTGACCAGATAGACTGCAGCGTTCTGTAGTCTATCATGGTCTTTTATAGAGGGCGACTGTACCGGTCAACCTTAAACTCAACCCTGACCTCAGACCAGAACCTCCCCCGCACCTTAACAACAGCGACATTTAGAGTCTCTGAAGCAATCGTCTGATTCATCGAAACGAATAGAGGTGATGGCCTGACTGCAGAGTGTATCATCTTGAGTGTCTGTGTATGTGTGTGTGTTTTCAGAGCACTGTGGTTGTGGAGAAGTCCATTCAGGATCTAATGAGTCTGATGCAGGATCTCAGTGCGTATTCCAACCAGTTTCTGGAGATGGTCTGCGACAAACTCAAGGAGTACAAGGAGATCTGTAACACTGCATACAGGTAATGATAGTGTGTGATGCACAAAATCTTATTTAATCTGTGTGGATGTTGTCTGTATTGTATGTGATGCAATGAAAAGGTAAAGTAGTACATTATAATGTCAAGACATTGTTGAGGTGTCTCATTTCTATACAAATGACACTTTAATGAGTCAATGATAATGATACAAATCAAAAACATACAGCATGACCAGTCAGGTGCTATTCATTAAGAAATGACTCTTATTAAGTATTCCTTCAAAGTGTATGAAAACACACAGCATGGTCACAGCGTAGTCTGATTTATTCTGAACAAATGATTCATCTGAGCCTGCTCTTTTTAGTTCTGCAGAAACATACAGATGAATTGGTATAGTCCAAATCATGAACAAATGAAATGAAACTGTTCATTGTGAATCAAAATGTATCAAACACTTAACCAGTGTTGGCTTTAATTAATTATTCTAATCAAGTGTTTCTTACTGAATCAGAATCATAAAATCAGTGTAGTCCAAATCAAGAACAATTGACTGAAATTGTTCATTGTGAATCAAAATGAATCAAACACTTAATCAGTATTGGCTTGAATTAATGATTCTAATCAAGTGTTTCTTACTGAATCAGAATCATAAAATCAGTGCAGTCCAAATCATGAACAAATGACTGAAATTGTTCATTGTGAATCAAAATGAATCAAACACAACCAGTATTGGCTTGAATTAATGACTCTAATGAATCTTTTCTTACTGAATCAGAATCATAAAATCGGCATAGTCCAAATTATGAACAAATGACTGAAACTGTTCATTGTGAATTAAAATGATTCAAACACTTAACAAGTGTTGGCTTGAATTAATGACTCTAATGAATCTTTTCTTACTAAAACAGAATCATAAAATCGGTATAGTCCAAATCATGAACAAATGACTGAAATTGTTCATTGTGAATCAAAATGAATCAAACACAACCAGTATTGGCTTGAATTAATGACTCTAATGAATCTTTTCTTACTGAATTAGAATCACAAAATCGGTATAGACCAAATTGTGAACAAATGACTGAAACTGTTCATTGCAAATCAAAATAAATCAAACACCTAACCAGTATTGGCTTAAATTAATGATTTGAATCAAGTGTTTCTTACTGAATCAGAAACATAACATCAGTGTAGTCCAAATCAAGAACAATTGACTGAAATTGTTCATTGTGAATCAAAATGAATCAAACACTTAATCAGTATTGGCTTGAATTAATGATTCTAATCAAGTGTTTCTTACTGAATCAGAATCATAAAATCAGTGCAGTCCAAATCATGAACAAATGACTGAAATTGTTCATTGTGAATCAAAATGAATCAAACACAACCAGTATTGGCTTGAATTAATGACTCTAATGAATCTTTTCTTACTGAATCAGAATCATAAAATCGGCATAGTCCAAATTATGAACAAATGACTCAAACTGTTCATTGTGAATCAAAATGAATCAAACACTTAACCAGTATTAGCTTCAATTAATGATTCTAACGAATCGTTTCTTACTGAATCAGAAACATAAAATCAGTGTAGTCCAAATCATGAACAAATGACTGAAACCGTTCATTGTGAATTAAAATGATTCAAACACTTAACCAGTATCAGCTTGAATTAATGATTCTAATGAATCGTTTCTTACTGAATCAGAAACATTAAATCAGTGTAGTCCAACTCAAAGGACTCTGAAATGGTTCTTTTGAGTGAATCAAACATTTAGCCAGTGCTACAGTAGCTTGTTATTGAATTAATGACTTCTATGAAGTGCTTCCCAATGAATCAAAAGCATATGAGACAGCTAGCACTGGCTGATTCCTGTACAAAGGATTCTTGTGTCCATCATTCACAGAGAATCAAAACAAACAGCTTAGCCGATCATGACAATCCAATTCATGAATGCGTACTGTATGAGCCGGATGATTGTATGAATTTTCCAGAGGGTCAAGTTACTGATTTAGACTCAAAGATTGAAAGATTTTCTAAATGCTAATCAATCCAACATTAATAAATTACTTAATGTGAAAGCTTTTATGATTTCTCAGCAGATATCCTTCTGTGCCTTCAAAGCTAGACCTCCGGGGAATCCGGGAATTTTTGAAATCATTGATTGGTTGCATGCACACACATATGTGTAAGTCAGCAAGGGGTCTGAACTGAGCTCAGTCATGGGTAGAAAGTGCAGAGGCAGCCGTTTCCTTGCACAATAATCGCATGCTACCAATCTGTCTCTCTCTTTGTCTCCTCTTCTGTCTTTCTTTTGTTCTCTCCGTCTTTCTCATCCATAAGTTGAGTGAAACGCACTGCATTACGTTCTACATGATCTGTTCAATCAATCTACACATCGCAGACAATAACAGTTCATTCATCCGCGCTCTCGTCTGCCTCTCTGCATCATCAGGACTCTTCTGTGGAACTGTGTTCAGCTGTCATCCAGTGAACACTTTTAATGGCCTGCTTATGCAATAGCGAAGACATTTATCTGAGATTGTGGTTCATTTTCATATTTTAACACTCTTGGAGACATGAATTGAAATAGAGCTTGTTCAAGCCCTCAGCCAATCACAGACTTAGTCACAATTTGAGCTTCTTACGCAATTTTAGCACACTTTATGCATTAGCAAATCATTATATAGTACTTAAAGGAATCAGTAGATGATGAGTATATAAATGTGTGAACAGTTTAATAATGTTATTAGCTAACGCAGTGTATTTTATGATCTGAGGAAGATTACATGATGTCAGGCCAGTGTTTAGCACATTTATTTTGAACACACACACATTTTTATGCATGGACAATTAGTTTATATAAATTTTTTTATTTATTAAGTTAGTAAGAAAAACAAATAATAAAAAAAAAGTGCACTGTAAAAATAAAAATACAATCGATTAAGTTAACTTAGGGTGCTTTCACACCTGTAGATCGATTGTTTTGTTCCAAAACAGGGATTCAATTTTATTTTATTTTTTCAACGTTTATTTTTGTTCTTGGTGCGCTTCGCTTTCACACGGCAAAGTTTGTAAACTGACCAAAATAGTTAAGACAAGTCATGTGCGAGTAAACTCTCCTCACATTGAGTTTCAGGGTTTATTTTTCAGTGTCCCATGGATTCTGCTCAGCTGTCAGGTCATATGTTATATGACATTATAAGCAAAAAGGTGCACTTTAGTTTTGACACCCACAGACATCGTCACCAAATATAAATCAGAGAGGTAAGACTTTGTCATACATAGCCTCACTTCAGTTGTCCAGTTTTGTAAAAATCTATCGAATCAATCTATTAAAAAAAACGTTGGCTAGAATTATGTATTATAGGATTAAATTATAGAGAGAAATAACATGAACCGAGACTGCAGTCAGACAATGAAGCAGATCAATGTTGATCTTTCTTGCGGTGTCAGTAAAGAAATGAACAAAACAATAAGCCTAATACAAAATATTATAAGATTAAAATATAGAAAAGTTATCAGATGGTAATTTCGGTCAATTTTCTAATGGATGAACAGCACTCTGTGAATTGTCAGCATGCTTTCACTTTCGTATTCGACATGAAAAGCAGATTTGGAATGATAATGAGGAATAACATCCCACCCTACTCCTAATTCTCTCTTCATATCCACAGTTGAAATCAGATTTTTTCATTATTCATTATTATTTTTTCATTATTAGCCCCCCTTTGAATTTTTTTTCTTTTTTAAATATTTCCTTAATGATGTTTAACAGAGCAAGGAAATTTTCACAGTATGTCTGATAATATTTTTTCTTCTGGAGAAAGTCTTATTTGTTTTATTTAGGCTAAAATAGTTTTAAAAATTTTTTAATATTATTAGTTAATATTATTATTAATTTAAGCTATTTTTGTTCGATAGTCTACAGAACAAACCATCAATTTACAATAACTTGCCTAATTACCCTAACCTGCCTAGTTAACCTAATTAACCTAGTTAAGCCTTTAAATGTCACTTTAAGCTGTATAGAAGCGTCTTGAAAAATATCTAGTCAAATATTATTTACTGTCATCATGGCAAAGATAAAATAAATCAGTTATTAGAAATGAGTTATTAAAACTATTATGTTTAGAAATGTGTTGAAAAAAACTGTCTCTCCGTTAAACAAAAATTGGAGAAAAAATAAACGGGGGGGATAATAATTCAGGGAGTTTAATAATTCTGATTTCAACTGTATATGCCTATTACATAGCCATAATACACTGTGATATAACCTGGTTCGATAGTTCGTTGGATCGTATTGCTTTTTCACTACAATCGATCCGCTCCAGAGTTTGTTTCAATTGAGCCGAGACTACCTCATTCAGGCGATCTTGAACGATTGACTTGGCGCGGATCTGAGCGCAATTACTGGATTCATATATGCCAAACAAACCACGCTAACTGAGCAAACGAGACCGGTTCCGAAACAAATGTCTAGGTGTGAAAGCACCCTTAGTTGTTTTTGCACATTTAAGTGGATTGAACATAAAATAATTAAGTTGTCCCAAAACAATTCAAGAATTGTGTTGATTCAGCTCATTTCAAATAAGTAGTTATAAAAACCAGGATTTTTTTTGAGTGTATATTAAAACAAATGGTTGTTATTTTTAGAGAGTAAATCATCTGAAGATTGATAATAAAATGTCTCTTTCCAGTGTATAGCACATATTTTAACCCCACAGAACTGTAGTGCTCATAATGACAATTTATTTCCATTCACACACACAGGCATATCGTACAAATTGAGGAGAAGCTAACCATCAGTGCGTCCTGGGCTAAAGATGAAGACATTAGTCGCCTGCTCCAGTCTCTGCCCAACTGGGCCAGCATGACCCAACCAAAACAGCTGCGACAGAAGAGAGAAGAAGAGGAGGATTTCACACGGTGAGAGCGCACTCTAACATAGACATACATACTGCAAATACGCACTGTCCCCAATGTGAGCTCACCACACAGATTCATCACAGAGCACACAGCATGTACAAACACACTCCTGCAACACCTATCAACTCGTATCCAAGCAGGTTAGTGCACACTGTGAGATGCTGGGGGAACATGTGCTGTCAAATGTCCAAATTGTAGATTTTTATGAGTATGCTAGGGTATACATATGTAAATGAGTCAGCTTATAGCAGCTGTGTGATTAAACCTCATTTTCCTGGCCTAGAATGATGCACTTGGGACTGACACCACAAAAAATACTAAGAAAGGCAACTCTTCAGTTTATCTTCCTTTGTGTTCAACAGAAGAAAGAAACTCATGCAGGTTTGGAATAAGTGGAGGAAGAGTAAATGATGGAGTAGTTTAATTTTTAGGTGAACTATCCCTTTAAGAGGCACACCAGCCTTCAGCTGTTCTGTTAGTGTGCCTGCTTCTCATGCTGGAGATGCTGGTTTGAATCCCGCTCAAAAGGGTGCACTGTTGACTGACAATAGATGCTATGGTCTTTGGACTTTCAGCAGTGAAATTTAAACCACACTGAACTGAACTAAACTGAACTTCAACTCTGAAATCTGGACTGGCACGGTTTGAGTTTACTAGAACTTCTATGTTAAGTTGCTTTGACACAATCTACATTGTAAAAGTGCTATAGAAATAAACATAAATTGAATTGAATGGTCTTCAGAGTCAATGTTAATGAACCCACATCCTATGTCAGGGCTCGAAATTGACCTTTTTTCTTGGTAGCACCGGTGCTCCTAACTTCAAATATTTAGGCACACCAGACAAAATTTAGTCGCACCCACCAAAAATTATGAGCACCATTACTACACGTTTTATATTAACGGATTCTATTATATATTAACACTCTAATCACAACTAACAAATAAACAAATATCTGCACACACTCACCGGCCCTGCACGCACTGCTTGACATGAATTAGATGAACTGAATTAACAATAATAAGTGTTCTGTGTTCTCATGGGTGGTGTCTGACATTGCACAGATGATGTTGACATATAACTTATTATTTGCATACGTCATCTTAATAGCAATAATGGTCTTTTCATGAGCTGCAGTATTAGTTTCATCTCGGTGAATGCATGCTCTTTAGTGATGGTAAACGCGGTGTCAGTCGCACGACTGACAGCATCGTGACGATTAAATGAAGGATTAAATAATGTTAGAACATCTTGTGCTAAAAATGTGTAGATTCAGTGGCAAACACTGTTACCTGAAAACTCCATCCCACCGGCTTTACGGTGAATGCTTTAGTCATTTTCATAGCGGGCTTTAAACACTGGAAGTCTTTTATCCACTCTTCGAAAAGTGTAAATGCTGAATTGACATTCAGCACATGATTGCTAATCAGACGTGCCATTATTTGTAACTTTGGATGGTTTCTAAAACTAAATCTGTCAGTGTTGTTTTCATTCTCTCGTATCCAGACCTTTACAGTTTCGCGGCTGTAGCTACCTGTCATAAGAACTGAATGATTGACAGCTGATATTAACCAATCCATTCGTGTTCTGTTCTAGCGCAATGGGCCAATAAGAAGAGCTTGAAGCGGGGCAAGCATTGCGGGCTTTGTTAACTACAGCAAGTTGACATGTCAGCTGTTTTAAACTATTCCTGAGCGATGCGTTTGGTGTTTTTAGGTGCAAAGATGCTTAATGCGTAAATGCCTCCTAAATCTGCGCATGTGGTGAACATTTTGCTGTGAAAACTGGTCGCACAACATCAATTTTATGCACTCGCACAAATGCTCCCAAATGTATTTTGAGGTCGCATAGATAAAATTTCGGGCGCATATGCGACCAAAACGGTCGCAATTTCGAGCCCTGTATGTTGAAAACAAGTAAGTGGAAATAGAGGGGTTACATTGGTGCTGTTACCTGGAATGGAGACCAGCTAGTAGAAGGTGTTTGAGTTACCTGCTAAAACATTGGTTGAAATGAGAATCTTTATTGTCATTGTACAAAATACAACAAAATGTACGTTTGCTCTTCCCTTCAGTGCAGTTCTAATTGTCTAAAACAACAATAATATCAAGAAGAGATAAAAAAAAAAAAAGTAAAAAGACAACAATAATAATAATAAAAATAATAATAATATTACTTGTTGTGTAAAAAGTGGCAAGTGCATTTTTAGCAGCTTTCAAGTTAAAAGTAAGTAAAATGTTGGCCAGAAAGGCATACAATTTAATGTTCGTTCATTATTGCAAAAGCCCTGGAATACAGTATGTACTATTTTTTAAATCCCACTCTAATCATGGCCAAGTATGCCATTATACACCAGTCAGTTTTTCACTAAACCTGGCTATTAGTTTAACAGTCAGAAAAGAAACAGAGGACACAGAACAAAGCAATAAACTTAAGGCAAGTGCAAATGAGGTATAAAAGATATCTGCAACTTTAGTTTAAAAGAGTACAAAAGTACTGCTTTATTGATCATAAGAAGCCAAGGATGAATCATTCTAGTCACTCTATCAGATGAATTATACTTGGGGAAAAAAAAAGAAGTAGTATACCCAGATCTGCAGGCCTCTATGTCTTAGTATTGAAAATGATGATTTTAGTTTGCCAGCTGGCAATGCATTTTGGTATTCTATTTGTGTGCTGTCTTACAGAGGATGAAATCTGGCCCTTATAGCCTCAACAGACATCTTTGAACAAGAACAAATTCAACTGCAGGCAATCACACTATCTGCCGAAACATTCCAGCATCCCAAACACACGCAATTCTGTTTTCAATTCACTCGTTCGCTCTACTTCCCTCACTTTCTCTCTTCTCCTTTCAAGTGCACACTCGAATTAAAGAAGACACAAGTATGAGGAAAACTGTGATTGGACGAGAGGGAGGGGGGGTCCCACGTTTTTATCAAAATTGCCCTCAAAGTGTTCTCCCGTCGGTTTGGATGTGCCATGGCCTGCAATTGTACAATAAATAAATGAACTGGTTATGTGTGGACAGAAAAAAAATCCAATCTAGTCGACCTGTTGAAGCTAAACGCGGACGGCGAGCGGGAGGAAGCTTTTATCATATAAATGACCCTGACAGTTTCATCAGCTAAAGAGGGATTACGCCACATGTATGGCAATCCTATACAGAGTGATAAAAGCTTGTTAAAAAGTCTTCCGTTCAATAGGCGCCACGTTTTATCTTAAAGAATTTCACAGTGCTCAGAAATGAGCCGCGAGGATATTCTTTTCTCCCACATTCATCACAGACCTGTAGAGAAGGAGGTCAAAGAAAATACTGACTTTATAGATTTGTTTTAGCATCATTCGTCTGAATGTGCCTGTAAAACTGAGCACCAGCTGCTGCTGTGGTTATTAGATAGAGAGGAAGGGAAAGCCTTTTTAAAGTGCACATTAGCACCGGTGTGGGCATCTGGCCCAGTGCTGAGAGTGTGCCAAGTGGGGTGCCCAAAACACCAAGATACTGTCATCACGCCTTCCTGCCTGAACGAGCAACATCTCTTTTGCCCTTTTAAAAGTCTGCTGGCCCCTTCTCTTTTTTAGATGTCCCCTATTCATATCCCTGTCCATATATCCAGTTTCAGTTAGTTAGATAGTCTTTGGAGGTAGATAGTCATATCCTGGAGGCAATTTGGTTGCAACATACAAGCATAGCACACATAATACACAAAACACAATACAAATCTACCCTAAGTTTAAAAACTTTACAGCTGAGGGAATAAATGAAAGTTTGAACCAATTTGTTTTACTCAGAGTGTCCGCAGGGTCTTAAAAAGTATTAAAAGTTGATAAAGCAAAGAAGTTTAAGGCCCTTAAAAAGTATTAATAAGTCTTAAATGCTATTTTGCAAGTTATTAAATTTTATATCATTTTTGATTAGGCAATGTGTGGTTGTATGCTAAAGTTTGCCTGAATTAAATCTGTTAATATCAGGATGCTGTGTAGTTTATGAAATCAATAACATCCTGCTAGATTTGACATCATGCTGCTTTGTTTACTGCAGCAACACCATTATTCCTGCAGTTCTATAGGCGCCAACCTGCTGAATTAGCTTTAATAGATTTTTATCAATGTTTTAGTTTTGGATTAGTTTCTTACATTAATATTTAGTAAATATAATATGTAAGTTAAAATCTCGCTAGTGTTTCCGGTTGAAAGTGGTTATAAGGTCTTAAAATGTCTGGAAAGAGTCTTTAAAAAAGGTCTTAAAAGGTTGTGAATTTCACTCTCTGATTCCTGTTTATACTCTGTTACTAATAGGAGTTCTGTACCGAATACCAGAAAGGAAAAGGTGAAACTGGTGGTGCATAGGATGAGAATCGAATCATGTAATGTAATGTGTATTTATTAATTCATTCATTCATTTTCTTTTCGGCTTAGTCCCTTTATTAATCTGGGGTCGCCACAGCGGAACGAACCGGCAACTTATCCAGCACATGTTTCATGTTTCCATCACTGGGAAACATCCATGCACACTCATTCACACATATACACTACGGACAATTTAGTTTACCCAATTCACCTGTACTGCATGTCTTTGGACTTGTGGGAGAAACCGGAGCACCCGGAGGAAACCCAGGCGAACACTGGGAGAACATGCAAACTCCACACAGAAACGCCAACTGACCCAGCCGAGGCTCGAACCAGTGACCTTCTTGCTGTGAGACGAAAGTGCTACCCACTGCACCACCCATACGTAAATTTATATAGTGCATTTATTGTGTATGGCCATACACCCAAAGCGCTTCACAATCATGAAGGGGAGGGTATCTCCACACCACCACCAGTGTGCAGCATCCACTTGGATGATGCGACGGCAGCCACAGGACAACGGCGCCAGTGCGCTCACCACAAACCAGCTATTGGTGGAGTTAAGAGACAGTAATAAAGCCAATTTGGTGGATGGGGATTATTGGGAGGCCATGATGGGTAAGGGCCGATGGAGGGACTTTGGCCAGGACACCCCTGCTCTTTACGAGAAATGCCATGGGATTTTTAATGACACAGAGTGTCAGGACAACACCCACTGACAGGGTGACAGTATAGTGTTCGCTTCACTTTACCGGGGCATTAGGACTCACACAGACCACAGGTTGAGCGCCCCCTGCTGGCCTCTCTTACACCATTTCCAACAGCAACCTAATTTGCCCATGTGGTCCCCCATCTAACTACTGAGCAGGTTCAGTCCTGCTTAGCTTTAGTGAGTAACCGGTCTTGGGCTGCAGGGTGATATGGCTGTGGCTCATCTGACAGAATACTCTGAGCGTTAACCAAAACTATCAGTGTCTATGGTTTAAGTGTCAATTTTAGTGTCAATCATAGTGGCATGATATAGAGACAATTATAGTTTGTATTAATAGTTAATCAAGTTGTAATATTAATGTGATAAAAGTATATTAATATTAATCAAGTTTTAGTCATTTGATTGTGTTTTGGTTAGTGTATTTGTACAATGTATTGTGTTATGTACTAGTTATTTGTTTTGTGCATGTTTTTCTTAAATATCTGTCTATTTTTTATGATTTTTAGTTTACTTTTTATGTCAGTTTTATTTATTGTACTTTTAATTGAAACTATAAATGAAAAGAAAATCGGTTTAAATAAAATAGGTTTTAATAAGAAATATATAAGTAGACACACACAAAAGCATGCATTACATGTATTCCAGATTGTTTTTAAATTATGCAAATGTTCATCACTTTTCATTTGGTCTCTCGCAGGGCGGCATTTGCCAAGGAGTCTGAGGTTTTGACGGGCAATCTGGGGGATAAGTTGATTCCCCAAAATGAGATTCTGAGGGATGTCAGCGATCTGAAGGCTCTTGCTAACCTGCAGGAGAGCATGGAGTGGCTCGCTACCCGTCTCAGGAGCTTCTTCAGCAGTCTGCCTCACAGCTCCAGTGAGTCTGTGTAATTATATGTTTGCGCTGTGAAAGCGTGGCATCTTCTATTATGATTCAAACCTTTTATTTAATAATTGTTCCTTCATAAATTATATATCATAAAAGGTATGAGTGATGATTTGGAAAATTAACATGATTTAACTACTTTTGGACCCAGAACTGAATTTTATCAGAACTGATCAAATATAGCTCAGAATGTTTTCTGTGTAAACCATTTCTAAATTATTCTTACACACACACACACACTGTCAAAATGACTTCATTATATTGACAATATTCAGCTTTGCTCCCAAACTTGATAGAAACTTCAGTGCTGGCTGTTTGACGTCACCACAGCCACATCACTAAAACTTCACACAATACCTTCAGAATTACCTCCACTTCGTTCACCAAAATCTGTAAATATGCTATTTTAAAACTATTGTTATTTCTGTTTTTTTTGGGGGGGTAGAGACAGCTTCAGAGCGACTGGCGTCCGGAGCAGATAAAAATTCAATAAGAGCGCAGTGGAGGACGTGGTGTAATTACCATTAGTTCTGTGCAGAAGCCGTAATGGAGTGTTTTATCATGGTGGGACAGCTTCAGCATTGTTCATTATTTAGTGTTTGCTGAGCTGATGGGACCGTCGCCGACGGAAGCCCTTATCTCTGTAACCCCCCCTTAAATTGGATTTTATATTATGGAGCCAGTCAGGTATGAACAAGTCATTTTCTCCTGTCTTGTCTTGCAGACTAATACACGTTTGCCAGTGTAATGTGGGGGAGATTAAACAGTGTCTCACCACCAGAGACTGAGCTTTGAAGTGGATAGAGTGAAGGGAGTTCCTAGACAGAGAGAGAAAGAGCTCTTTTGCCCTTGTCTTTGTAAAACCCAGGCCCACCGTGGTCAGCAAGAGACATCCTTCATGCACCTGTGGCCACCATGATGTGCTAGACTGAACGTCTGCTGCTTTGTCGGACGAACAGTGAGAGTTTGTCCTTGTCTGAGTTAGTTTAATCCGTGGCGCAGCTCAGTCTTCATCCCTGTAGCCTCTGCTAAAACAAACACTCAGACATCTGCGATAAGATGCATGTGATAATCTCCATCTTCAGTGTCATGGTGTTGAATCTTAATGTTATCTAAATTTGATTAGGACATGCTCTTCAGCCTAGAACGTGTTGTTTGGGTAGAAATCAATGGGCTTTGATTGGTCAAACTCAAGATTGAGGGTTTGTGTCTCTACAGCCATCTGGGATCTTTTTAATAACATATAATCCTCCTGAAATGTATTTGCGGCCAGAGCCTGTTGTCCTCAGGACAGCTGTGTTTTTGTTCTGTGTGTTCTCTTGTGTGCATCTGTGTGAATTATTTTCCCTTAATTATTTTAGTGTTTTTTATCCTCACAGCATTTAGAGTTTATTGCGTTAAAAATTACGAATGGAAATAAGGTGATCTTCAGTATACAGCATTCTGAGCTATGGTTTGTAATGATGCTTTCAGAAATATTTTGTTAAAGCAAAAAGTCTTTGTTAAAACATTATAAGCAATTTAGAGTGCACAGATAAAACACGTTTCTGTCAGCAGTCATCAGTAGATGCCTTATGTCTAGATTGTAGTAAAAAAGTTTCAGCCCCTACTTAAAAATAAAAGTTTCCATTCACTTTGTTGACATGTTCTGTGTCACTACAGTTAAAATTGCTTATATCTCCAGATTTGACCATTCACTAAAACATTTTGGATAATCTAAGTTCATAAATCAGCAAAATACTGTATATAACACTGTTCTAGTAGGTCTTTTTGATAGTTTAATGGAGTGTTTCTCAACCATGTTGCTGGATGACCACCAGCTCTGCTCATTTTCAATGTCTTCTTAAGCAAACACACCTGATTCAGATCATTCAGACTGAAAGGCCTGTAATGGGTGTGACAGACAAAAGAGACATCCAAAACATGCAGTGTTGGTGGTCCTCCAGGGATGTGGTTGAGGAAACACTGGTTTAATGAAAACTTCTTGCGTATTGTTTGTTTAAAGTTAAGTTAATCAAGCAAATGTATGGATTTTTAGAAACTGTATTCCCATATTACTGTTTTCTTCTAGCTTTTTTAAAAAGTATCCTAAATTTCTGGATGGAACCCTGTCTAAAGTTAAATTCAAACTCTCACTAACATCGCTCTTCTCTTCTTTTTTCAATCATAAATAAAATATGGGTCAGACCTTTCAATAATATCAGCAGGAGCAGAAAGCACCAGCAGGGATGGTGTAAGGAGAAAGAGACAGACCATTTGTGGAGAGTTGAATGGGAAAAACTGCACTCCTCACTTTGCCGGATAATAGTATTCTTGCCATTTAATTAAAAAAGTTCATATTTATGATAAAGACATTTATATATATATATATATATATATATATATATATATATATATATAACATTATAAATAAAGAGATATAAAAGATGTACATCATAAGAATCAAATGTTATAATCATGTTTTTCCAAAGTTTTGAATGCATGTACTGTACGTCATCTTGACAAACTGGGGCTGCATCTGAAAACTGTAAAATGCTGCCTTCAAAGGATGCACTCCAAGGTAGGAAGGCATCAAGGCACATTTAAATCCTAATCGAGCTTCACTTCCTGTCCTCTGAGATATCTTCATCTGATCGATTTTTGAAGATGTATCCTTCTTTGCCTTTGAAATCTCACAATCCTGTGGGTTCCATTTCAAACAGTTGAGCTAAAAAAATAAAGATGGCATCTGAAGGCTCTGCTTGGCTGTCATTTTGCATGTAAATGCATATTTTGGACCAACTTTTTTCTCTTTTGATAGCGTTTCAAGCAAGAAATTATTATAGTAGTAAACAAATTTTCCCCTAGTTATCACAAAAGCTCTCTCTACTTTGTCGTACATGATTATATCGTTATGCTTTCTCAGAACAGTCTGTCTGAAATCAGTTTTGCCATGTGCCTTTGGGCCTCCTGATGAAGAAGGGATTTAGCCAAAGGAAAGTGAGTGAGAGAGCCAGGCAACAAGTCAACCATCTAAGTTTTCAGAGGTTTCAACCATTCTTTATTCATATAAACAGGAGCTGTGCTCTCATAAGTATGAAACAGCTACCCAAAATGCTCTCTCATAACTCTAAAAAGCTGTCTAGTGAACTAGTTTTCCTTAAAAGAACAGTACTTTGACCAAATGTTGAGTTTCATCTCAGGACTAGTTCTATATCCACTGGGAAAGACCTCTCCCAACCTAGGCTTGCAAGACCTAAAACCTCCAAACCATTGTCGAAACAGCTCCCTTTTCTTTTCACAATCTTCTAAGTCTGTCTTTCTGCAGCTCTCAGGAGATTTAGCCCTCTCATATTGCTGAACCAACCAGCTTTGAGCGTTTATAGCCTTTACTCCCAAAGAAAGAGTGAGTCCTGGGTCAAGCTATCTGGAGTTTTTTAAAGTACCTTTATCGCCAACAGTAAAGGTCTGCTTTCCATCTATTAGCATAATGTGTGTAGATACACACAGACATGCCTTAATTTCTGGAACAGTAGACACCTACTCATTTTTTTTCAGTTTTCCTCCCTCCTCTCAAGTCCTGTCCTGAAGGCTTAGCCGCCAAGCGCTGACGCAGTGAGGTCAAAGGTCGCCAGCAGACTGAGCCCGGCTCTCCCCATGCAGATGTCACCGCTGTTACTGCAGCCGAATAATTAACGCTCTCAGCCAATCACATGCATCATTCATGAGGCTTCTGTCTCTCGTTTTATCTCTCTCCATCTCCCTCTCCCTCCGCTGCCGCAGAGGTCAGATATCTTGTTTATTAGAGCGCCGTGTTTAACAGCCGGTGGGAGGTGATGCAGTTTTTCAACAGCACTTTTTTGGGGCCGTGCTTAAACTTCACCCTGACAGCCAGTGGGATGTGGCCGTCGAGAAGGGTATCAGCGAATGATTGATCTCCACTTTCTCTGTCTTTATGCGTGCCACCCTCTCACAGATGGCATTGAACAGACGCTTAGGCGAGATAGGATTTGAAAATAATTGGATGAGCTCGTCGTACACACACTGCACACGTCTACGCAAGCGCACAGCCTTCGATAAAAGAAATTTAAGCACATATAAGTAAAAAAAAAAAGAGATGTTCTGAATTGGCAGCCCCATGTGGCACGCCCTTGATCGCACCCTCGCGGCGGGACGAGCTCAGAGGCGATGGACAGCAGGCCTGATCTCAATCTCACACCCTCAGTGGGGGTCTGGGGCGGGGGGTCCTGGCACACACAGACGCCGAACAGAGCAGCCATGCTTTGCCGCTCACTCGCTCACCGACAGTTGGAATGGGTATACACGAGCACACTTGTGTTAACAAACACACAACTTGACAACCAGCTCTACACATGGATGGAATTCACACTAACTGCGTAATTCAAATGCGCAGGTTAATTGGCGTGCAGCATTGGCTTCCTTTTGGATTTGCAGTACATTGTGGATGTCTGGATCATGCTGTTCATAAAAGGCTCCGTTCCAAATTCTCTAAAATGATGAGCTGGCTTAAATAAACAGTGGCTTTTTTTTTTTGATTGCACCCAACTGGTAAATGTGTTATTTTGGCTGGGTATGCAAAAGCAGGTAATGATTAAAAGCACTCTGAAAGAATCTGTTTGAAGCTTTGTTTAAAGCTATTAATGAGCATTATTAAATATGATAAATATTGTGAAGGATATAATTTATAAGTAATATATTAATGTATCCCTAATGTATATGGTCATTAATTCATAAACATTAATTATATTTTGTTTAAATGTCCTACATTAGCAGGATGATGAAGATAAAACCAGAGTGGACATTTCAGCAAGACAATGATCCAAAACACAGCCAAGGAAACTCTCAACTGCTTTCAGAGAAAGAAAATCAAGCTGTAGAACAGCCCAGCCAATCACCTGACTTGAATCCAATAGAAAATACAAAATAAGGGTCAGATTTGATAGACGAGACCCACAGAACCATCAAGATTTTTACACTTTGTTGAAGTCTGTGAAAATTCATGTGACTTCGTTCTCCATATAAGAGTCATCTTTAAGCTTCCATCACCAAAAAAAAGCCTTTTATATAAAGTATTAATGCCTTTCAGTAGTTCAGTACTTTCTCCTTGTGTCATTTCATTGTTATTACACATAATTAATTTTTTATTTTATTTTATGTTTGTATTGTTTGGTTTTTTTTACCAAAATCTGGTTCATTTCCATGTCAACAACACTTTTAGAAATATTATTCCCAGGAAAAAACATGACGTGTTCAATACTTATTTTCCCCACTGTATATTTTTTTTACCTGTTACATTTTTTTTTCTGGAGAAGGTCTTATTTCTTTTAGTTTGGATGGATTAAAAGCAGTTTTTAAGAAATTATGTTTTTTTTTCTTGATTGGCCTCAAAACAAACCAATGTTGTCCAATGACTTGCCTAATTAACTGCACTTGTCTAGATAACCTAATTACCTAGTTAAGCCTATAATTGCACTTATGGCTGAATACTAGTTTCTGGCTAAATAACTAATAAACTATTATGTTCTGTCATCATGACAAAGACGAAAGAAATTAGTTATTGGAAATTTGTTATTTAAACAAACATAATACAAAACCCTCAATTAAACAGCACTTGGAAAATATTTGAAGAATAATTAATTTCATAATAGCAATTAGAAAATAGCTCATATATAATTATGCGGGCTTAATTATAATCAAGATTTATACAGCATGTACATATATACAGATTTAAAATGATTTATTCAATTATATACAAAAAAGAGCAGCATGATGTTGGAATATTTAATCAGTTCCATGCATGTTCAATAAAAAAACAGGAGAGGTTTTTCTTCAGTGTCAAAAATGTTAGTAATTTATTGGATTCACAGAATTCTGTTATCCTCAGTGCAATGCAAGAGTTACATTCAGGAGGTGTGCAACAACTTTCATTTCCTGACTTCAACTTTTATAGGCAGCTGATATTAAAGAGTGGAGTTTAGTGAAATTCGTCACTTGTCAATCATTCTCCAGTCCTTCATTGGCCGCACCCATACATACATCCTCTTTTTCTACAAAGTCTCTGCACAACATTAAAAGAATAAAACTTCTCAACTGCACATATTCTGTGTTCAGTTTCAACACATTTCTGCTTCATTTCTGTTTCACTGCAAAGCTCAAGTTAATTTTAGACAATCATTTTAGACATTTCTATGAGCTTATCACACTCAACAGTGTGATAAGATCAGTTAATATATCACCTTTAAGCAATACAAATACAATTGTTTAATGACAAGAAAAAGAGACAAAAATATGTTTAAAATATATTCCTTTTTCCCAACAATGACCACTTCTTTTTGTGATTTCACAGCAGAAGTACTGTAAGGTCTTCTGGGTTTAACAGGATAAGAGAGTGAGCAAATGGCTCACTTTAATTTTAGATGAGCTCAAATTTTCAATATAAATAAAAAAAGGTAATCACTGATTTGCTATGGAGTTTAAATGACCTGCAAAATAGGACTGAAATGGACTGTTTGCTTGTTCTAACGACCTGACAGTTCTGTTATCCGCAGGGCGTCACATCAGGGACATTTTCTCCGCTCTCTGGAATTACAGATCAGTCCTCGGTGGCCCAGTGCCTCTAATCTTCCACCTGGTCGTCGCTGCTGTATTTGTACTCCTTGTCTTCAAGCGTTTTTTAATCATTCCATGCCAAACACAACCTTATCTCCCACAAACCTTTTTCCAGCTAAGAGTTACAGACAGACAGTAATTAACTACCAAATGAACACACACATATATAAACGTGTGCTGCCCTTTCTATCTCTTTTGATGCTGGACTTTGTGTATATATGTAATTGTTCAATGGCAGTGCCCATTTTGCTGTACAAACACAAGGGACCAAGGGCCTTGTGAGCAAACCAGCATCCATCATTACAGCAAACACGTCCGTCCACACACACACACACACACACACACACTCGTTTCTTCTAATATGTGTGTGAATGTGACCTTCAGAAGTGCAGAGATGCCGCAGAGAGTTGCAGGAAGTCAGTGTCCATCGCCATCTCTCGTGCCTCATTGATTGCATAGTTTCATTCTTGCACACACACACACTTTTCTGCTTGATAGTCATCCTCTGGCTGTGTGTTTCATTGCATATGCTTTAAGATATGCTAAATAAAGATTATTAGAGTACATTTACAAGTTTTTCAGTCAAAATGTAATGTGTAATTCAAGTGTTTCTTGCTGTTTGTTTATAGAATGCGCTAGCAAGTTTTATTAGTTAGCAAGTTTATGCCATCCCTACATGGCCAAAAGTAAAAAAAAAAAAAAAACATGTCTATAATATAGTATATTGTTGAATTTCATAAGAAATCCAGGAAGCTATTCTACTTGTTGTCAGTATAATGGCTATAAATGTGTTTTTCAGGTTTGTTTTATGGCTCTTATTTGTTCTTTTGTGTAGGTGTATCCCCAGGCTCCGATGCACAGGTGAACAGTGAGAACGTTCGCAGCCGAGAGCAGATTCTCCAGACGTTGACTGACCTCTCCAGATCTTTTCAAGACATCGCTGATCGTTGCCTGCTGGTGCTGCATCTGGAGGTCAGGTAGGTCTGACCACTTCGTCTAAATCCGAGAAGATGCCAGGTGCATGTACTAAAGGGATTGTTCACCCAAAATGAATGGCGTTGTTCTAATGACGTTTTCTAATGATGTATGGAGAATTTTAAATACATGCTTGTACTGTACTAGTTTACATACAGGCAGTGAATATTGACTACAGAATGGCACTTTATGACATATGTTAAATTTCAAGTATACTGTGGGTTTTTTGAAGAGGGATAGTGAAAAACAAACCAAAACTGAATCTATTATTTAACAAGAATCCTGAGCTGTTGGTCCAGGGAGGGCCTACTAGTTATAGGAAACCAGTATTAATAGAAGCATGACATTGTATGCTTTCTTTTTTGAGCTGACTTTTGATACAAATTTAGCATTCTTTGCAACAATACGTTAGTTGTCTGGCTGTCATCTGACAATCTGATCTAAAGATCTTTTTTTTAGGGATTTGTAGTTTTATATTTCATGTAAAGTTTACATTTTGCCACAGTGTGTGTGTGTGCTTTAAAATGGTAAGTTGGATTGAACATTATTTCCAGTTCATTTCTTCTGTTCAGTCTGTCAAAGCCAGTCATGAGTGAAAAGAGCAGAGAGCACTGAAGTTTTAATTCTAATATGCAAAAATATTCATGTTGCTATGACTAGATACTTTCTTAAAGGTACACTCCACTTTTTGAGATTAAAATAGTTAGGTTTTGCCATTTTTTTCCAATTCAGGTAATCTCTGGGTCTGACAGGACGACTTTTAGCTTAGCTTAGCTTAGCATAGCTTAGCATAGATCATGCTACCGTAGACCACTAGTTCTCACTCAAAAAAGACCACAGGGTGTTCGCAGGCTCTTAAAATGTATTCAATTTGAAAAACTAAATTTTAGGCCTTAAAAAGTCATGAATTCACTGCAATATTGTGTTGTAGATCAATAAATAATTTTAAATAGGTCTTAATTTTGCTTTGTCCAAGTAAAGCTGCTCAATATGATATATCCATCTCGATAAAATCTTATTTTTTTATATTTAAGAATATCTTCATGTTTCAATTTTATTGAAAAGAGATACAATTCACAACAGCTGTTAATTGTTTTTACAGCAAGTTAAATTTTCTAATCGGGTGAAAAAACTACAAACAATTACACGATTCCTCATGATAATACCAGGCCGTTAGAAAAAAATCCTTAGTCTTTAATCTTGTATAAGTCTAAAATTTCATTCTTAATGTTCTTAAATGGATCTTTAAAAATTCTGAAGTTTGATTAAATGAAACCTGCAGAAACCCTGGACCGAACCGTTTCGATATTTTTCTCTATTTAAAGCTTAAATATTAGATAAATATCTATATAGATATTTTTCTCTATTTAAAGAGTTTTGAGCTCAGTGTTGAAGGTAATGAGTTGATTAAATACCTCATAACTTCAACCTAAACGGAGTAAGTTCACAGTATAGAGTAGTTTTTTAACTCAAATGGTTTGTTGCAATCGGTTTCCTCAAACAGTTTGAGTTGCCTTATTAGGTTTTACAGTACTCAATTGTTTGAGTTCTCTTCATTTATTGGGTTTTACTGTGCTCAAATGGCTTCGTTTACTCAAATGGATTAAGTTCACAGTACTCATTATGATTAGTTTTTGAACTTAAATGGTTTGTTGCAATCGGTTTCCTCAAACGGTTTGAGTTACCTTAACTCTTTGGGTTTTACAGTGTAAGACAAACAGAAAATTTTAATTATTAAATGTTTTCTAGGGCGATACACTGTTGGTAAAAGTATTCCATCAAACCCGGAGATCTGCTGAATGGGTTAAAAAAAACAGTAAAAAAGTTTAATTTTAAAACAAATTATAATAAATTAATAAAATTAATAATAAAAAAAAAATGGAGTGTTCCTTTACTATCTTTACTACTATCCTTTTTGTTGTTTAAATTGTTATTAAGAGAAGAGTGTAGCAGATATTTACATATTTATTTAAGCACTTAAAATGCTTCTGCAGTGTCAGCATGTTCGATAACAATATGCAAAACTAAATGAAAGAGAACTTTGCTTTGGCTAAATCTTCTACACACACAATCTAACTGCATACTAAATTCACCATCAGCCTGATCAGTATTAAACGGCTTGTATTTTTAGGGTCTGTCCAGCCCAAAAGAGCACCAAATGGCTCGTTCACTCTGCACACCCTCCTCCACAAGCCCTCCCACCTGCTCGGCCCGATTATTCTGTGATATCATTTAGCTTATGTGATCCTGTTTATGATTTGGAAACAATAACTCGCAGCTCCCATGCTACGCGTTATTGACTTTTTCCATCAAGCAAATTTCCCTTGACAGTGCTTGAGGGTAAATTAAGCCATGAGAGGGAGGTAAGAAGAGGAAGAAGACGCAGGCTTTATGGTTTGGTAGCGGACGGCTTGCCTTAAAGCTTCTGTAATGCTGAACGAGGAAGGGGAGGGTTATTGCAGGGCTGTTGGAGGCCATTATGGAAACCTCTCCATCTCAGCTTCTCTCTCTGTGTTTCTGTCTTGAGAACACACTCTTTATCTGTACACCTAGATGTAGGTTTATGAGCCCATGAACACTTCACAGATTGTTCACACACACACACACACACACACAAAAACGAACACACAAACTTACACACCTGCTCACAGCACATTCCATCATCCCAGTTCATTCGGTTTTATAGAGTGAAGATGTGGAGTAAGATATTCAACACCAGCATCTGGAGTTTCTCCAGGGACAGATCACAGTCTAGAGTACTACTAACACTATACATCCATGATCACAAATGTAAAATACATTTAAATTGGTTTCACTAAAATGTGTATCTGTGTATGTATATATATTTAAGTGTTTATGGCAAAATTCTCATTTGAAAATGTGATTCATAAAAAGCTGCTTGTGTTACTGAAATAATAGTATTAATAATAATAATAATAATAGTACCAACTAGATTCAATATATTAATATTAGTAGTAGCTGTAGGTGTACAGTATATACATCTATGATACCAAATAATGATCACATTTGATATGTAAATACTAGTAGTAGTATAGTGTAATGTATTATTTTATTTTTTTGTAATAATTAGAAAACTAATAATGACATAGACCTATATTAAAAAAAAAACGTAAAAAAAAAAAATATATATATAACATGTAACAATATAAAAGATGCATAATGCTATTATTCATTACAATATCATTAGTATTATTATTACTAATAGTACTAATAGTAGTAATGATACTTATATATTAAATGGTTTATATATTTATTCATGTTTGCATGTATTAATATAATAATGATAATAATGATAATAATGATAATATTAATAATAATAATAATAATAATAATAATAATATATACATAATATAATATATGCATAATATATATAAATATGAATCATTTAATATATGAGTCTCATTACAATATTATTAGTGTTATTATTATTAATAATAGTAGTAATTATACTCATATACTAAATGATTCATATATTTATTCATGTTTGCATGTATAAATATAATAATAATAATAATAATAATAATAATAATAATAATATATGAATACATAAATTATATATATATATATATATATATATATATATATATATATATATATATATATATATATATATATATATATATATTATATATAGTATAAAAACATGAATCATTTCATATATGAGTATCATTACAATAGTATTAGTGTTATTATTATTAGTAATAGTAGTAATGATACTCATATATTAAATGATTCATATATTTATTCATGTTTACATGTACAAATATAATAATAATATTGATAATAATAATAATATATGAATATATAAATAATGTAATATATACATAATATATATAAACATATGAATCATTTCATATTAGAGTATCATTACAATATTATTATTATTATTACTAATAGTAGCTATGATACTCGTATATTAAATGATTAATATATTTATTCATGTAGCATATATGTTTATAATAATAAATTTATAATGACTAATTACAATATTTTGTATTAACTATACAGGAACTTTTTAATACTATAATATAATATTGTGTTAACTGATATAAGTTCATATGTTTTTATTTGATGATTTGTTTTATATAGATAATTGTCACATTGAAATAAAAAACAAAATTGATTAAAAAATACCAAGAAATAATTAGTTATCCTGCTCTAAGACATCTTAATTAAGGTTTTCCAGGATTGTCAGATGAAAAGACTGTTTAATGTGGAAAAAACAACTCATTTTGAGATAAAATCCTGTGCTAGTTAAATCAAATCATATTTCCCAATCTTCAGGAAAGTTCTTGTCTGTCTTAGCTGGCAATTGTCATTCGGTGCCTGTCGTCTTTGCCCCATCAGGGTCCACTGTTTCCATTATCTGATCCCTCTGGCAAAACAAGGCAACTATGCCATCGTGGCTAATGCAGCCAGCATGGACTACGACCCCCTGGTGGTGAAGCTGAATAAAGACATCAGTGCCATCGAGGAGGTGATGGGAGCCGCCCTGCAGCAGCACAAGTTTCAGTATATCTTTGAGGGTGAGTGACATCTCGCCTCAACAGGAAGCCCATGCCCGAAGCCATCTTACTTTTCTGACTGTTTTCCTGTCTCTGCAGGTCTGGGTCACCTGATCTCCTGCATCCTGATAAACGGAGCTCAGTACTTCAAGCGCATCAGTGAGTCTGGCATAAAGAAGATGTGCAGAAATATCTTTGTGCTCCAGCAGAACCTGACCAACATCACCATGTCACGCGAGGCTGATCTGGATTTCGCCAGGTAGATTGTTAACTTTTTTTTCTCTTATTTTAAAGTGGAATGTCAAAACATTCAGAATTTAATCAGCTGATGGACAGCCTGAACTGAAGCCTTTTTGCTAAATGTTTTTTGGGATGACGTGTATAATAAAGCTTATTTAGGGTTCATATACCAACGATGATTAAAAAGCAAGGAATTTTTCACAGTATTTCCAATAATATTTTGTCTTCTGTAGAAAGTCAGATGTGTTTCATTTTGGCTACAATAAAAGCATATTTTTAATAATAATAATAAAAAAAACCTTTAAAGAACCATGAAACCCCTCTCTTTTGGTTGAAGTCTACCTCAGAATTTAAAAAACAAAATGTTCCGAGATGGGCGTGGAGCTCTGCGGGCAGAGGGAGGAGTGGGCTTGGCCGACAGAGCAGGGGAAAAAGAGAGGAGCGAACAACTGTTGTCAGTTGGCTCACAAACCAAACTATGAGGAGACACATAATTTTACAGTTTACAAAATTAAAATGCAAAGAAATAAACAGTAAGTAATTTAATGTCCTGCTACATTTGTTATTCGTAATTTCATATACACATAACCACAATTTGTTATATCATTATAAAGATAATCGTGTTTATATAAACACTATGAAGGAGGAGGACTTCTCTCCTCCTCAATCCCTGGGTCTGAATGCAGACACAGTGGATGGCAGTGCAGCAGGTCTCTTGCCCTATCTTTTCCAACCATTAACCCTGCCGGAAATCTGGAGGATTTAAAACATGGGTGAACACAGCAGCATGATTATAGGTGATGTGTCTGAATGGTAACAAACTCAACTGATAAAAGACAAAGTCTGCCATTCTCCAGTTCTTGTATAGCTCTCTCAACAAAATTGCTTGCTGCAAACCAACAGCTTTGCTGTATTGGCCCTGACAGCATCGTGGGGAAAAACACTGTGGATCATGGAAACAAACAAATACGACTTGTGCCGTGCGCAGTCTCACCCAGTCATTGGGTCTTACAGCTTTTCAGGTCTGTCGATTTTGATCCCGCCCCAAAAATGACTTTAGACCCGGAAGATGAAATTAGCTGACAAAAGCTCAAAATTATTCAGTTTTAGGCACAATTAAAGCTGACAGGTGCTAACATCGACTTAACTGATTTTCAACACACACAAATCTGTTCAAATTAAAAAAAAAAAAAAAAAGTACTCCAGGGTGTCTTGAACCTTTAAATAGCACCTTAAGCTGAATGCTGGTATCTTTAACTGTCATAATGGTCAAGATATACTGTATTACACGAGTTATTAGAACTTAGCTATTAAAACTATTATGTTTAGAAATTAAACAGAAATTGTTGAAAACATATATCAGGGGGGGTTATTAATTCAGGAAAGCTAATAATTCAAGGTAGTCAAGGTAGTATCATGTTTGATTTTGGACATGAATGAAAACACTGCTCTGGACGAAGGTTTTACAGATATTTAACAACTTATCTATTGTTCAGGTGGTGAGATTTCTTTATGAAAGAAAAAAAAAACGTGGACAAGAACTGTTTCAAAAGTTGGGAGCTGTGAAAATAACTTGATCCAATACTTTTCTATATTGATGTAAGGACTGGAAGACTGACTCCCACAGCCTCGTTTTCATCTGTGTTAGATTCAATATGCTGCCTAACCCAAGTTTCCATCAGATCTCATTAGTTCAACAGATGGCTGGGATTGATTTTTTTTATTTCCATTTTAGTTTTTTGTTTTCTTTAGCTGTGACACTTAATTTGCATTTTTTTTTTTTAATGTTTTATAATATGGAGTATTTATATTTTTTGGTAACACTGGTAACTAATAAGAACTATCTTTTTATACATTTGTTAAATATGTTTTTATTAGTCTTTCTTAACAATATTCAATAAATATACAGCTGTTTGTTGTTAGTTCTTGTTAGCAAATTTTCATTCAATAATATTGGATAATGCAGTATTAAAATCAACGTTAATTAAGGTTAATAAATGCATTTAAAACGTGTATTTTAGTGTTTTATTCCAGTTAACAAAAGCGTTTAAATTTAGATTTTTGTTCTACTATTTTTACCATTAATTCTAGAAAAAAAACAATAAGCTTTCTTCTCAACATTAGTTAACCACATTAATTAATCTGAACTCCTAATACATTGTTTTCACTGTAAAATATTTTAAGCCAGTACAAGAAAAAACAATAACATAATCCTTATTTCCTTTTACTTTTTCTTGTTTACTCAACTTTTGAAAACATCAACTCCACTGACCTAAAGTTATTTGTCAGTAATGCAAAAAACATTTAGTTGGGTTAACATAAGATTATTTATTAGTTTTCTGGAGAGGCAAACTACTCTGTAACAAACCGTTTTAATTGTGCCAACTGAATTTTTTTTGTCTGCAGGACTGGAATGCCTAAAGTTGAGTGAACAAAAAAACCCATAATCCTTATTTCCTTTCATTTTTTCTCGTGTACTCAACATTTTTTTTTTCACTTTTAATTGATAGGACAGTAGAGGGTATAGACAGGAAAGCATGGGGAGAGGGGAAGGATCAGCTTAGGACCTCGAGGCGGGAATCGAACTCGGGTTGCCGTGAACACCGGAGTGCCATGTGTCGACACACTAACCACTACACCATAGTGCCGATATGTACTGAACTTTTGAAAACATCAGTTGTACTGACCTAAAATGTCTTAAATTAAGTGAACAAAAAAACTCTTGTGGAAACTGGTACTAAGGAATAATACATTATCAGAACAAACAAACATAGTTCAATTAAAAAAAAAAAAAACTAAAACAGAGACAAATATTAACAAAACATTTATTAGACAGAATTAGAAAAAGGACAGTGGGAAAACAACAATAACAGTAAACAAGACAAGGATCAAAACATGGCAGGACAAACAGGGAAAAATGCTTTGTAATGCTTCACATGCCTTCTTGATTTTTTCAACTGAACTATGTTTGTTTGTTCTGATAATGTATTATTTCTTGGTACCAATTGCCAAAGTTGTTCACTCAACTTCAGACATTTTAGGTCAGTGCAACTGATGTTTTCAAGAGTTGAGTACACGTCAGCACCAATGGTGTAGTGGTTAGTGCGTCGACACATGGCACCTGGCACGTCGACACATGTTGCATATGATAGGATCGTTTTATATACAGTTGAAGTCAGAATTATTAGCCCCCCTTTGAATTAGTTTTTCTTTTTTAAATATTTCCCAAATGATGTTTAACAGAGTAAGGAAATGTTCACAGTATGTCTGATAATATTTTTACTATTTAATTTTTTATTTGTTTTATTTCGGCTAAAATAAAAGCAGTTTTTAATTTTTTAAAACCCATTTTAAGGTCAAATATTAGCCCCTTTAAGCTATATATTTTTTTCGATAGTCTACAAAACAAACCATCGTTATACAATAACTTGCCTAACTACCCAAACCTGCCTAGTTAACCTAATTTACCTAGTTAAGCTTTTAAATGTCACTTTAAGCTGTATAGAAGTGTCTTGAAAAATATCTAGTAAAATATTATTTACTCTCATCATGGCAAAGATAAAATAAATCAGTCATTAGAAATGAGTTATTAAAACTATTATGTGTAGAAATGTGTTGAAAAAAAATCTTCTCTCCGTTAAACAGAAATTAGGAAAAAAATAAACAGGGGGGCTAATAATTCTAACTTCAATTATTTATATAATTATTTATATATATATATATATATATATATATATATATATATATATATATATACTTTTATAGATACAAATTTCCCATTCTTAGTTCATAATAATAATAATATAAAACAATATTTTAACAAATGAGTAAATACTGTATTGAACAGTGTTACCGTAAAAACAAATCAGTTAATAAATATCGACTCTCTCCAGACTGTATAAAACTAGCAGCATGTGTCTAAAATTGTTTTATGTGAAAATCACTGTCAGGGCAGTTAAATTAAAAAGACTAATGTGCATTTTGCTGTACAAACAATGCGAATCAATACCCGGTGGAATTCTTGCATGATTATTACAGTGCTGACTTCTGAACTCTCTCTCTCTCTCTCTCTCTCTCTCTCTCTCTCTCTCTCTCTCTCTCTCTCTCTCTCTCTCTCTCTCTCTCTCTCTCTCTACCTCTGTCTCTCTTTATCTCTCTCTCTCTCTCTTTTTCATATATAACGCCAAGTGATGCATGAGTGGTACAGGTGGTGATTGGAATTACAGTACATTGTTTACTCTATCAAGGCTTCTGTGATTGACCCCTCCTACACACAAACACACACACACACACACACACACAAACCCCCTATGAATACATTGGCATTATCCTCATAAAGCGCTTGCAAAACGAGATAATAAAGGATCACTATAGAGGCGAACTCCTGCAGCTGCACCCCTGTCATTTACATTCAGCTTTGAACGTCTGCCTGTTGAGGGATTCATTGAGAGAGACCAAGGTATATACGTGGATGCTGGTAGATGGAGAAAAGCCCATGAGGAAGACGGGGAATCGTTGGCCGCTCTCCCATCTGAACGCTTGCTGTGGGCGACTGGGCCAAGGACACAGTAATAACCATCGATTTGAGTTAAAGCTGAGCAGTGCAGTGGCCAAACCCAACGGCGCTCGTCTCCTTTTAACGCCAGGCCTTGGTCACAGTGCCATCTAGTGATTAAAAGCACAGTGTCGGAGCAGAAACACAGCTTAAAAGCTCCTGAATGTGAGCGTGTTTACTTATTTATGCGAGTACAAACGTCGTAATTTGAGCGCTCAGGGCTGCTGCCAGAGGTTTTGATGTTTAAATCAGGAGTAAACAACTTTACTGGGGGTTCTTCATTGAGATGACCTTGTGCCTGGTGTTGGTCTAGTCCCCAAGCGTAAGCCAGAGTGCTTTTTTTTTACTCTCGCTACATGTTTGCGCGCATGCACATACACACACCATCTGCTCGCAGCCGTAGACTGAGCCAGGCCCTGTCCCAGAGTCCTGCAGGTGCCTCGCTAATGTCTAATCAACGTCACCCAAAAACTGGCACCAGACGGCAGTTTGGGCGAAGGCATGTTTGTGGGGTTTTCAGCTCCTGAGTATTGGCTAAAGTGGTTGAATTGATAGAATAAATAATGGGAGAATAGCAGCATTTTATAGAATTACTCCATGCATATGCATGTGCGAACCTAGTTACATTTTGAATCGTCACGCTACAATATTTGGTTACAATATTTTGGTTGGTTAGGGTTATGGAAAGGCAGGGCAAGTTTATGTATAGCACATTTCATACACAGTGGTAATTCAAAGTACTTTACATAAAAATAGGATTAAAAATAATCAAGAATGATCACGAAGTTACACTGAATAAAAATGATTCAAAGATGATTCCTTGGATTTACAATTTTTTTTCAAGTTAAGTGGTTGTATACAATTTATTTGAGCTGAATTTAACAAATTAGGTTGAACATTGCTAAATTTAATTAGTTTGTTTAAATTCAACCCATATAAATTTTTTGCAACAATTTGCAATAATCTTTTGGTGTATAAAGAATAAAAACAACATAGAATCAAAAACATTAAAGGTTAGGTTTAAAATGTAATATAACAGGTTTAAAAGTAATAAAAAGACAAACATACATAAATAAGGTTTTATTATCATAAATTAATAGAGATTGAAAACAAGTATGCATTAAATTGGTCAAGTTTGAAACTTGTATTTTATTTTTTAAAATGTATTAGTAATGAGATTTTAGTGCAAAATGTTGTACATAAATTCTTACTGTTTTGGAAATGTGAGAAAAATGTACATCTCATATTTGTAACTTTTCTTGTCAGGATTGTTTGTTTATATTTGCAATTCCATCATTTTAAAAACTTTTAATTCAGAGTTCATATCTTAGATTAATTCGATTTTTCTATTCTAAGATGAAACTGTCCAAACTGTAAGATAAACTCCTTTTTTATAATAATAATAAATCCTTACATTTATATAGTACTTTTCTGGACACTCAAAGCGCTTTACACATTGGGGGAATCTCCTCATCCACCACCATATTGGCAGCCATATTGTGCTAGACCGCACACCACACACCAGCTGATTGGTGGAGAGGAGACAGAGTGATGAAGCCAATTATGACATGGGGATGGTTAGGAGGCCATGATGGACAGAGGCCAGTGGGCACATTTTTCCCAGGATGCCAGGGTTAAACCCCTACTCTTTTCGAAGGACATCCTGGGATTTTTAACCATCACAGAGAGTCAGAACCTCGTTTTAAAGTCTCATCCAAAAGACGGCACTCACTGGGCAGTATAGAGTCCCCTTCACTATAATGAGGTGTTAGGAAACACACACCTCACTAACACCACTTGCGGCAGCAACCTAGCTTTCCCATGTGGTCTCCCATCCAGATACTGACCGGGTGTAGCCCTGCTTAGCTTCAGTGGGTGACTATGTGAGAGTTGCAAAGAGCTAGCTGCCGGCTTTGTTAACTATTACTCCTCAGTTATTAGCTATTATATTTTGTTAATGGTAGTTAATAAACAGCCTTTCTTTGTTAGATCCTATTTTCTCAGTTTCATTTAATAATACTTACATTTACATGATTAAAATCAAAAGTTGTATTTGTTAAAACGTTATCACAACGATTAAATGCTTTACAAGTATCTGTCATGTTAACTAATGTATTTGTTTCCCTATTTAACAAAAGGAAAGAAAATCCTGCTTGTGCATCCTACATTTATATTTGTAATAATGTGTACTGTTGAATTTTGTCCAAGGATCGTGTTTGACATATTACGAAATAACTCTTGAGCACCAAATAAAAATATTGAGTATTGTTACTGAAAATTAAACTTTGCAGACACAGGAAAAATGTCTTAAAATATAAAAATATCTGGTCACACTTTATTTTGATGGTCCATTTGTAGAATTTAAGTTACATAACATCTACATGCCAACTAATTCTCATTAGATTATAAGTAGACTGTTAGATTGGGGTTAGGGTTAGTGTAAATTGACATGTACTTGCAAAGTTTCTTATAGTCAGTAAATGTCTGCTGAAGGAGCAGTATCAGCAGATATCAAGCAGACAGTCTACTAATACTTAAATGGACCATCAAAATAAAGGGTTACCGAATTTCTAAAAAAGCAGGTTCTTTATCTCTAAAATTATTTCACAATTTTTGTGGATTTTTCATCACGTAAATGCAGCCTTAGTGAATATGATTTGTAGTGTACGTACATAGACAGATATCAATAGCAGTTAACTTTATGTAAATAAGCTGTGATAAAATGCGATGAATGAGAGTGCAGACAGTAAAGCTTACTTGATCCATCACCTGGTAGAGTTAGATAGGAACATCTACAAGTAATTCAGTAGACCAACCAGGGGCGTTGCTAGGGTCAAAAGGGATAAGCCCCAAAGAAGTACCCCCCCCCCCCCCCCCCCCCCCCCCCCAAAAAAAAAAAAAAAGAAGTTCTAATTCCGCCCGCTGAACACCCAGCTAAAAGGCATAAAAAGGCTTTAACTGACCATTTACATGACTGCGACAATAAATGGTCTAGATGTGTTCTTCCGGCCATCTTAAGTATTTTCATAAGAATAAAGTCGATTTATAATCCGATGCTAACTGACATAGCATGTTACAGTAGAATATAGCTATAAAATAATAAGCTAGATGCATGAACTCACTGTAAATTAACATAACTTTATTACAGAAACAGATGTGACTGGCTATATCATATCTCGATAAATATGTCTAGATATTTATATCATATATTGAAAGCTAGTACAATTTACGTTTTTATGAATAACTTGCATGTATTTACATTGATATGATGCACATTATATTGATTACAGCTATTTTTTACTGTGAAAACAAATATGAAGCTTCATCGGTAGTTAAAACTATTCAGTTTTGCGAAACAGTTGTATTATTACCTAATCAGCTTCAGCTCCTCAAAATAATGAATTTATGACGACAGCGCAGGGGTGGGGTTTTTTAACACTTGCCATGTGACAACAGTCCCACTCCCACCTACCGGTAGAAACAGGTATTGCTGAACAGCTGACTATTTAAATACCCGACACAAAAACTCCGTTAAGTTAAGTAAGAATAACTTGACTGTAGTAAGTTTTGGAATTCTAAAATGTAAAATGTGTAACCTTCATGCTATTTTGGGAAAACCTTCCATTGATTGGCTGAAAGTTGGCTGAAAAAAATACTTGCATGTTGTTTGGGCAGCCTTTTCCTTTAAATATTCCAGAACATGCAGTGAAGAACAGAAGCATACAAAAATGGGCAGAGTTATTTTGATCGTGTTTTCTCTCTTCTGCAATGTGAAATCTAAAGCATGCTTACAGATTGAGGAAGTAAAGGTGAATTTGCTAGGAAATTCACAGCTCAGAGACGGGCTGACTGACGTGCACGGGTCAGGGGTCAAGCTGTAGGAAAAGCACCTGTCTTGTGAGGCCGTTTGTAAAAGCTTGTTGAAAAAGGACATTTAGCCAACGTGTCAGGGTGACGGCTGAGACTGTTTACACCACGGCTCCTCTGTGCTCCTGATAACCACAAAGCAAATGGCCTGCTACACTGACAGCACATTGCTCTTTCTCTGTAAGTGTGTGTGTATGTGTGTGTAACATGAGGCTTTTCTCCATATCTGCTTTATTTTATCTAAGACTGTGACCCAATTTGCAAACTATCCATCCTAAATAGTATTTGAAAATTGAATTAGTAAGTGCCAAACTGTAGTATGTTGAAAAGAGTATGCCAAAGATTCCCGGATGGTTTACTATTTCTGGTAAAAATTCAAAGTGTAGAAGCGTCCATACTGTGCGTTGGACATAGAACTACATACACAAGGGGAAAGCGTAAATAAACTACAAACATGGTGGACCCGCGAGACCAAAGGTTAAGTAGAGAGGCTTCGGTAAAGATGTTTGTATGACTGTTAATTCATATCTAGCCCACTGTAAAATATTTAAATCGTGTTATATTTCATCTGCAACAACAATGTGAACTTACATCAAGATATGTTTGGACATTAACGTCTGAATGCATAATTATCCGTTGACCTGAGGAGATTTCTCTGCATAAAAGACTCGCGAATGGCAGATTATCCTGCTGCTGCTTGTCCAATAAGGTAGGAAATTAAATATGAAAGAATTGTGAATGATGTGTGGATGATTGACAGGGCTCATAGCTAAGCAACCTAACAATCTGTTAAGGAGGAAGTATGTCTCAAAGCTGGCATAAAAAGTATATACTTTTCCTTTACAAAAATAGTACATACTTTTAGGGCGTAGTATAAGTATGCTAATTGGGACACAGCATACGTTTTTTCTGTGTAGTTTATCTTTTGTTTGTGTTTGTGTGATGTACATTTATTCACGTTTATTCTAGGAAATAAGGTGTATGGACATTTACTTTCATACACAAACCCTTATCAGACAACATCTTGATCAGAAAAAAAGTTTTCAAGGTCATATAACCAGATTATTAAACTATATTAGTGTTCATTTCAAGACCTAAAATGTTTTAGCAGGGATTTTGATAAGCTTGTTATTCGGCTATTTAGAGCTGAATAAGGATTAAGTTTATTGCTATGAATTGTTAAAAACAAACAAAAGAAAACTGTTCAAACTGTCCATTTTCAAGTACTGTGTTGAAACTCTTTTTCAAGTGATCCAATTATTTAATCAGTTCAAAAGGCTAATATATTGTATTATTTTATATTGTTTAATAAATTGTCTTCTTTAAATAAAAAAGTCTGAAATTGAACTTTAATGTGATTATATTATATTATATTATATTATATTATATTATATTATATTATATTATATTATATTATATTATATTATATTGTATTATATTATATTATATTATATTGTATTATATATTTTTATAATTTATTTTTAAAAACTCAACTCAACTCAACTCAACCAACCACAATGGCTACCAAAGTGCTGTACATAAAAACATGAAAACCAGCAAGGAGCCAAAATACATGATTAAAAGCTAAAGAAAATAAGCATGTTTTCAGTGACCTCTGAAATGACTCCAAAGTAGGAGATGTTCTTAAGGAGAGTGGAAGATCATTCCAAAGTCTTGGAGCTGCTACTGAAAAAGCTTTATCACCTCGACATTTCAGGTGTGATCGTGGAACTGTCATATAAAGTTGATCCTTCGAGCAAAAAGATCTCACGGGTTGATGTATAGTAATTGTATAGCTCTGAAATATAATCAGGGGCTGAAATAAAAATATTTTTTGAATTAGATGAAAATGTATTTGAAAAATGATGAAAATAAATGGAATGTAATTCAAATCAAAAGTCCCTGACACTGAAATTGTTAATGTAATGCTCGTAATTAAAGTTAAAATAAAGTAGTAAAGTTAAAGTAAAAATTTAAAAAGTTATCATTTAAAGTTCTGAATATTTTGGCAATACTTTTATTTGTAGTTAGTTAGTTAGTTAGTTAGTTAGTTAGTTAGTTATAGTATAAAAAAAACAGATTAAAAAAACTGAAAATGGACATTTCCTATAGTGTATATTGTGAAGGGAGATTGTTTTTTCTGAAGCGCAATATAAACACCATTCTGCATGAGGACCGTTTTAACTCTAAAATGCTGTTTTTAAATAAAAACTATTATAAATGACCCCTCAGTCCTTATATACTAAAACAAAACACCAGTGTATACAAACCAAAAACGGTTTTTTGCATTTTCAAAATGCTAATTTTCATGCGTCAGAGATACCAGAATAGAGTGGATGCCTGAAGTAACTGTAATAAAAGTTAAATGTTTTAAAACCAAAACATTAAATTGTTTAAAAAAAACTGCGTGTGCGCAAAGACAGATATATAGAAAGATACATAGTATCTCAATGACCGTAAAAACAGCACAGCATCGATAAAAAAACATGAGATTAAAAGAAATATTAAGTAGTCCAGTGTGCTGAACCTAAATATGGCTTACTTTTCATGATTTTAAAGCCTTGCATTCATGAAACATGTTGTAAATTCATTCATTTTGCTTCTTTTCTTTCTATTTTCCTTAGTCCCTTATTTATCAGGGGTCGCCACAGCAGAATGAACCGCCAACTATTCCAGCATATGTTTTATGCAGCGAATGCCCTTCCAGCCGCAATCCAGAACTGGGAAACACCCATACACTCTCTCAGTCACAAACGCACTCATACAATATGGCCAATTTAGTTAATCCAATTCACCTATAGCACATGTCTTTGGACTGTGGAGGAAACCTACACAAACATGGGGAGAACATGCAAACTCCACACAGAAATAGCAACTGACCCAGCCGGGACTCGAACCAGCAGCCTTCTTGTTGTAAGGCGACAGTGCTAACCACTTTTTATTGAAGCATTTTTACATTGACCTCTTGACCAAACACGCTGCTGACTAACAGACTAGGAAAACATGCATTGGATATTAGACATATAGTTCAAGGAGACACTTACACGAGAGTATATGCATACACACACACACATAAAGGCCTTTACATCCTCTATTTCTGCAGCAGAGGCACATTTGTAACGGGGTGATAAGAGCTGAATGTGTTTTGACCTCATCAGTACAGGCGACTCCTCTGAATCTCTCAGAAAAGACCTGAGCCAGCAGGACTCCTATCAAACTGCCACAGTCCTGCAAGGTGCTCGACGCACTTCTGACTCCAGTGGCCCATTTTATACAAGCTCTCGCCTTTAAAGGTGCTCTGTGCAGTGGTGAAAAATGGACAGTTTTGTAGTTATCATGGAGCAGATTTAAATACTAAAGCCATGCCAGATAGTGTAAGTGTTTGGGGTTGTGAACTTCAGAATGAGTGCAAAACATGCAAAAGAAAAAGAAGAAAGATTTTTTTGAAGATTACTAAAGTACTATTTTAGTCTATCTAACGACCATCAACCATTTTCTCAGAGGATGACAAGTTGACAAAACATTGCTGTCACTCTGATACAAGTTTTATTTATGGAGAAAATTACACAGCACTGCAGTGTTTTGGTGTTCTGTGTTTGTCTGAGATAATTAGTCGACCAAAATGTGTATATTCCATACAAGCTGAAGCTGATCGGTCAGTTCTTGTCATGTGACTTGTGGCGCTCGCGGCATTCATTCAACTGGAAGGCTCAAGCCGCGAACCTCCATTAATAATAACGAACTTGCAGGAACTCTAGAAAAGACGTGATATGCGAACGGCCCCTAAAAGGCCGCCGTCATTTGCAATCTCCAGCAGTTGATCTTCCTGCACAGACATGGTGGATTCACCTGATTTGTTGACAAATGCGTTGCGGATCTGTTCATTGGCAGTCCGTGGGTCCTTCACTGAGCCTTTTCCTCTTAGCAAAGAAACTTCCCAAAGACGTGTTTCTTTCTCATTTTGCTGCTTGTGGGTTAAATTTGGGAGCTCAAGTGACCGAGATGTAAGCGGGAGAATACGGTAATTTTTCAAAATAAAACATCGTTCAGACTCAGATAAAAAATAAAATGGAAATAATGAATGATATCTTGTGCGGCCCGGTACCAATTGATCAACGGACTGGTTCCAGTCCGTGGCCCGGTGGTTGAGGATGACTGATTTAAAGTGTGTTTACAATTATTATTTTGGGTACTTACTATTCTTTTTGGGTGATTTTTTAAGTATATGACTACTATAATGCTTATTTTTCGATGAATCAATCAATCAATCAATCAATTGTATCATTCAATTGTACAGAGAAGGTAGGACTAGGGTTATATCTATAGATCGGAAAAGCAAATAAATTTAAAACAGCATGTAATATTAGCATCAATAATATACTATTGAAGTTTTAAGAAAACTTGATTTTGTTGTAATTGTATGTTTTCATTTTAGTACAAATTTTTTGTGCAGTAATTTTGTGTTTTTGTTTAACTAAAATTAATTTGTATTATTTTAGTATATCAATAATTAATTCACTTTTAATTCACTTTAATAAAGTAAACTAAATGAAAATGAAAATAAAAAGTAAGAAAAAAGCAACATTTTAATTGACATTTTTTATATTTAAAGAAGTAAATTAATCAAATTTCAATAAAATTAAATCATTTTATTTAATGGTTTTATACAGTCGCTACTTAAGTACAATAAATTACAAAAACAGTAAACTAAATTAAATATCTTAATAATATATTTTAGTGCATTTGTTTTTCTTCTTTATTATAGTTATTTATTTTAGTAATAATCAAGTTGCAGTTAAGAAATTTAAGTTGTTTAAGAAATTAAGATATTTTCTAATAAAAAACAACAACAACAACTGCATAGCAATTCCCTAGCAATCACCCTACACCCTAACTACTTTTATTAACATCACACACACACACACACACACACACACACACACACACACACACACACACACACACACACACACACACACACACAAATGTGCACGTCTGCTAAACCTTCATGATGAAAACTTCTTTAAGAACTTGGAAATAATAGAGTTGGCCTTACGCCTTTAAATCGCTGAGCTCTAATTCAGCAGATTAACACTTAACACAAAAAACCCCTAAATGATCACAGCATATTCAGCCAGATTCACGAAATAAGATGCTGAAATTGTGCCAAAAAAGTGTGAATGTGAGCACAAGTGCAGCTGCAGGACAGAGGGAGGCCAGTTCCATTAACCCCCATTCATCTCTGACAGAGAGAAAACACAGTCATTTATAACCGGTCTGACAGTACAGTGTCCCAGTAACCCTTCCTGCACCGGGTGTTAATCCACAGACCTGCACTGAATGCTCATTAACACTCAAAACAGGGCACAATCTCACACACAACACTCCTTATTGTATGAAGCAAAATCAAAACCCTAAAACCTAGCGAAAAACCTTCTTGCAACACAACATTTAAAGGGCACCTATGATGAAAATCTACTTTTGTAAGCTGTTTGGACAGAACTGTGCGTAGGTACAGTATAGTGTGTCCACTGTCATATTGGAGTGATATTAACCTAACAAGTCTATTTTTTTAAATTTACTGACGTTAAAATAGGACCCAAATCCCAGTGATTTTGAGGCCCACCGCAACTTGACGTTGGAGTGCAGTTTTCACCGCCCACCGAATTAATTGACAGGCACCATGTTGCTATAATAACATGTATACACATGTCCGCAGAACTTTTAACTGGGATTAAAATATTTTCTACAACTCTCTGTGAGTTTTATAAGTTTTAGAAGTTTAAAATGTTTTTAAAACAGAGCATGTTTGTAATAAAGACAGTAAAATCTAACTATCTAATTCTTAACCTCTATAATCACCACGGCCATGTGTTTGTTTGTGGACTGCAAATGGTATTTGTGTGAGACTCATCATTTCAGAAAGGCTTGAATAAACTCCACCACAAATACATGAAATAAACTTACTTGGTATTTTTGACTAATGAGCTGTATTTCAGCTTTATCCGAGTCTGTCTTTGTCACTGACTGCTGTTTATCTGATGCACGTGGGAACGGTGGGCAAGGAGAAGCAGCTCATTCACATTTAAAGCCACGGGCTACAAAAACAGCTACAATGTATTCAGACACTCAAATGGGCAGATTCTGGAGGCTGGAGGAATAAATTATCTGATGGGTGTTTTGTGCTGAAACTTTACAGACGCATTCTGGAGACACCAAAGGCTTATCTTAAATCTTGTATAAGGGGTAAAATAGATGCCCTTCAAGTTTGGTAATTTTATAATGTGCGTTTTTCATTCTCTGATTTGTATTAGTTTGTCTTTGGATGAATGGAAACTAACTAACTAACTGTACAAAATAAAAACATTACAAAAACATTACGAACATTAAATAAGTAATTTTTAAAAATCAATTATGAGCCAAACTATAACAATATCAGTGTTAGTAACTTTAAATTTTCCAGTTATTAATTTCTATTTTAATAGGATATTATAAAAAAAAATGTACGCTAACTACACTTTTACTATTATTTACAACCATTTTTATACATGTTTTTACAATATTACTGTATTTCTTTTCAGGTGTATATAGTGTCAATATGAACATATAATAAACTGTGTCATTTATATACAGTATATTGACCTTACACACACTTATACAGTATATACACACACTTACACAGCACACACACAATACATACATATACAAACACAAGTATATGTATTACCATACATACTGTATACTGTTCTTTTTTTATTAGAACAAAAATGTAAATTAAAAGAACATAAAGTTAGTAATGTTTTCTAAATATGTCTGGCTTTAAATATTCTTAATACTAGTGCCTTTACTTTTAATTATGTTTTTGTTTTAGTAATTTAATTTTAAAAATTGTCAATCGTTTCACATATTTTATTTTAGCTAGATTTCAGCTATTGAAACATTTTTATAATATAATATAATATAATATCGTATAATGCTCAAAGTAGATAGAAAACCCAAGGTTAGGTTATTTATTTTTATTTTTGCTTGATTTTAGATATTAAAAACATTTTAATATAATATAATAAAATAAAATAAAATATAATATAATATAATATAATATAATATAATATAATATAATATAATATCGTATAATGCTCAAAGTAGATAGAAAACCCAAGGTTAGGTTATTTATTTTTATTTTTGCTTGATTTTAGATATTAAAAATATTTTAATATAATATAATAAAATAAAATATAATATAATATAATATAATATAATGTAATATAATATAATATAATATAATATAATATAATATAATATAATATAATATAATATAATATCACGCTCAAAGCTGATAGAGAACCCAAAGTTGGGTTCTTTAAGGCAACATAAACATAGAACTGGATATTTGTTATTATTTATTTTATTATTTTTTAATTATATTTCATTAAGTTTGTTTGTTCAATCACTAGACCAACTATGACATTCTCAACACTTCATTTCACTCACATTTAAAAGCATTTAGCGAAACCACAGTGATCTGCTAATCTGATTAACTCAGTGGCTTTTAAGAGCGTCTCCTTTGCTTTCCTCTCCCCTCATCTTCCAGTCTTGTCTCTCATTAGAAGAGAATATAGAGCAGGAACTGAGAATGCACCTGTGTGTGTTTTTCCGAGTGCCATTAAGTTTTAATTAGTCTGTTTCTGTGTGTACAGCAGTGCATGCAAAGAGTATTAAGCAAATTTATGATGCGGTGAAGGACGCTGGGAGATGTATGTTGGCGTGAAGGGAGACAGTGAAAGAAAAAAACTTGGATCAGCACAATTCATTTCCTCCAATTTCCAGCATGTACAATATTAAAGCCATTAAGGGCTGCTTCTGTCAGCGCATTCTCAGCAACACATTAGTTAAGAGTTAAGAGAGAGAGAGAGAGAGAACAGACCCAAGATGCTCCTCTCCATCAAACACAACACACATGCTTGTCACAGCGGTAACAAATGGCAAAGCTTTGCATGCAAAAGTGCATCTCAGGATGTTCCCTCCTGCTCGGCGGGTCTGATTTTCCCATTATTGGGAGCATTTTTGCAGATGGGCTGCTCTGTCTTCAGAGGCTCTGCTTTAAAGTGAGGTGAGATTTGAGATGAGACAGGCTGACCCTGGTCTACATATGAGAAAGCACCTGGAGGAGTGCTGGGATAGCAGGTGGAACAGGCTGGTTTGCAGAGATTGTAACTGGACTGCAGGCCGACAAAGGCAAGCACTGCTGTGGAAGGATTAGTAATTTACAAAGCACATTTTAGGTCTTAATTCAAGTTTGACCAAATGTGTAGTCACCACACTTAGCTTTTGGAGAAATAACAGTAAACCTGGACAAAATTTTTTAGATTTCGATTTGGTCGTGTAAACTAACCAGCCAACTACATTATAAAACCCAACAGTCAACTTGATCAAATGAGTGTAGTTAACTCAAAATTGACTGAAAGTTTATTCTACTCATTTGAAAAGAGTTTTGAACTCAGTGTTAAAGGTAATGAGTTAATTAAATACCTCATTACTTCAACCAAAGAGCATAGAATCACCAAGAGGCGACACTCTAGTGTGATTTGGGAAACAACCACAAGATGGCGCGGCGGCTATTTTGGAATGAAAATTCCAATAGAACAACAGCATATTATAAGTCTGTAAAATTAACTATTAAAAGTGCTGATGATTGTGATAGTAAGTGTTGTATTGTTGTCTTTCAGGTTGTAATCTCAGCTTTAATGCGCTTTTTAAATAAATAAATAAAAAACAAAGCAGCTGCTTGCCATCGCGACAGCAAAAAGATCCAATGGGCAGCCGATCGCTTTCACTCCAAAATGGCGGATTTCGGAGCTGTTGCTGGGCACTGCTGTTGCAATGGATTGTTCTATTGAGTGTGGCCTCTTGGTGATTCTAAGCTCTATGCTTCAACTTAAATGGAGTAAGTTCACAGTACTCATATAGATTAGTTTAACTCAAATGGTTTGTAGCAATCAGTGTCCTCAACCGGTTTGAGTTGACTTAACTTATTGGGTTTTACAGTACTCAATTGGTTTGAGTTCTCTTCATTTTTGAAAATGTTAAGGTAAAAAGTTAAGGTAACTCAAACCATTTGAGGAAACCGATTGCAACAAACCATTTAAGTTCAAAAACTAATCCTAATGAGTACTGTGAACTTACTCCATTTGAGTAAATTAACCATTTTGAGCACATTAAAACCCAATAAATAAAGAGAACTTGTTGCAATCGGTTTCCTCAAATGGTTTGAGTTACCTTTACTTTTTGGGTTTTACAGTGTAGTTATAGTCACTTTGATAAAATGCACAGTTGAATTTTCATCATCAAAAGTCGACAGAGCAGAGATCAACATCCCGTAATACAATTCACAACAATTAATAAACAGAAAAAAAGACTGTAAACATGAAATACGGAACCTGTTAGTTAACGGATATTTTTTATTTATTTTTTACGGATTATTTTTTAACCGATAAGTCTTGGATACAGCCTAAAACGCATGATACTTAACCATTTTCACTCACTGGACATTCGCATATTTTGTCGGCATCTGTACATGCAGTGTATTGGTATAATAGTCATATGAGAGGGTCTTGACGAATCAGGAAATCATACACAGTAATGTAGAAGACCAGTCAGAGAGCGATTGGGCATAGTCGTGCCTCTGTTTTTAAACATCTCTCTCTCGAAATGCTTCAGTTGAAGATACTGGTGTATTGTGGATGCCAGGCATAATTTTAAAACAAAACGCACTGGTGTGAATGACACCTGAAGCATAGACATTTGAAAATGGATGTGCGCCTATGCACAGTCGCTCTTTTACTGGTCTTCTGGATTATTGTGTTATTTTTTCCTAATTCATCAAACCCCTCTCATATGACCATTACACGACAGGTAGACAGTAAGTACAAGATGCTGGCAAAATATGTGCATGAAAATATGAGCATCAATGGTTACATTTCATACGTTTTATACTGTATAGTATGGATGGAGATTGTTTATTCTGAAACGCAATACAAACTCTAGTCTGCATGAGGAATGTTTTATTATAAACACCAATTTAAAACAAAAACGCACTAGTGTAAACCCCACCTTATACAGTGGCCAGCATATACGAGTAAACCTCTCACAAATCTCTCTTTTAAATTAATATTTTATATAAGATGCTATACAATATTATTGTAATGTGAACTGGATGCTGGACAAAGGAAGTGCGGATCTAAACGCAGGCTTATTAAACAGAATGATCAGGCAAGCAACAGTCAACACAGGGGCAAACAGATATATACAGGAAATCCAGAGTCGTCGTCGATAAAACAGGCAGATGGTCAAAAGGAAGAAACGTAAAAAAGCAAAGCAAGGTTCAAACACTGAAGGTAAGGCAAGGAAAACGCGTCGTAATTTTCACAAGCAGTGTAACAAGACTCAGCAAAGTCTGTGTGTTTGTGTACTGTATAAATAGTCCAACTAATCAGTCTTTTAACAGCTTCATCTGTGTGAGTGTAATCAATGGAGACTTGGAGCAGGTGTGTGTGTTGCATGACAGGACTTGTAGTCCATATACTGGCAGATTTGTAGTTCTTTAGTGAACTGCGAGTTTCTCAGCGATCTGCAGCCGCTAGATCGCTGGTGATCATAACAATTATATTTGTGGATATACATTAGATTAGTCAGTACTGAAGCCAAATCTGGAGCTAATCTAACAAAATAATGTACGATAACAGTCCAAAAATTATATACAAATTGTATACAAAAATGTATATCTTAGAGAAAAATATTGAATTAAAAATTTAAAAAAGAGGGGGGAAATAATAATAAAAAATATATATAAAATTTAGTTTTTTTAATATTTTACTTGAAATTAAATGTATTATTTTTTTATTTCTAAATATGTTTGGTGACTAAAATATTATTTTAATTATTATATGTGTTTAATAAATTTATTTTGATCAAATGCACCAAAATATATTACCTATATTCACAGAGAAATTGATAAAAATATGTATTTTCAAAATGGTGTGTACTCATTTATGCTGAGCTCTGCGTTTAAAATGTGTTAACCATAGTTCCAATTTTTATCAATATATATTAAACATTGTTTGTGGAAAACTAATGTGCGGTTGTATCCTTGAACAATGGTCAGTAACTCTTCCACCAGCTAGTTCCACACAAACTCCATCACACAACTCTCCAAAATAACACAACTCCCTTTTATTCTCTCTCTCTGTTGTCTCTCTCTGCAGGCAGTACTACGAGATGCTGTATAACACCGCCGACGAGCTGCTGAACCTGGTGGTTGATCAAGGGGTGCGTTACACAGAGCTGGAGTACATCAATGCTCTGAGTCTCCTCCACCGCAGCCAGACAGGTGTAGGAGATCTGACCGTGCAGAACATGCGGCTGCAGCGCCTCAAAGAGATCATATGCGAACAGGCTGCCATTAAACAGGCTACCAAGGATAAGAAGATCACTACTGTATAGACCAGCACGTCTAGGGGTCTGTTTTACTGCGGGTCGTTACTGTCACAGCTTTGACTCAAGTCATACTACAAGCAAATCGTTTCATATTGGCTTTATTTCACCTTGTTTCTTTATATATATATATATATATATATATATATATATATATATATATATATATATATATATATATATATATATATATATATGTGTGTGTGTGTGTGTATTAGTAAGATACATTTCTGCCCACACACACACACACATAGAGAGCGCAGTCAATCCTCTTTTTTTTTTCAAGCATTTTGCTGAGTGCATTTTCGTCTAATTTTCTTACTTTATCAAACCGCTGCTCTCAATTATAGAATCGTTCCTGTCTGGCCCCAAGCCTCTGCCTGGAATAGCAGATGCCAGATTACAACGGCAGGCAGTTTTATCAGGCAAAAGAGAAACAACTCACCCGTCGCTTGTTGATTTGTTTTGCCGTTCAAGAGCGGAAATCGGATTTGCTAAACCCATTTAGCATTTCTTAAATTTCTCCCTATCTGTTGCAGGTATAAAGTCCACGTTTATGCGTTTCTGTTTGTCGATTCTGATGCTGTTAGGATATCAGAAGTGGATTTGTGGATTCCCCAAGTGTTTAAACAGGTAAAAATGAGGGATTTCTAGAAGTTAAAGGTTAAATCACACTTTTAGATGGCAACTAATGTGGACCAGATTATGAACCTCACACATGCTGTGACCTGATAAGCAAAGATTTAGCATGTTTAATTGGCACAGAATCACCAACACCGTTCCAGGAAAACCAATGTTGCAGTGCGAATTGGCTTTAAAGTGTTAGTTCAGACTCATGAAAATTCTGTCATCGTTTACTCACCATTGTGTCACTCCATATTCATAAAACAAATGACAATATTTTGAATCACATCTGAAAGATTCTGTCCCTTCATTAAAACTCTTTTCATTCATTCACTCCAGAATACATCAAAAATAAATACACACGAATTAAGGGACTTAGTTTAAATCTCTTGAAGAGGCATGATACATTTTTTTAGAATTAATATATGAAGAGTTAAGTGCCGTCTGAAATTTTCTCCTGATCCTGTGTTTATGACTAGTTATTTCACTTTTATGATGATGAATATTTTATTTCCATTGCCTTTAAAGTGAAATAACTGACCATAAACATAAACAGGCTAAGTAAAATGCAAATTGAGACGACACTTACAGGCTTTTGCATCTGAACTCTTCATATGAAGATTGATAAACAAGCTCAATCGTGTTTGCTTCATGTGTGAGAACAAGCCTTATTGGTTGTCACAGAAGTTCAAACGTGCCATGTGACACGCAAGAATGAACCTCATTGGTTCTCAGGCATCAAGCAAGCATGTTTGAGCTTTTACATCCAAATATGGATGCTGTAAACATTCTAAAGTTTAAGTGGTAATAAAATCCTTCATTAAATACTATAAAACTATCTTGTATTTTCAGAAGACTTGGACTAAACCACTTGGTAAATTCATAGTTAACAATTCATATTTATTCCAAAAACGGATACATTTCTTAAGGGTTTGGATCAACATGAGGATCAGCTTAACCTAATAATGTTGAGGTACTCGAATATCAGTCTTACTCAAAAATTCACAGCCACTTGTTCCTGCAGCCACCGAAAGCCCCAGATCACTCATACTCTTGTGGGCTATTTTTAGTTCATTAATTATGAAGAATAGAATGAGAGAGAAAGGCATCAATACAGAACACAGGCGTTAAGCAGGAAGCCACCCGAGCAATCCATCAAAATGACTCAAGCGCTTGAATCAATAATTGCCACCAGGTTGCCAAAGAGAGAAACACCGCAGCATTTTTAATATATAGATTGTTACCACATTACTCTTATGTGTGAATGCTGAAGATGTTTAAGAGGAATGGTTAGACTTCAGAAATGTCATGTCTGCCTTATTTTATTAAGCCAGTGATGTGTCTAGTAAGAGAAGTCATAATAAACTGATACACATAAGTGTGTGGATTGGTGTGTTGAAGTGCCATTATGGGGTCCCCGGTGTTGTTTAAATGAAGTGACTGACTCAAGTTCTTCTGTTAGCACCATACACTATATTCATCCTCAACTGTAATATTCATTTAGATGACCTGCAACAGGCATTACGCAATATTTTGTTAAAGCAACACTATCTCATGCATTTGTTTTTGTGGATTTGTTTTAGTAATGTATTGTGTGCATACGTTTAATAACATAAGATGTTCACTAAAGGGATGTACATGCTTGTAAATTTCAATTAAGTGCTTAAAAGTCTCTCAATTCATTGCTTAAAGCCT